>VNJN01003965.1:0-76561 GCA_008042485.1 Drosophila mayri | reverse complement strand
GGATTATTGGCATATTGGGGATCAAATAGAGATCATTTGGTGAAGTCTTTAATAAAATCCTAAGGACAGATTTTGAGAAAATCGCATTACAGTTTGGCATTCAGAATTATGTTAAGGAGGGCGCGAGTTCCGGAGCTGGAACCGGTCTTGAACTAGTCAATCAACCCGCCAACGGACTCATGTTCCGCATTCAAACTGTTGTTCCATACGATATTTTAGACGCTAACTTTAAAGAGGTCGTGATGCGGATCAATAATATATATGGATTATAGGATAAATTGATTCGCCTGTTAATGCTGATCAATAATATATATGATTTATAGGTCCCAAATGCCTCATTCGCTATTTACATGCCCCCAAAGAAGCCCAAGCTACCTTTTAATTTAAGATAAACAAATAAATAAATTTACAAAAACCATAACTTAGCCAAAAATGCCTTAAATTCAGTTCGGAAACCTTTAATATGCTAGTTTTTGATAGCTTATCAAATCTGTTATAAAAACTTTGCTTTATTTCGTATATTGGTATAAATTTACGATATTTCTACAAGATTTACGATATTTAAATACGATTTACGATATTCAAATACGATATTGGTACAAGATTTACGATATTCATATGATTTACGATATTCAAATACGATATTGGTACAAGATTTACGATATTCATATGATTTACGATATTCAAATACGATATTGGTATAAGATTTACGATATTCAATACGATTTACGATATTCAAATACGATATTGGTACAAGATTTACGATATTCATATGATTTACGATATTCAAATACGATATTGGTATAAGATTTACGATATTCAATACGATTTACGATATTCATATTGATATTGGTATAAGATTTACGATATTCATATGATTTACGATATTCAAATACGATATTGGTACAAGATTTACGATATTCAATACGATTTACGATATTCAAATACGATATTGGTACAAGATTTACGATATTCATATGATTTACGATATTCAAATACGATATTGGTATAAAATTTACGATATTCAATACGATTTACGATATTCATATTGAATTTACGATATTGGTATAAGATTTACGATATTCAATACGATTTACGATATTCAAATACGATATTGGTACAAGATTTACGATATTCATATGATTTACGATATTCAAATACGATATTGGTATAAGATTTACGATATTCAATACGATTTACGATATTCATATTGAATTTACGATATTCAATACGACTTACGATATTCAAATACGATGAGCATCACTGATGCACATCGTAAAAATCAAGCAAAGTCATCATTTTGGGATTTCAGATACCGGGCGAACAGAAGGCAGTAGCAAGCGACTGAAAACTGGTATAAACTGTTATAAAAACGTAGCCATAGGCTATTTTATAACAGTTTATACCAGTTTTCAGTCGCTTGCTACTGCCTTCTGTTCGCCTGGTATCTGAAATCCCAAAATGCTTGATTTTTACGATGTGCATCAGTGATGCTCATCCATCGTGAATATCGTAAATCGTATTGAATATCGTAAATTCAATATGAATATCGTAAATCGTATTGAATATCGTAAATCATATGAATATCGTAAATCTCGTACCAATATCGTATTTGAATATCGTAAATCGTATTTGAATATCGTAAATCGTATTTAATATCGTAAATCTTGTACCAATATCGTATTTGAATATCGTAAATCATATGAATATCGTAAATCTCGTACCAATATTGTATTTGAATATCGTAAATCGTATTTAAATATCGTAAATCTTGTAGAAATATCGTAAATTTATACCAATATACGAAATAAAGCAAAGTTTTTATAACAGATTTGTTAAGCTATCAAAAACTAGCATATTAAAGGTTTCCGAACTGAATTTAAGGCATTTTTGGCTAAGTTATGGTTTTTGTAAATTTATTTATTTGTTTATCTTAAATTAAAAGGTAGCTTGGGCTTCTTTGGGGGCATGTAGATAGCGAATGAGGCATTTGGGACCTATAAATCATATATATTATTGATCAGCATTAACAGGCGAATCAATTTATCCTATAATCCATATATATTATTGATCCGCATCACGACCTCTTTAAAGTTAGCGTCTAAAATATCGTATGGGACAACATTTTGAATGCGGAACATGAGTCCGTTGGCGGGTTGATTGACTAGTTCAAGACCGGTTCCAGCTCCGGAACTCGCGCCCTCCTTAACATAATTCTGAATGCCAAACTGTAATGCGATTTTCTCAAAATCTGTCCTTAGGATTTTATTAAAGACTTCACCAAATGATCTCTATTTGATCCCCAATATGCCAATAATCCGTGCATCTTCGCACGGATCCCCGTTTTTGTATGGAGCGCATCCAGAGGTTTGAGCACTGTGGAGGAATTTTCTCAAAAACTGTCGGTGGGATTTTAATGAAACTTTCTGAAATAACACTTGAATAAGTGCTCCAAAACCTGGCTTACCGTGCATTTGCGCACGACCTCTTAAGGGGGGGCAATATCCAAAAAGGATGGAGCCCTTATTTTTCAAATGGGAATTCAAGGTACTTGCTATGCTTAACTCTTCCCAAACCCAAGAAAAACTAATAGTAAATTCAATTCTCAACATGCTAGAAGTTTATTTTGTTAAAATTAGTGCCTTATTTACAAAATAATTAAAATATTAAAATTGTTTTCGTCGTTTCCTTTTTCCCACCGTTCCGCACAGAAAATATATATATTCCTAGAGTGTCGTAGCAGTCAGCTTCAAGTCGCTGGGTTGCAGGAATGCCTGGAACGTAGTTATCAGAAGCTATGACGCCAGGGCTCCAGCTGATTATGACGTTACCCTGACAACCGGCAAAAACTAAAACAAACAAAGAAGTTTCTCTTCAAGAAGCCCAAAATTGGGTTTGGCAGCGATTGTATAGCCGCAGCAGTGTTACTCTGAAGGAGGTCTGTACATATATCCATTCCTTCGATAATGTCGTACTCTGTGACACCGCATCGGGCCAATCTGGTGCTTCAGATGCTGCTGCAGGCCAACACCTATGTGTCTGCTGTGTGGGCCATCAGCTACCTGTTTCACATGCTCATTCGGGTGAGTGCCTGATCCTCAAAAATGTCCCATCTGCTGTCCAATAATAAGATCTTTTTCCCAGTTTCAGATGTTGTGGAACCTGGAGGGTCTGTCTCTGCTGGTGGCCTACGTCCTGGCCGTGGCTGCTGAGGCCGTGCGCCTGTATGCCGGCTATTCGGTGAACCTTTGCACTGGCGCCACTGCCATGTGGCTGCTGCTCACGGTAACGCCCTGCATCCTGCTGCCAGCCATCGTCTACCTTCGTCTGTCGTCAGCCGGGCGAAGTCTATGGATGCGTATCGTTACAAATGCAGTGTTTGCCCTGATTGGGCTGGAGATCATCGTGGCTGTGCTTCACTTTGTGATCTATAAGCCCGGCCAGAAGAAGCGGGAGAGGCAGCTGCAGGAGCAGGAACGACAGCAGGAAGAGGAGGTTGAGGAGCGGCCGGCTTCCGTGACGGAATCGGTAACATCGAGCGAGCAGAAGCGACGCGTGCAACGCTCGCCAGAGTCGAAGTGAAGCCAAGCTGTGCTTAGAGAGTAAGGCTTGTGTGGTTTATTTGGACATTTATTTAATATTTATTTAATAATAAAGTAAAATAAGCTATTTAAGCTAAGCTAAGCTAAGGCGCTTCACGATTCCCCCGACTCGTGATGGTCACACCTTCCGGGCATCGTCCAGATTGTGCGCCTTCAGCAGCGCATCGATGGCATCCAGATGGGAGCGCATTGTTGGCAGATAGCTGGTCATCACCTCAATATTCTCCGCCTGGGCGGCTCCCTGTCCCAGCAACTGGCTCCGTGTGGGCACCCAGCTGTAAATGATCTGTAAGCAGATGTCTGTTAAAGTTAAAGGAAGCCAGGAGGCAGGTCATAGAGCCCACCTTAATTGTGTTCTGGACAATGAAGCCGTGGTAGGGCTTCAGAGTGCGTTCGTAGGCGTCCTGCAGATGCTGCTTCAGGGCCTCCTTGGCCCCGGCATCGTTGTAGATGTTCTCGAAGAAGGTGCAAATGAGCTGAAGGCCGCGCTTCAACCAGAGCAGCGCAGTGGCCGCAAAGTCATCCACATTCACATTTAGTACAATCAAATCCTCCAGATACTTGTATTTCAATACATCTGCCCCGTAGGCTTTCGTTAGCTTCTAATAAACGAGAAAGAAAAAGGATTTAGAAGGATTTATGCATGTTATGTCTTTTAAAGAGAGTCTACAATTTTGTAAATCTATTTTTTAATGATCCAAGATTATAGTGCAAGTCTCTCAAACAGATCAATCTGTGGAACAAACTATTTATGATTAAGTGGAATAAGTACTGTACGATTTGATGATGATAATGATGGGATGTGGAGAATCCGCGTTCTACAGAAAGCAGTATAGTATATTATTATATATTCACAATTGTTGCCGACTCTGCGTGGAATACAAATTGCAAATTTTACGGTATAATCTCACTATAGCAACCTAGACATATTTAATTTTTATTAGTCGTAATTATAAAAAATTCCAATTATGTGGCAAACCAAAAATTCATAACAGTAAAGGTGTTGAAAGATCAAGTTATAAGGTTTCTGTTCATTACCAATTTCTATAAATTAAATATCAGCAAGAAATATGCAAAGTTTACAGTACTTAAAAGGCAATCTTTACAAATATAAATGTAATATAATTAAAGATTAATTTAGTTCCATTTGATTTAAAAATAAAAGCAAAAGTAACAAGCTTCCAATACAAAATTCAATAATAAAAGTAAATATGATGAAATTAATTATTTAAAACCAACGAATTTGTGAAGTTTGATAACAAAGTTTCATTAGAATAATGGAGCGATGATAGATGATAGACAGATGGACACAGGGCACCTTAGTTCTTGATGCTTACGTTTATGTTTCCATTCATGTCCTTGATCACGGGCGTGAAGAGTTTGCCAAAGCTTTCTGGGCACCGTCAAATTGAAGCAAGAGGACATGAAAAGAGGAAAAGAAATAAATTAGTAAACCATGAGATATGCGAAAGTAAGTGTGCGTGGGCTATCACCTATGACAGTTACTATCTCCTTGGCGGCGGCGAGGAAGGCCTGTGTCTCCAGCTTATCGCTGGTGCTGGCCGGAAATCCCTTCAGCGCCTTGAACTGAATGCGAGCGGCAGATGCCTCGGTGGCTGCCATTATTATTGATGATATTGTGTGCTGTGATCCGCTCTAGCTACGTTCCAACTGAAGACTGCTGCTGCTGCCGCCGACCTGCGTGCGAATCGAAGAAGCGGAGGTGCGAAAATGTTGGGTGAATCAATGCGTGCCACTACTTTTCGAACGAACATCAATTCCGTGTGTGTTTATCTTATCTATGCGGCATTGTATTAGTTGTTCTATCAGCGCTATATTTCAATATTCCCTATCGCTGCCGCGGCGCTGCCCTTGCGCTGTCGCCGTCGCTTCGATAGTGGAGAATGAAAAATATTTAGAAATTGCCACGCTCTCAAGACGCGCAGGGGGACAAGGGGGCACCTCAGCCCCAATAAGCTGCTGTCTTAGCTCAGTGAGCGGGAGAGAGAACTGTTCGCTCGTCTGACGATCACAAAGCAGCAAAACCTGCTTCCGTGTGCCAGTGGCGCACACAGGATGGCACCAAAGGGTTGGTCACAGCCACTAGGTATCCCCTGGCATACGTCCCTGCTGTCTGCTGCTTTGGAGCTCTAGTCCAAATGCGTGTGTGTGGGTTACATTTGACTTGGTGTAGCGTTTCAGGTTGATTTATCAGTGTACCCCCTGCAGAGCTCAAGCAGCACAGTGGCTATAGTTTTGGCCTCCTTCAATCTATACGAAATTTGTAATCTAATGTATACCCTGCCCTATTTTGGCTCTGAATAATCTACAATTCCCAAATATTTTTAGAATTCGGGGCTTAGTCATTAGTTCCTTTAAATAAACAAAAAAAAAACTTGAGGGAAACACACAGAAAATGACGACTTTCTGGCAAACATCTTATCAACTGATTTGGAATTTCCATGATTAATGGCCAACTGATTACGTTCTAGTCACAATTTATGGCTCTCTCCTCGGTATCAATCTTTCCACTAATTACTATGCTCAATGCCATTTTGGCTTCACTGTAAGGTTCGCACACTTTGAGGAGAACCACTAACCGATAAACGTCACCGAAGAGGTGTTTGGTAATAAATGCGTGACTCACCAGAGTGTGGGCAGGTGTAATCAGGTAATTTATGAGGGAGGGAGGCAAGTATTTACTCAATTATGGTAATTGTTAACTGATGGGAACGCGAAAACCGAAGGAGAGAGCCTTAAAAAGCCTCAAATTTGGGCGGAAAAGGTTTTCTTTTTTTCTTTTTTTTGTTAACTCTACCGAATTTTGAAATATTAATTTCAACTTACTCGTTTCTAAAGAATTAGAAGACAGTAACTGCAGGTGTTCCTTTGTCAGACAGACTCAACTTATAGAGTAAAGTTGTAACCTCTTTTAATTGCTTTGCTTTTTGCTTTCAAAGGTTCCACCCAGTGCAGGGTTCAAGCACGAATCCGAGACTGACTAATGCCAAGTAAGGTGACTTAATTCCCCCCGAGCACTCGATTTGAATCTGGTTGGTTTCCAGTACTTGCTTTAGAAAATTCGTGTAATCCTCACCTGCTATTTCGGCTCCTTCTTATTTTAAAGAATCACAGGAAAGCCTTTTGGTATCGCCGCTGGTGGTCAGCACAAATACGTAATGCGTACGCTGCTCCGCCAGTAGATGCCACAGAGATGCTGGCAACTGGAAGCGATTTACACCGGTGTCCACCTCGAACTCCTCGTAGTGTGCCACCAAACTGTTGCGATTGCAGCGCAGTTCCACCAGACGTAGGGGCCTGCTGGACACAATCTCCTTGGTGGCCCAGCTTAGCTGGATGTCAGCGGGCTCGGTGTACGCCGACGACGTCTCCTCCAGGTCCAGATTGAGCCAGCGATGACTGGCCAAGATCACAGCACAGTTGCGTGCAAAATAGAAGCTGTCGTGTCGCCTTTGGTTGTGATAGTTGTCCAGGAGTTGGCTGCTCCCCTGCAGCTTTAGTTTTGTGAAGCGCGGCCGGTTGACCTGGGGTCCCTCGTTGCCGGCAGCTGCAGCTCCCCAGCTTCCTGCAGCAGTGGAACCACCACCGCCGCCGCTACCACCAGCAGTTCTCTTCGCCCCGCTGCTCACTGCCTCTACGATTCGTTGCGGTAGGTGCTCCGTGGGCTGATCCACGGTCAAAACTCGGTTTAGGTAGTCGAATCCCTGACCCATTACCCCCTCGGAGGTGTGGCCGAGATCGAAGCAGTGGCCCAACTCGTGGCACACGGCACCCAAGGTGCTGGCATACACACCGCCGTACGTCCGCCTGTAGTTACTCTCGTCCGGCAGCCGGGCCACGTCCACCCGCTCCGTGCTGCGTACACAGTCTCCGATCTCTGAGAAGCTGCGCGGCCAGGCGTAAAAGTGAGCACTACCAAACAGCGCAAGTCCACCGCCGCCAAGGGCTGCGTGGCCGCTGAGATGCCGCCGGATGCTGGCGTAGGAAGAGTCACCGCTGGCGGCCACACCAGCCCCGTCGTAGCGCGTGCAGCCGATGAAGGCTACGAACTTCAGCCGTATCTGGTGGCCCCACTGCGGGCAGGCGATGATCTCGCCCGCGAAGTGCTGCCAAAGCTCCTCCTCACTCTTGGCCAGCGCCTGTTCCTGGGTCAGCTGGCTGCGGAACGAGGAGCAGCCGCCGTTTAGGGTGAAGGTGCGATTGGGAAAGCCAGCTGCCAGCAGTTTGTGCGCGTAGATGCACTGCACCAGGCGCAAATTGAGATCGATGAGAGAGTGCACCTCCCGCTGCTGTTCTTCGGTCTTATCCTCGTCGCTGCACAGCAAATACAGAGGTTGCACTCTGTAGGGGCTGCTCCGAGGTGTATAGCTGAAGCTAATCCGCTGGACGGCGCTACAGGAGCGCAGTTCCAAGTGGCAAGCAGTCTCAGTTGCGGTTTTTCCTTGGGCGGCCCGCTCCAAGTCAAACAGCAACTTAAATTCGCCGGCGGCCGAAAGCTGGGTCAGCTGTTCCAGCGAATTGTCGAGGGTGGCCTTTAGTTGGCGCGCTGCGGCGCACTTGGGCAGCAGACGCCCCTTGACCAACAGCAGGCCGTGCTGCACGCGTTCCGCCTCCAGCGGCTGCTCAACTTCGATGCTGTGCACGCGCTTGCAGCCGGCGGCGCCGCTGCTCATTGCCAATCCGCGCCAGAATCCCACCCAGCTGCGATCGGACGCAGATCGCGGAGATTGGAGGAAAACCGAAAGCACAACAAACTCTTTGTTTACAAGCTCTTCATAATTATCGACTTTTCTGAACACATCGATAGTGTCGATAGCAACAACATCAATGTTATTGAAGCTCAAAAAAGCGATAGCTGGCCACACTGCAACAATTGTTTTCATAAAGGGCGACGTGGAAGTAAACGCGAAAAAACCCAGCCCGCTGGCGTGAATACAAACTTCCTCGACACTGGCAGCTGGCGCATGGAGTTCCTGAAGAGTGGCATCAAGACGGTGCTGGGCGGCACAGAGCCGGGCCAGCAGCCGAGTGCCGCCGAGACGGTAGAAAAGCTCGTCGATCGCGTATACTCGTCCACCCTGTTGGAGGATCGTCGCGACGCTTGCCGGGCGCTGAAGGCGTTGTCCCGCAAGTACCGGATCGAGGTGGGCGCCCAGGGCATGCCGCCGCTGGTCCAGGTACTGCAGAACGATGGGCAGGACGCGGAGATAATTAGCTATGCGCTGGACACGCTCTGCAATGTGGTGACGAGCGAGGAATTCGACGAGGAGGCCGATAACCCCACGGTATCGGTTAACGTGGGCGAGCAGTTCACAGAGATGTTCATCAAGACACCGGAGCACGTAACCCTGGTGATGGGCTACCTGGATGAGTACGATTTCCGTGTGCGTCGCGCCGCAATCCAGCTCATTACGTCCCTAATCTCGAACAAGACGCGCGAGCTGCAGGATTTGGTGCTGGTCAGCCCGATGGGGGTGTCCAAGCTGATGGACCTGCTCACCGATAGCCGCGAAGTTATCCGCAACGATGTCCTGCTGCTGCTAATCGAACTGACGAAGGGCAACTCAAATATCCAGAAAATCGTGGCCTTTGAAAACGCCTTTGACCGCTTGTTTGAGATTGTGCGCGAGGAGGGCTGCTCCGACGGCGGCATCGTCGTCGAGGATTGCCTAATCCTGCTGCTGAACCTGCTCAAGAACAACTCCAGCAACCAACAGTTCTTCAAAGAAGGCAGCTACATCCAGCGCTTGGCGCCCATGTTCCAGCTCGCTCAGGACACCGAGGAACTGGGGTGGTCCCCACAGAAGGTCTCCAATTTCCACTGCCTGCTGCAGGTGGTCCGGGCACTGGTCACGCCCAGCAATCAGCAGCTGGTGGTGACCGCCTGTCAGCGCGTCATGCAGAAGTCCCGTCTACTCCATGCCCTTTGCGAGATTCTCATGAGCAGCGGCGTTCCGGCAGACATACTCACGGAAACAATCAATGCCGTGGCCGAAGTGGTGCGCGGCGATCGGGAGAACCAGGACGAGCTGGGACACGTTATGGCGCCCAGCAGTCCGCCAAGGCCCGCCATCGTTGTCCTGCTAATGTCAATGATCAATGAGAAGCAGCTTCTGGCACTGCGCTGCGCCGTTCTTTACTGCTTCGAGTGCTTCCTCTACCGCAATGCCGACGACCAAAGGGCTGTGGTGCAGACGCTGCTGCCGTCCAGCACCTCGGACGTGAGTGCCCTATCCACGGGACAGCTTCTTTGCACCGGCCTCTTCTCCACGGACGCTCTAGCCAATTGGTTCTCGGCCGTCGCCCTAATGCACACCCTCGTAGAGAACGTGGCGCTGAAGGAGGAGTTGCTGCGCGTCCTACTGGCCACTCCCGGCGGTCAGCGGCCCATAACGCTCCTGGAACAGTGCTCCAATCTGATGCAGCAGGAACGGTATCGATTGCAGAGCAAAGTTGGGTTGCTAATGCTGCTCAGCCTCTGGCTGGCTCACTGCCCGGGCGCGGTGAAGGCGCTGCTGGAGACACAGGGCACCATGGCCTACCTGACCGCCCAGCTTTGTTCCAACGAGCACGACGAGCGCGAGTTCCTCGTCCAGGGCATGTGCGCCTTCCTCATGGGCCTGTGCATCCAGTTCAATGATAACTCCCTGCCAGGACAGAAGCGGGAGGACATTAGCCAGTTAATTATCAAGCGCATTGGCCAGGAGAGCTTCTGCAGCAAGCTGGCGGAAGTGTCGCGTCACGAGGCCTACAGCCGGGCCTGCAAGCAGGCGCAAATCCGTGCCAAGTCCGCCGGCGAACTACTGCTCGACTACGAGTACTGTAAACTGTACAAGGGACTAGAGGCTCTGATTGCCAAGCTGGTCAGCGGCTTCGATGTGGACGGCATCGAGCTGACCGAGCTGACGCTCAGTTCGGAGGCCTCGGCTTTGGTCTCCCAGTACAAGGGCATTATCCGGGGCATGGATGCCCAGATTCAGACGCTGCAGCAGTCTTCCAAAGAGCTGGAGAACGAGAATGCGAAGCTGAAAGAGAAACTCAACGAGGAGCAGACCCTGAAGGCGCAGCTCTCCGACCAGAATACTTTACTCAAGGCCCAGCTGGGGGCCACGGGCCAGGTGAATGTGATGCAGGGCCAAGGTCAAGTGGCGGAAACCCCAGCCGCTAGCGAGGAGGAACTAAATGCAGCTCGCTACCAGGCAAACATGTACTTTGCGGAGAACATTCGTCTGACCAAGGAGCTGGAGACGTTGCGCCAACAGCTGTCGGCGGAAAAGCAACGGGCAGACGCAGCTCAGGAATCGCTGGCCGCCACGCAAAAGGACCAGGAGGATCTGCTCGAGCTGCTGGCGGATCAGGAGGCCAAGCTCACGCGATTCGAGGAGGCTACACCGACAACATCGACGACAACGACGGCTGGTAATCCAAATCAAGTTTCCGGCGAGGCGCCTGCCGTGATTACGTTTCCTCTGGACGAGAGTCGCATTCCCAGTGGCACCGCCAGCAGATAAGGATCCCTGCCTGCTGACCATGTATTTTTGGACTGGAACTGCCGCCACAAAGGCCTCGTAACATCTTATTTACACACATTCTACTTGTTTTTTATTTATATATGTACAACATTACTGGCATACCGATGAATATACCTACATATGTCTTGGCTTGAAATCTGAAAGGAATTCGTTTTTGGCGGGCTTTGCAGGAGACGGAGAGAGAGGGGGCATCAAGACCTTTAGCTGCCATCTCGCTCTATTTGGTTTAAAAACAATTGTTGTCTCCCAGAGAACTAACGAACTTCTCCTTCGATTTATTGTTTAAACTCTGTATAATTTAATAGATATATTCATCTCGAGGATTAAGTAGGCCAAATCAAGAAACGTATTCAAATTTAAAATAAAATCAACAAATAAATATCAAAGAAATAATCTTAAAATAATCAGACTTGGAGGGGTATGGTTTTTCATCTTTTTCCAGAACACTTTAGGCCTGGAAAGGAAACTCACAATTGGTTTTCCACTAACACGTGCGGCAAGAACTTGGCCAGACTTTAAACACAGAAAAAGAAATGAATAAAAACACGGCATTATACACTGTATACCAAATTTTCACATTTATTAAACGTAAATTGGTTACAAAACTTCTTCTTCATGCGCAGACCATTTGGGATTGATCTACGTTTAGTATCTGCTTAAACGACGACGACGATTTTGTGTTCCGCGTTGATAGCGGCATCGGCATTTACTTCTTGTCACTAGAAACTGAGCTCTTGGACTCCCGGATGGAGGCAGAACGGCGGCGCTTGGCCTCCTCACGCTTGGCCTTCGACTCCTTCTTGCGCTGCACCAACAGCTTGGCGTAGTCGGCGGCAGCCTCCTTGGAAGCGGTCTGGCGCTTCTTCTTCAGCGCAATGCGACGGTGCTTGCGCTGCAGCACAACGGGGGTGATCAGGCGCTGGATCTTGGGGGCCTTGGAGGTGGCCTTCTTGTTGTCCTTGGCGGGCAGGGGACGACGCACCACAAAGCGACGGACATCATCCTCCTTGCTCAGGTTGTACAGCTTGCGGATCTTGCTAGCACGCTTGGGTCCCAGGCGACGGGGAATGGTGGTGTCGGTGAGACCGGCGATATCCTGCTCACCCTTCTTGATCACCACGAGAGCCAGCACGGACATGTTGGCATCGACGATGCAGCCACGCACAGACTTACGCTTGCGCTCGCCGGTACGACGTGGGCGGTAGCAAGAGTGTCCCTTCTTCAGCAGCAGACGGACACGACCTGTTAACGAGGCAATAAACGTTCGTTAGTAAAGCATTTCTGGCGGAGAGAGCACATGGCCAGCGATGGGAGCAGGTTGGTAGTTGTAAAGGCCCAAACATGTTTGCCAGAGCTTAAATGGTCAAAGCACTTCGTTTATCTTACAAATACACAATTTTAGCAAGCTTACTTTACTTTAGGATACATAATATTGATTCCCGAACTATATTTTACTATTTTTAAGAGCCCTCAGATGTAATTGAAATCAAAATCAAGTAAATTTTATAGAAATTCCGTAAAGGTTAGGTTTCAAGTTGTTTCAAAGCAATGTTCGAAAGAATTGAATGTAGATTACATTAAATAAGAGCCATGGAATGGTCACAAAGCTGCTGGAGTGTACCCAACTATTCAATGTTGATATAACGCTCATTCACATACAATGTTTGGCATCATATACAACCACCGAGATGCCTCAGCTCCATCAGAACGGCCAACTTACCGTGGGTCAGCACTCCCTGCTTCATGGGGAAGCCCTGCTTGTCGTTGCCACCGGCAATGCGCAGCTGGTAGCCCTTCCACTCATCTCCAAGGATGTCGGCCTCCACAACCTGGCCCATACGCTTCTCGTAGAACACACGGAGCTTGTGCTCATCTACAACTTCGAACAGCTTCTGGCATCCCGTCGCGGGAAAGGAAACGTTGAGCTGGAAACACACAGAATCACACACACAATGTAGAAGTTGTCAGTTGCTTGTACACAAAAAAAAAATTACGAGCGCAGCCAGCAAAATGTCATCAATTGCTGCAAACGCAATCACTGGGTATTTTCCACCGCAAACACAACGACTCGTCGCGCCAGTGCTTGTTCTTTAGATTTTTCGCAATATTTCTTAAAGCTTGCCGGGATTAACGGGGTATTTCCACAAATATTTTGCACACCTTCATGATGTCGTCTGTTTTCAGGCAACGCAGAAAAAAAAAGAATCGGCCGATGTCTGTTTGCTGCTAGGGCAGGGTTGGAAAAGAACGCGAAGAGGAAATAGTGACGGGAGTTGGGCCGCTGGAGCAGTATCGATAATTGTGGTCACTGTTACCAGCTGCTGCAGATTCGAATCTTTTAAACATTAAACAATTTATATGGATATAGGCAAGGTAACAACTTAAAATTGGTCATTTTAAGCTGTTCAAATTTCATATAGAAATTCCATTTGAAAAAATCTGTACAAACTGCACTGTGTAAACAAAAAAAGTTGTGTTATAATTTTTATATTATGCATTATTTAATAAGTTTGTTTTTCATTTGAATAAAATAAACTCTTAATATAATTAATAGTCAACGTTCATATCGTTAAGTCAATCGTTCTTGATTGTTTTGATTAGTAAAGTAACCTCCAAATAAATTAATTTACCAAGTCAAGGAAGTCACAGTTTCTATATCGTAATATCGGCCACCTTTAGGTATACCGAGTTATCGGAACATCAGCCCTGTTTCAGCGTTGCCGGACGAACTCGTTTTGTGTTTTGTTTTTAAATGCTTGACCAGCTGGCAACACAACTGATTTGTCGCAACACGTGCAGCGATAAGGACTAGAGAATACAGCTTTAAATTAGGAATTAACTACTGATTCTCGATCAAATCGGTGCAGAATGGGCAAGCCGAAGAAGGCCAATGTGGCCACGATCAAGACCGTGAACCTGGAGAAGCAGATCACCGAGGGCAAGGTGGCCAAGGCGAAGACCAAGGATAAGGTCAAGATGCGGGCCGAGGAGTCACCGGTAAGAACCCTGAACTAAATACGCATTTCCCTTTAAAACCAAGTCTTTTGGCATTGCAGAACCTCGATGCCAGAAGCAGCCAGAACATTCTGGCAGCGGCCAAGCGGCAGCAGTTGGAGCTGGACGAAGAGAACTTCCCCAGTTTGGTGACCGTCAAGAAAGTCAATTTCAATTTGAGTAAGTGCATCAAGAGTACGGCTTTTCCAGATATTAGTTAAAAAAAGAAAGAATATTTATAGTTTTCCATCTTTTTCCACACAAAATCAAATATTTTGTTACAAAATAAAATACATAAACATATTTCCTTTCCAGGCGATGGCATGTCCAAGGAGGAGGATGAGGAGGTCACCGAGACGGACTTCATGGCCGATCTGGACATGGACGCTGAGGATGTGGCCGCGTTTGAGCGCTTCCAGCAGCCGGCAAAGGAGGGCAAGCGAACGCTGCACCTCTCCCAGATGATCATGCAGAAGATCCAGGAGAAGGAGGCAGACATACACACAAAGATCTCCGACGAGGGTTCGCTCAAGATCGAGGAGATCGACCCCAAGGTGAAGGAGATGTACGAGGGCGTTCGTAATGTGCTAAAGCGTTATCGCAGCGGCAAGATTCCAAAGGCCTTCAAGATTATACCGAAGCTGCGCAACTGGGAGCAGATCCTGTTCATTACGGAGCCGCACAACTGGAGCGCCGCCGCCATGTTCCAGGGCACGCGCATCTTCTGCTCAGTGCTGTCGCAAGCGATGGCCCAGCGCTTCTACAACCTGGTGCTGCTGCCACGCGTTCGCGACGATCTCTGCGAGTACAAGAAGCTCAACATGCATCTCTACAATGCCCTGAAGCGGGCTCTCTTCAAACCGGCCGCCTTCATGAAGGGAATCATCCTGCCGCTGCTAGAGGCCGGCGATTGTACGCTGCGCGAAGCCATTATTTTTGGAAGCGTGGTGGCGCGTAGCTCCATACCCGTGCTGCACTCCTCCGCCTGCCTGCTGAAGATATGCGAGATGAGCTATTCGGGTGCCAACTCGATCTTTATCCGCTACTTCCTGGACAAGCGCTATGCTCTGCCGTATCGTGTCGTCGACGCGGCAGTCTTTCACTTCCTAAGGTGAGTTTCTTTGTACAATACTTTCATATATCTCAACTTATAACTTTATAATCGCAATCAGATTCGAGAACGACAAGCGGGAGCTGCCGGTGCTGTGGCACCAGAGTTTGCTGACCTTTGCCCAGCGCTACAAGAACGACATATCCTCCGAACAGAGGGATGCCCTCCTCCAGCTGCTTAAGTGGGTATTTCTCTCTTACAGAGATATTATATTTGACTTAATTCCCTCACTCGCTTGATTGCAGGAAGAAATCCCACTTCAAGATAACCGCCGATGTGAGGAGAGAGCTGCAGGCGGCCAGTTGCCGCGATGTGGAGATGATGGAGACGGATAATGGACTGGCCGGACAGCCAGCCAAGATGTACACAGATGCCGATGTGGAGTACAATGGCTAAATACATAGGGATTAATTAAGGAATGATATTGTTTTAATATTTAATGATAATAATATATGTAAATAAAACTATATTATGCAAATTGTGCAGTGAAAGCCCAAGTGAGGCTCGTTTCCTGCGGATATTGCTTAAATGAAAAGCACTTTTGATGTTTCGAATGTTTTAATAGAAAAAACAAATGTGTGTGTTTGTGTGTTTTTCTTTTTATACAATTTTGCATTAATCTGTAGTTTTTGTTTGACAATGACGGTTTCGTTTTTGGGGGCCGTCGCATTCGAATTTGGACGCCCACGTTATACATTATGTATTTATGCATTATGTTTTGCTTTTATAATCTCAATTTTAAATATATAATAATTACTTTAAATATAATTCTGTAACCAAAATCTTTCTAAAAGTTTTCGTTTCGTCACTTTCTTTAGTCTCTAAGTATTGTTTCGTTATCTCACTCCAACATTTGTTTTGTTTTGCTTTGTTTGTCCCTTATTTCTTGAAGGGTTCTTGCTTTCATTGTGTGTTATTTAAGGGCATACTCCAAGGATCAGGGATCAAGGATCAATTTGAATAATTTACAATAACTACACTGGACCATTGAAATTAGTGTTTATGCTATACGCTTCGATTTCCTAATACATTTGTAAAGAGAGTGTACCGATCGATGTGGCAAAGCAATATGGAAATAGTTTGGAAAGCCGTCAGTAGTGCTAACATGGATGGTTAATATGGCGGATAGAGGGAAGGATAGGTAAATATATAGTTCGAAGCTAAAGCCAAAGTGAATTGATATATAATCGTGTTATGATAGGTCCTCACCGCGCGCCCGCAAAGGAGAGAAAGGAAAGTGTATTTATATTATTCCTTCGCTTCTGGTTTCTGGATCTTGTTTGTTTTTTTTTTTTATTATTATTATTATTTTATCATTTAATTGAATTCTTCTTAGTGCTTTTGGTTTTAGTTTTCGGTTTTTGGGACCGTTCTCAATCAAAACAATCAAGTTGTAAGTACTTTTTACCCATTGGTCCGAGTTGTGTTGGAATTTTGGAGGAGGCAACGCAACCGTTCGATTCCAAAAAGATACAAATACAAATATACAATTACATTCTGTCTGTCTTCGTCATCGTCTGCCTCAAAAATGGTCATTGGTTCCGCAACCGAATTAACAACAATTAAACGATATGTATCCATTTTAAATGGCACAGTTTTTGTTTTTCTTTTGGTTTCTTTTTATGTTAACGTTAAACATTTTCTAAGGTCTCTTCTACACATCGTCATCATTATCAGCCTGCGCCCTTTTCCTCTACATTTTTGTCCTATGCTTTTATTTTTGGGACTCAACTCAACCTCAACTTAAACAAAAACTTAAAGTTTTGATCAAGCTCCGATAATTAATTAATAATTAATTGTATTAGTAATTTAACAACCATTTTGGATTACCGATTTTTGATTACCGATTGCCTTTGATTTATGGCAGGAAATGAAAAATTGACACGATGAAACTAGGCTTTTGTTTTTTATGACAAGTGTTGATTACACTTGCTTGCGAACTGCAGTTGACTTGGAATTATCTATTGAAAGAAAACGATATTTTAAATATTCCAAAATTTTGATTATATCTGACAAGCTCTTCACTCAATCTGGATTATAATATTTATAAAGAAAATTAAACTTGAAGACTAAAAGTATGCATAAAAATGTTTTGAAAATAACGATTTTTTTCTTGATTTACTATTTCTAAACTATTCGATTTTAACTTGTGAATTTCTAGCAGAAAAAAATAAAGAAATTAATATTTTAGCTTCCAAGTCAGTTGCCGAAGGATCGCAAACCTATCAAATGTTCCTGTTCGTTGGTTAGCTTTATTATTATTACGTTTATAATGATCCCAACTGATATGCTGTTTGATTTCAAGAAGCTACAACCATTTTTTAACAAGGCCTTGGATCGGAGGTGCACGTACAAGTGGGTAATGGTAAAGGCAATGGGAACGTGAACCGGGGGGATGTGACGACCTTTGGAAGGGCGAAGGGGGTGTCAAAGCGAAAAACAAGTACGCGGAGGCTAGAGATCCGGATCTTACGAATATATGGGGAGGTGTAACAAATAGCCAAATAGGATACGTTAGATGCTTGTATATAAGATCATCAATATGTGTGTGTTGCCAACATAAACACGGCCTTGGTAATACGATTCGATTCGATTATGGTAATAATAAGATTATGTCTAGCGCTAAAAACTGCAAAATCAAGTTCTCGTCTATATATTTCGCGTACGCCCTTACTAGTACAAGTTCTCCTTCACTTATGTGTTGCTCGAATCTCGATTCTCGATACTCGGTTTATAAATACACTTGACTTAAGCTAAGTATGTTCGGTTTATGCTATGTATCGTATGTTAAACAACCCATGATTAGAGTAAAAGTCGAAAATGCAATCCTGGACAAGATTCTTTTGGTGTATGCATTTCCCGCGCGCCTCTATTCTCCGTCTCTCCACGGCAACGATCTTGGAATCTACGATCCCCGGATCCCGCCGCACCGCCATCATCGCCTTAACCCACGACCCGGCGATCCCAATCCCAATACCAATCTCAATTCCAGGCCTGTTCCGGACAAGCACACGTACACTAGAAATAACACAACCATTGTGGTGAAGGAGGCGCCAACCTTGTTGCGGCTTCCATTGGCATGCTGCATGGCAGCGGGCTCCTCACCTGCGGCCAAAGAAATTCCAATTACATTATAAATTCTATATGAAATGCGCCACTTACCGTTTAGCACATGGACCACCACCGTCTCCGTGATCTCGTTGCCCAGCATGCAGGTATAGTTGCCGGTGTCCTGGCGATTGGCATTGGCGATGTACAAACGACTCAGCGCACGTCCTGGCAGCATGTCTGTCTTGACACTGCAAAGGAATTGGTTATGGGAGATATTATAGGGATAGATCCTCGGGAATATGCAGGCATTCGCCAAAAAACAAGGCAAAAACCTAGCAGGATAAATTGCAGAGGGTACGTTTTTATATATCTCACCTGATTCCACCCCTACTGGTATCGTAGTTGAGCAGACGCAACCCGTGTCGCCAGGTGATGTAGGAGGAGGGATGCGGAATCTTGGAAATGACGCACTGCAGCTCAATAGTGCTGCCAGCCTTGTAGTACTTCTCCGGCGTGGCGGAGCCCCGCTCGTCAAGGATCTCCACGTGAGGAACTGAAAAAGCATTAAAGAATTGTGAGACAAAGTGTACATTATGCTTCAAAAACGTTAGTCATGCTCAACTCACCAATTATCGTTAGGTAGACGAGCAGGACGAGCGGCGGATGCGAGGACACTTGGCACTCGTACGGACCCTCATCCCGCTCGTTGGCAAACTGAATGAGCAGCTTCCAATCGTTGGGCTCCTCGAACTCCAGCGAGTAGCGGGAATCCCCACTGTACGTGTGCTGGCCAAAGGTGATCAATGTTAGATCCTCGCCACGCCGCCTCATCCACGACACCGTCTTGCCCTGGAGATCGTTAACCCGACAATGCAAATAGACGCTCGATGACAGCTGGGTGCTGATGTTCAGCGTGGTGTACGGGTCAGCAAAGAAGGGGAACGGCTCATGGGTGGTCGTCTCTGTGACCTCCAGCTCCTCATCCTCGGGCGTGTCGGTGAATGGCGACGAGAACTCCTGCCAGAAGTTCTTTGGGAACGTGTCGAATGGGTCGCCAGCTCGCGGTCGTTTTACTATATTTTGAGTTGAAATCAATCATTATTTTATATAATTTAATGTAAGTGTTTAATTTTATAAAATATAACATTGAAATAAATTTAAATTGGAATAATTTCTCAAGGGTATAAAGCTTTTATTACAAAGCGCGGCTAAAGTTAGCCAAAATATTTATAGTAATAATTACTTTAATGAATAAAAACATAAATAAATAACCAAAAACTGGTATGGTTTTACAACTTTTTTCTGCTGTGTTAAAGTAAACTCACATGTGGTCGACGTGGAGCCCGATCCGATGTGATGGAGCGAGGAGTATATGATTGCCAGTATCCAAAACAGCCGCGATCTCATCACTGCAACGGAGTATGTGAGTATCCCGGGATGCTGGGTGGCAGGATATGCACCCGTAATCTGTTCTATATCGATCCAGCTGCATCAGCAGCGTCCCACTGCATGGCCAACGGAATCGGATGTGGACTCGGGGATAGCTGATTGCTGATTGCTAATGGAGTCTATAAACTTCACTGCTTATCGATTGCGCTGCGGCAACTGGAGAGTATATTGGACATACTGCTGGATACGCACAAGGAGAGCTGTCCGGGACTCACATTTCCATTTCCCAGTTGTTTTCTTTTCGAATTTGTCTGCTGCACAGCTTTCTTTTTCTTTCCTATTTATTCCTTTTTTTTAGGAAGAGAAAGGCGAGAAGGAAAACACTTTTATTAACCAGCTCGTGTTGCGTGTGTATTTATCTTTTTGCAACTGCTGCTGCGGCTGCTGCTGGCCCTAGCTGCCCCATTGGATGGCCAATAAGCGAGAATGTAGGTCAGGGCATGCACTGCGCATGGCCAGCATCCCTGTTATCCTGGCCATTCTCCAAGCTGTGTCATAAAGTCCAAAATAAACAGCAAAGTAACTCACCTCTTAAGCGTTGATTATCTCGGTATCCCGAACTATCCCAAAAAGGCTTCTTTTAATAAATAAAGTAGCTGCGATTAGTAACTCGAAGGTGGATTTGGTGCGGCGGGGAGTCCTGCTAATACGGCCGTAAAGTTGCCTTTGCCGGGCCGTAGACGTTGTTGTTCCCTCACCCACAACTGCTGCGCTACTGACTGCGCTCCGAAAAGCCCAGCATCAGCATCTCTCTCTCTCGGGAAATTCCAAAATCCGAAGATTTTACACCCACTAATCTATGTAGGTGTCCGGCGCTGCCAGCCGTTACGCTTTTAATTGCCTTGAAACAATTGCTAAAAATGCCAAAAAAATAAATTTAATTATGCACAATAATTAAGTACTGTAAATACATTTTAAATTCGTCTGAAATAATATTTTTTTCATACTCACTTGTGCGGAAATTTCAAAAACCGATACTAATCGAAGATTATCGATAGCCGACTGAGGGTCCTTGAACATGGCGACTGTATGGTCATCGTCATTTAACTTTAAATAACCGTTAATTAAGCTGGCATGGCTAGTTCACAATAGCAGGAATTTTTGTTAAACGATTTAATTGTTCGAGCAACTAAATAGCTCAAATTAAATGGCTTATCGCACTTATGCATGCTTCCTGCGCATGTGCAGTTACAGTAATTCGGTGGTTGGTGTGTATTGGTGAGAGCATAAAACGGCCAAACACTGCCTACGGAACTTTCGCTTCACCTACTGTGCTGTTCGCTGTTCACTGTAATGTTAAACCAACAATTAAAAACGTTCACTTATCTTCATTATTATTTAACCACAATTTCATACCTTAAACTTATGATTAAAGTTGAGTGTGCTGAATAAATCCTTCATTGTAGCTGCTGGTATATTGTCCGCTTTCCTTTAATCCAAGTGGCAATTCATGATTTATTTACTTTTCGCAGGCAGTGTGGGTATACAATGTATGTGCCGCCCTTATCGCCCGCGTCGGGCGGCGGTGGTGCGATGTGGAAAAATCGGGAGCGAAATGACATACGCGGAGCGTATACACACGAGCGCACACATACTGACAACACCCCAGCAGGCGCTCTCACACTTACGCAGTCGGACCACTAGGGCACACGGATACGCGAAAGAATCGTTCGTTTCATTCGCAGTCGCGCGCTGACAATTGACTTTCAATCGCATTTTATCCATTTGCTTTTTATTTTCTCCCCTCCTACTGCTTTATGTTTCTCCTATGGTCCGGCGTCAAAATGCCTTTTGAATATTAATCAGCGACGAACTGCAAAAATTCGAGAAAACAAAAATCACTTCGTTCGAAGGGAGTGTGTGGAAATTACTACCACAAGTACACAACAAAAAAACAAACTAAGCAGAAGCGCGACAACGCCGGCAGAGGCAGAGGTAGAAGCAGAAGCGGCGGATAGAAGCAGAAAATCGGAGGAGAATCAGAAACTAATCAGCCGGCATAGGCAATAGGCGACGAATCCATCTGGTGCCCAGTAATCGGAATAGTTCGAAATGGAGGAGAACAACTCCCGTGTGCTGAGCCTGCTCGGCGGTTTGGCCATCGGCATTGTGGGCTTCCAGGTGTTCCGCAAGGTCCTGCCCTGGATCTATGCGAATGTGGTGGGGCCCAAGGTGTTTGGCTCCTCCGTGAATCTCGCCAAGATGGGCGAGTGGGCAGGTGAGTACTCAGTGGTGTATCCAAGGGTGCAAAGGTGGAAGAAATAAATAAATAAAAATTCGGTGATAACCTCAATTAACTGTAAATTCCTATGAAACATAAAAGTACCAAATATTCCTGTTAAAAAAAACATTATTGTTTTCATATTTAAAGTTAAATATTAGAACAATTGTGGTTTATTTTATTTTAATTGGAATATTTGCTAAATGTGTTAATTAAGAAAACTAGACACATAATCACCTATATGGTAACATTTATGCCTCCCGTGTACGATAAGAAACCTGCCCACGCCCCTGATAACCCCTGGCTAACATATTATTAACTTCTATATACTTCCTTTCAGTTGTCACCGGATCCACCGATGGAATTGGCAAGGCCTACGCCAAGGAGGTACGTACGCTGGCTGACCCAAACTTGGCCCAAAGTCCAGCAGATTAATAACATGTCAGGGAAAACGGGCAAACAAAAAATTAATGAGTAATTACCGAATTGAGCGGACGCGCGTCGCCCACAATGACTTGGACATTGGGCTTGGCGGCGACGATGCATTAGCCAAGTGAATCTGCACTTTGAAATCGATCTCCGTCGTAGTTGCAGTCACAAATATTCCCTAATAGTGTTTGCTTTCCAGCAAATTGCTACATTTGCAGCCTTCACACTTATTTTAAAAATTTTTTGTTGTTGCTACTATTTGCCCTTACAAAGTGCAGTCGCCGCAGCTTAGGTTTTTTTTTTGGGAAGGGGCAGTTCCCGTCACCCACTTGAAGCAAACGAAGCTAAAACCCAGCTAAGGGAACACGTGTTGTCCAAGTGGATGAATGAACCTAAGGCTGCAGTATATAGAGGGCCCCGCCTGATACCGCCTTAGCGCATTAGCATTCGCCACGCGTCGAACCCACAGAAAGTGGTTCAATGTCCACGCGGAATTATTTGGCCTCTCCCATGATAGCTTCTGTTTTTCAACTGCGACATTATTGGTTACTATCCATTTTGGACTGGAGATAAATTGATTTCCCTTTTTATTTTATGGTTTATTTATTAATTCACTCTGAAAGTAAGCCTTTCCTTATGCGTGGTTATAGTTGTTATACATATAGGCAGGCTATAATTAGCTAATTCCCATTTCTTAATTTCTAATTTCATAAAAAATATAATACAATTTTTTATATCTTATGCCTCTTTTATAGCTGGCTCGCAGGGGACTGAAGCTGGTGCTGATTAGTAGATCAGTGGAAAAGCTAAATGCGGTGGCCAAGGAAATAAGTAAGTCTACCACTACCACTACCACCAACCCCTAACTGAGTTAATGACTGTAACTTACTTTACCTGTCGCTCCGCGGCATACTTTCAGGCGATAAATACAACGTGGAGGTGCGTGTGATCGATGTCGACTTCACCGGCGGTGCCGAGATCTACGACAAAATCAACGACAAGATCACCGGCCTGGACATTGGTGTGCTGGTGAACAACGTGGGGATCAGCTATAGCCATCCCGAGTACTTCCTCGACTGCTACAAGGCCGATCCACAGTTCCTGCGCGACATCGTCTCGGCCAATATTCATTCTGTAACGCATATGACCGCCCTTGTCCTGCCGACCATGATCGCCAAGCGTCGCGGCGTAATCATTAACCTGTCCTCCACTGCAGGCGTCATTCCCAATCCCCTGCTGAGCGTGTACAGTTCCACAAAGGTGAGAGAAGATAAATTCTAGAGATTCTTTGCTAATCTGCGCATTCTTATAGGCCTTTGTGAATAAGTTCAGCGACGATCTGCAGACGGAGTACAAGGAACAGGGCATCCTCGTCCAGAGTGTGCAGCCGGGCTTTGTGGCCACCAACATGTCCAAGATCCGCAAGGCCACCATCTTCGCTCCCTCACCGGAGACATATGTGCGCTCCGCGCTGTCCACTTTGGGGATTGCCAGTCAGACGGCTGGCTACTTGCCCCATGCCCTGCTCCAGCTGGTAATTCACCTTACGGAGGCGCTATTCGGAGAGCAGTTCGCTCGCAACGTGGTGCTTAAGAACATTCTTGGCACCAGGAAGCGGGCACTGCGTCGCCTGACCAAGGAACAGTAGGAGCGCCGCTGCTGCCTTTATGGCATTCCCCGCCGGAGAAGGAGGCATTTAACTGGAGTCGGAGGTTGGGGCAGGGCTTGTGGGGAATCCGGCTAGTAGTCATAGCTTACAAAGTGTCACCTTACCGCGTGTCATACGAACAAACAGAACAGAAGAAGGCTTAAGTACCAAAAAGAAATATTACCCAAAATAGGAACTAAGTTTAGTTAGTTTCCTTGTCATTGAATTAACTTGGAAATTCACAATTGCCGCAGCACACAGCCATGTCATGTAAACAATAAATTATGTGTGTGAGCCACACATCAAATAATTAAAAAAATAAATACAGCTTTGTTTCTGTTTAACAACAGTGTTTCCCGATTGAATCCCTTTTCGGGAGGCCTTTTCGGTGACTTGAATTTCTTTCAGGTGGCGTGGCCCAAGATGATTCCTTAATTAATAATTTCTTGTTGAATTATAATTAAAAATTGATTTATTTTATAACTTGCCAGTCTTCCATATTCTAATTGGAATTCCAATTTGAACTGGCATTTGAATGACGATTCGATGACAGTGCCAAAGTATCGACCAACATCCCAGTCGATAGTTTTGGCAATCCAATAATATCGCTGCAGCAGAGACCAATCCCGCTGCACCACCACCACCCCCGCCAGTGAGACAGTTTTCCATACGCGAAAGGAAAACCATAAACATAACTGAAAAGATAGTTGATTTTAAAGGGCGCGCAGCTAGCCGGGGCGTGAAAACGGATTTGTGAGGCGTTATCACACACGGGCCGCGATACGCCACAACTGCGCAGCAGCAGCGACAGAGCAGAGCAAAGGGAGCAGCAGCAACAGCAACAAGAACAAGAGCGCAAAATAAGCGAGAAGGAGGAGTAATCAAAGTTGCTTGTTTTGATTTCTTGGAACGGCGTCGCCACTCCCGCTCTCCGCTGCACGCTCCACGCTCCAGCAGCGCTCCGGATAAAGCTGGCCAGGCATAATCAACTTGTTGCGGGAGGCAGTCGTCGCCCAGTATTGATTTAGTACATGTAGCTGGCGGACGCTTCCCAGCCGCTGCCACAGTTGCCTCGCCAATACACCATATTTTGTGTTTTGTTTTCAACATATTTTTCGTATTCCCTGGGTGTGCGCCTGTGTCTGTGCTGTGTGCGTTTGTGTCATTGGGAATCCAAAGCGGTGAAGGAGGAAGCGGAAGGCAGGAAGAAACCGAAACAGAAAGCGGAATTGACGCAATTGAGAACTATTTTTAATGACGACGACGACGGCCCAAAGTTGAGCCTGCCCGCTTCCACACCAGAAATCGAATCCCCGGCAGCAATCATCGACGGCATCGGTCTGTCGTTGAAAATGTTTGAAACTCATCAAAGATTCAAAAGTGAAAAAGGGCAGTGATTAACCGGAACTGCCGGACAACGGAGCAAGGAGCGCGGACAGTGGTTAGCGGATCACGAACAGCGGACCACACACACCACCGACAGACACCACTATGGCCATGGACACCGAGCAGCGGTCAGGGCGACGCCTGCCCTTGTTTCCTATTGAACCGGAGCCACCAGCCACGGTCACGCAGCGCCTAACGATTCTGGTCACCAGGTAAGTGTCCTTGCGGCTAGCTTTGCTCCCTAAATGGAAAATAATAATATCCATTCCATGGCCATGCCCATTTTCAGGGTGCTACGTGCACTGCAATTAAATTGGAGGATTATCGTTTCCGGCATCACCATGACACTTCTAGCCGTCATCTGGTATTATCCGACCTTCTTTCTGTTCTTCGCCTTCGTCGTCTATTCCCTGGTGCTGGTCTTTGCGGGTAAGATATGTCTATGGCTAGATGTTGGGAATGACTCACCATCCACCCAGCCGCTAGTCCAGTCCGTGCGTCCAATCACGGGCCAATCGCTGGCATAATTAAGTCCAAAAAGTCCAAATATCTAATTTTTCTTATCTATTTCTCTCGCCCCCCGACAGCTGTGGCCGGCACCGTATATATCCATTATATATTCACCACCAATGAGCCGACGCGACCAAGTCGCGTGCCCTCGCGACTGCTCTACAATGCCACCAAGTGAGTGTCGGCCCCTTGCTGGACTTTGTCCCTCCAGCGTTGCCTTAATTGCCTATCAATCTCTCCATTTCTTGTCTTGTCTCGTACAGAAGCAACATTTTCGATCTGCCCAAGCCCATCAAGAACCCATCGAATCTGCCGCTGATTTTTGGCAAGACGGTGGACCTGCAGCTGCAGCAGATCATTGAGTATGTGCTGCGCGACTTTATGTTGCCATGGCTGGGGTGAGTCCTCTGTTTCTGTTACCTCCAATGGATATATGTATTCATTGTTTGATATATTCTAGATATGTGGTCACCAAGCCCAAGCTTATTAACGATGTGGTGCGTGAGGATCTGTGGAATGCCATACAGAAGATACACGAGCGAGCCACCAAAATGGATGCAGCCAAGATCATAGCCGTGGATATGGTGAACCGGGTGACGGTGCATCTGGAGAAAATACGCATAGCGGAGGCCAGGGCGTGAGTATTAGTTAAAATAAAAGTTTTTCAAGGTGTTTCTCCCTCCCTAGAATAATGGTTCCAGTCGCTGCTTGAAGAAAGCCTGCTCAAATCACTTTTCAAAGGCCAAATACGATTAGAGATTACGATAAATACAGGATTAAAAATCTGCTTAATACAAAGGCACACAAAGATTAGATAATGCAGAGATATAATGAGATATTTTGTTCCTTTGTGTGTTCTACTTATGGAATCCATATTAATTTTTTATCTGTTTTCTTAATGACTTTTTTTAATGCAAAGTCATGATCAAATGCAGTGCGCAAAATTAAATTAATTGTAATTTATATGCGTCACTGGTAAATCATGAAATTAGTAATAAATAAGCGGAAATCGCCGTTAAAAGCACAAGCCCCTCTGTCATCATTATACACATTTCCCAAGCACTATTCTAGGCAAATAATGTGCAGGTGTTTCTGTTATCAAAACTGCCCCATAAATGACTCATATTCTTTGATATATATGAATGGAGAAACTCTTGTATCTTCGATAGGGCGGAGACCAATTCGGCTCCCGTTTTCAGCACCAACTCGTACCTGGCCGACGAAGATATGGAGATGGAGTTCCTGCGTAAACTCTGCGAGATTATGGTGATTCTGCTGCTGCCACGCGGCTATTCCCTGCCCCCCCTGAAGGTCCTGCTCAGCGAGATTCTCTCTTATAAGAGTAAGTAGAACCAGGCATTACCTGCTTCTTGGGCTAATATATATATATCTTCCACGACAGTCTTCTTTCCCATGATCAAAATGCTGACTGCCCCCGATTACATCAACCAGAAGGTGGTGCAGAATATCGAGACTCGTCTGGCGGCGGCAGCAATGAGCAAGCGGAGCTATGAATATGCCGCCAGTTTCGAGGACTTCCTCAAGATCATTAACAACTCGGGCAGCCTGGAGGAGCTGTCACTTATCCGCAAGAGCATCGTGAACGATTTGATGCATGCCACAACCATGCAGAATCTACAGCGGGCCAAGGGCCTCGATCCTGACCACGAGGACCACTCGCTGACCAAATCAGAGCACACGGCCGCCGTGCGACTAAAGCGCTACGTTCGCCAGCTGACGATGGCCAAGTCCGAGTGCGAGAAGAATCTGGCCAAATTCGGTTGGAATGGCAACTACTCCAGCGATATAGTAAGTGCTGTAGATATTATATCCAATTACCTGCACGATAACGAGAAAATGAGCTATTTATAGTTGATTTCTATAGAAGTATGCTTACCTCTCTGTCACTTTCTACCATAACCAAGGTCTTGAGAGGTTTTACTTTCTAAATATATATTTACTATATATCATTCCTTAGGACCTGACGCTGGTGGAGATTTTAAACACGGCGGTGGGCCGGCGCTACTTCACTTTGTTCCTGGAGCCACTCAAGGCGAGCGCTCTCATTGGCTTCTATTTGGCCGTGGAGGAGATCAAGCACGCGCACAAGTCAGCCAGCCATCAGCTGGGCACGGAGATATTCTACACGTACATCCGGGTGCCCAAATCCGAGATCCAGATCGATAAGCACGAGCGCAAGCTAATCGAGACATTTCTGCTGGGCGATGCCGATCCGGACATCTTCTATGACATCCAGCGGAATGTGCTGCGCACCCTAGAAGAGAAGTATTATCCGCCTTTCGTGCTGAGCGACCAGTATCGCCAGCTGAAGGAGGCGTTGGACTCAAACGAGATCGCCGATCCCACGCTCTTGATGTGCCACGATACGCCAGAGACGTTGGCCGATGACCAGAGTGCGGGTGGTGGGACGGATGGCTGTAATGGCGGTGGTCCTGGCGGTGGAGGTGCTGGTGGTGGTGGCGGTGCCATCGATGTTGCCGCGCACACCTCATACGCACGACGGAAGCTGGAGCAGATACAGGAACGCATCGATAAGAAGAACCAGGCGCTCGACGCCCTTAAGTATTCGGTGAAGCCAGAGTCCAAGGTGCTATCCATTCTCGAAAAGGAAATGGAGTGGCTGAAGAGCGAGAAGCGTCAGACGGAGGCGCATTTGCGGCGGACGGACGCCTGGACAGAACACCTGGGCAAGTGGAAGGCCACTATTCAAAGCGTAGAGGTGTGTGCTTTATAGAGATTTCCCCTCTTGCCTGTTAACGCTAATTAAACTCCTCTATTGTTAGGTCTCCGATGAAAAGGAATCGCTGCAGTTTATGATACTGGTGCATGTAGACGAGGACATTAATGCACCCTCCCAATCATCAACGTCTAAAAACGGCGACAGTGGTGGCGTCCACACCAGCGTCCATGCACGCAGGCGTCCCTCGGGCATCTCCAGCGGCTGGGTGGTGATGCGTTCGCTCAACCAAGTGCATGTGGGTATTCTACACCCACTCCTTCTTAGAACTAACCAATATCCTCCTTGCAGGAGCTGCAAAGGAAGCTGCGGCATGTTAGCTCTAACCTGAAGGCTCTTGACCTGCCAACGAACTTCAAGTTCTTCTTCTTGAAGACAGACCGACATGGCCAGGAGAAGGCCAAGGCGCAGATCCAGAAGTTTCTCAATGTAAGTGGCCACTGAACTTGAATTTGATTTATAAATACCCACCAATTCCCTTTCACTCGTAGTTCATTCTGGAGGACGACCATCTAAATGGCAGCGAGGCCATCTACACGTTCCTTAGCCCCAGCTCGGATCACCTGAAGCAGTCGCTGCCCTCGCCCAAGAAGTCCAAGTTCTCGCTGGCCACGCTCTTTCGCAGCGATGCGGGAAAGGCGCACGAGGCTGCCGCCAGTCGAGCCACCGATCCCTTTTGGGGGCTGCAGCGCGACGACGATGACATTTCCACGTATCTGGACGGTGAGTCTGGGGGCGAGGCAAAGCTTCTACCGACGGATCTGGACAGCAAGGACTCGATAGCGGAGCCCATGTACGCTCTGATGGGCGAGATCTTCGACATGGGCGGTGTGTTCAAGTGGTTGCGCAAGAGTCTCATCTCCTTTGTCCAAATAACGTACGGCCGGACGATCAATCGGCAGATCCGCGAATCGGTGGCCTATCTGTTTGAGGAATCCATGCTGCACAACTACTTCTCGGCCATCCTGAAGTCCTTTTGGCCGGGCGGCGTTCTAGCGTCCGCTTATCCGGCGCGTTCGGAGGATATGCGTGAAATGACCACCACGGCGGCCAAGGCCCTTCTCACTGACCATATACCGGAGGTGCTGTGCAATCTGGTCGGCGCTCAAGCGGCCAGGCGAGGTGTCCTCAAGGTGTTTGAGGCCCTGCAGAATCCCGCCTACAACAAGCAGCTCTTCTACGTGGGTTTTCTGTGCATTTTGTGTCCAAGCTTGGTTTTACTTACAATAATTTTTGTTCTAGGAACTACTGGAGATACTCATGATTGAGTTCTTTCCCGAAATCCGCCAGCTGCGTGTGACAAACACTAATGGCACCAAGCTGACTACGGCTACGGCAGGAGCGGCGGCTGCTTCAGCTGCAGCGACCCTGGCAGCGGCCACAGCGGCGGCTTCGCTGCCCTCGCTAAGCCACAGCGGCACAGGCGGTGGCGTAGGACATAGTGCATCAACAGGGCAGAATCATCAGGGATCGAACTCATCGGCCTCAATTGGTTCGTCAACGAGCAGCAGTTCCTTGGGGGGCAGCGGCGGCGGCGGGGGAGCAGCAGCGCATCAGCAGTCGCACTACCACCTTGGATCCCACCACCATCTGCACCACTCGCAGCAGGCGAGCAGCTCCAAGTAGCTTTAGGTAGCTCCTGGAAGGTTGAAGTAGCTCCTAGTATCTCCAAGAAGCTCTGAGCAGCTGCTGGGTAGCCCATCGTTTTAATATATTTTTGTTTTACTTAAGTTTTGCGTTAATTCGTTAAATGCTCTCTCTGTCCCTCTCGAAAAGGATCACAAAGAATAGTTACTCAGTAGTAGTTACCAGTTATCATTCCCTGTACAAATGCAGACGGTGCTGAAATGTTTAACCCGTGCCCCCCTCTGCCGCACCGCACATCCCAATGATTTCTGTCCATTGTTAATGATAATTCCCATGTCCTTGTCCCATGTCCAGTTTGTTATGTCTGTATGTATGTATGTATATGTGTATATGTCTGTACATATGTCTGTATACGTGTAGGTCAGTATTAAGCATTGTACCAAAATCGTTGTTTTTACTAGGATGGACTTTGATTAGAAGCATAGTTTATAGTAGCAGATTCCCGGAGCTGCATCCCCAAAAAGGATCCTTAGGTCACAACGGTGTGAGATTTTGATTTAGAGGCAAGAGCTCCAAGGGGTTCACGCATAGAACACAGGCTTTAAAATCAGGTCTAGATTAGAGAAGAGGTCATAGCTTTCGTTTGTTTCAATTTATTTATTTTTTACTTAGAGCAAATTTTAGTTAAGCTTAAGGAGTTCACTTTGTTTTAGAGCCTTTTGTTTTTCCCAAATAAAAACTGATCGAATTTTATTTAAATTGTCTTTTTTTATGCGTTTCCTTTTGATTTTTCTCGTTTATCATTTAACTTGATCATCAAAATATTTGGTATTTAGCTAAGAAAGAGGTTAATAATAATGTTAAGCGTTGGTTGGTTGAAATATCTGTAAGAGTTGCCTTCAAAACGAAATTATAGCGATGCTTGTCAGGCCAGAGAACTGTTTTATGGACCGCGAGACGCACCACCGCACCGAGCACTGGACGGAGGGGACTTCCTCCCCACTCACTAGATTAGATCCCTGTGAGCCAAACAAACGTATCCCACTAAGCAAATATACCCACATCCCTAGAGGCGCTTTCAATCTATTTTATGTACACTTTTATGTGCGTGTGCGTGTGTGAAAAATGTGCGAAATATAAATCGCTATTTATGTAGATTTAACTAGAAATTTCACTTGGTTCCGTGGGGCTTAGAAAACGGTAATTTTCTCGACCAGCTTGGCAAGGGAAATGGCCTGCATGTCCACGACCACAATCACCAGCTTCCTGCGCATTCCGGCTGGCTTCTTCACCAGCAGCCTCGCCTCAAAATACTTCAAAAGGAACCGCCACTTTAGGTTACTCTTTTCACGCTCCGTCAGCCGATCAAAGTGCTCCGCTTCTAGGCCCAGGATCCGCTCAGCGGGATTGCCCGCCAAACGGGCCTCCAGCAGGCTACCCGTTTGATCGGAGAAATTAATATTAATGTTAAAGTATCGGTTAGAACGGGGCCCATCGTTCCCCAGCAAGAACTCCATCTGGCAGGCTTCGCTCGCGCAATCCTCGAGGCCTCGCGGTATGGGGCGTTGGCAGACGGTGCTGAAGGGATGGATTATTATCGAGATTGTGAATTGAATCATTGAAAACTATACATGTACTTGCCACTTTCGGCTAATATTGGGGACGAATCCATCCAGGTCCAGCTTGGTAACCATTCCGTACAGCACGGCAGTGAACTGATCCTGGGAGGCATCCTGCAGTTCACCCTCGGCGCGGCTATAGATCTGGCGCACCGTCATCTGGCTCTGGATGCTGACAGCTATAAAGTAGGCAAAGATTCAATAAGAATCCACAAGGATTCTCTGTAACCAACCTGTTGGCAAGTTGTCTAGCTCCATGTGTTCGTAAGCATTGAAGGACCTGACTGGCTGTGATGCGGCAAAGGCCAGCAACCGGCTACAATCGACTCCGGCTGCCTGGGGATTTTCGCAGACGAGCGTTGCGTTTGAATGGGACAGCACCGGACAGCGATGATAATCGGAGTGAGAGACCCGCACATCCAACATATGGAGAACAGTGTGGCGGGGCTGCCAATGCTGGGCGCGGCGTATCCAGTCTGCTTGCCAGATGGAGAGCAGCATGCCCTCCGGATAGCTGGCATCGATCACCACAGCCTCTAGGCAGTGCAGCGTATCCTGCGTCTTGCCGGATGCCGCCGGAGATTTGCGTTTAATCTCACGTACTGGTCGAATGGCGGCTACCACGACCAACAAGTCCACAAAGCTGCTGGCTCCCCGTCCGCCGATTAAGCCAGAACGCACGTCCGCCAGCTTGAGGGCAGAGCCCAGAGGCTTGAGGGGGAGATGGAGGAGCTGCTGCAGGGCCAGCACAGGAGCTGAGTCATCGCTGTCATGACGAACCATGTAGCCGGATCCCTCGTTGACCACCAAAGCGCAGGGGAGGGTGCCCTGCGGCTGGTAGCGCTGCTGCTGCTCCCCTGAAGAAATCATAGCATTGGACGTAACCTTGGCGCCCACGATATCCACGACATGGCCAATGTGAAGCATGGCGGAATACTCCTCCACGCAGACCCGCTTTCCCCAGCATTTGCAATTGGTGAGATGAAGCGGCGAATCGCGGATCGTCAAGGTCAACACCCCGCGTTCGGTGCCACTCATTTTGTCGTAAAAGATGTTCGGCGACATCTTGGACACGATTAGTACAGTGGTGGAGAAGTGCGTCATCGTGGGCTGCATGTCCGCCAGAAGCAGGAACTTTTCTCGTTTCGACATTTGCTTTTCTTTTCTATTTCTTTTTTAAACAAAAAATTCTGCAAATCTGCAATGGCCGAAAAGCCGTTATACCAAATGCCGCCGATAATTTGATGACGATGTTTCGTGCCTTGAACTACCGATGGCGTTGCTGTGTTCGATATGAATAGATACTATCCGTACTATCGCAACTCGCTAAACTAAAATGAAAAACTAATTTTCCAGCCAGCATTTAAACAAAATTCTGGTCAAATTTGAGTCTACCTTCTGTTCAAAACAAATAATTATAAAATTTGCTGAAAACAATTTCACGTACGAAAAACAACCGATTAATATCGTTACGCTGTCTCACTGCTAATTATTGTTCCCGTACCATCCCCAATTAGCTGACACACTCATATTCGGACGAAACCGAGATTTACGCGTCAAAGAAACTCACCTGTCGCTTTCCCACGAATGCCAGCGACCGCTAGAGCTTACCCCAAGTGAAACCCACCCACCGGAGCAACACGGGACACCTCAGCGCCACCCGCCAGTTGCCGACGAGTGGAGTAACCAGCCAGCCAGCAGCTTCGATAGCAACGCCAGCCCGCAGATCTACGCAGCCGTGAACCATGGTCAAGCTATTTGCGTTGAGCATCTTTCACAAGGGTGCCAGCGAGGCGCGCCTGCTGAAGACGGCGTCCGACCTGCAGTCCTTCTCCTTTTTCCAACGTGGCACCGTTAACGAGTTTATGACGTGAGTATGCATGTGGATGCGACGGCGCAGGCTCAATCAATCGCTTCACTCCACTCTGTTTGCTCTCCCCTCTCCATTCGCCGCAGCTTCGCCTCCAAAACGATTGTGGAGCGCACACAGCCGGCCCTGCGGCAGTCGGTGAAGCAGGACGCCTACATGTGCCATGTCTATGTGCGGGCCGACAATCTGGCTGGCGTGCTCATTGCTGACCATGAGTATCCACACCGTGTGGCACATACGCTCATCACAAAGATCCTCGACGACTTCACGGCCAAGGTGTCGGCAGATCAGTGGCCCAATGGCACAGAAGCCACCATCTCGTTCGACGTGCTGCCGGCCTTCCTGGCGCGTTACCAGAATCCCGTGGAGGCCGATCCCCTCACAAAAATGCAAAACGACCTGGACGAGACGAAAATCATACTGAAGAACACCATCGAGGCGGTGCTGGAGCGCGGCGAGAAGCTGGACGACATGGTCAGCAAGTCGGAGAAGCTGTCGCTGCAGAGCAAAGCCTTCTACAAGACTGCGAAAAAGACGAACTCGTGCTGCAGCTTCACCTAGGTCCCATCGCATTGCCCTCGTCTCTCCTCCTCACACACATACACCCATACTCACGCTGGTAAACAGGAACAGGAATAGGAACAGGAACACCAGTTGCAAATGCAAATCAAAAAGACCACACAAAGAATAACACCAACAAACAAAAAACAAAACAAACGGCAAGGGATCAGCGTGGCCTGGAGTCTGCTTGCTTTTTATAAATGAATTAGTTAATTTTATATATAAAACATATACTGTACTGTATGGATAGATAAAGCTGGACGGCCAACGGTCGCTTAGCTAGATGTGTGTAAGCCCCTCCTGCCCGCTAACCCCCTACCCGATGTTTATTCGTCTGTGTCTATCGCGGGTCCTGTCTGTATGTCTACGCTTTGGATATTTGGATGTTAATTATACCAATACAAATAATGATCTAAAACTTATATACACTTACGTACATATGTATGTGCTAAAGCTGTGTTCTGTGTTTTCTCAAATCGTATCGCCGCCACACTCGGGCGTATTTACCATGTTCTCTTATTTGTTCGAAGGTCCGTGCAATTTGTCTCGAACCTAAGCTACCCATTGATGTTGTGTGCTTCGTTATCGCAGCATTGGGACGGATCTAATAAATACCCTATATATATATTTGTCTGGAGGCTGGCGATCATGAGCCCAGCAGGCGCCCGCGCACCTCTCGTCCGATCCGCTGACCAAGTGGCAATCGGACTGTGTGCGTGTGCGTGTATGCCTGTGTGGGCGTGTCAATAAAGAGTATTATTATGGGAAATGTGACTTGAATTGGGATGTTTATTTACTATCTTGGGAAATTTAATAAGAACGGCATTAACAAATAATCCTTTTCGATCAGGTAGATGACTAACTGTAAATTGTTTAATTTTTATTCCCTTGTCAGTGAGAAGCTGCCAAATGATTAAAAATCAAACCATAGCCTGGTATTTCAAATCGCTCAATGGGGTCTCAATTTGGCATATTTTCAGTACAAATTTATACATTGAGCGATTTGAAATACCAGGCGAATAGAAACGAGAGTAGGCTTAATTTTTTTTAGTGTTTCCTTTGTTTGTTTCCTTTCTTATCCAATGTATGTTTGAAAATCGAATATTTTATATTGGAACGAAGGATATCTAAAAAACGAAATATTTAAATTATTCCCAAAACATAAATAATACTAGTTTTTATGATTTAAAAGTGATTTTTGTTGGCGTTTATTTATTACATAGAAGATATCCATTTCGATTTTTTTTGTTTTGTTTTGTAAACATGCCAGTTTACATATTTATTAAATTTATGCGTTTCATACGTTTAGTGTTTAACATTTTTTTTGGGGGTGTGGGATTTTGGAGTTTGATTTCCAAAGGGGGACGGGGTTCTTTATGGGTATACATATGTAGTAAATAAGATAGGTAAATTGATTACAATTTAGGGTTTCTCCATTAGTTTTTTCCCGGTCCTCCATCTCCGATTCTTGATTTTTTTTTTTATTATATTTATTTTTTTGTTCGTTTGACGGAGAAAGGGGAGGTGCAAATATGCATTAAATTGCATATATTATATGTATATATTTGTGTATATATATATATCGTTTTGTTATAATTAATATAATATTTTGTGTACTTGTGTGTGTGTGTGTGTTCTAACTTAAGCTTAAGCTGCAAACATTTATTGAAACTCGTTTGCTTAGCTTCTTCTTCTCCCGTTTACATTTTGTAATTTTAATTTACTGTTTGCTTTATCTTCATTATCATTATTTTTTCATTATCATCATCACCATCGCCTGATTCTGACTCCCCTCAGTTGCATTTGTGTTAGTGATCTATGGTAATATCAGAAATTAATCAAATGGTTCGCTTGTAATATATGATTTTAGGTTCTAAATGCACGCTCGTTCGAAATGGCTAAGAATTTGCATTTTCCTCTCGAATTCTCATGTAACGTTTTTGCTAAAATTTGCATTGATCAACACAACAAATGAAAATCAAGAAAAGTTCTCATGTATTCCTCATCCTTCGCCTCCTTTATCTTTCTTTTGAAATCAATAAAAATACGTGTGTTTGTGTGTTTATGTTCGTTTAAAAACTAGCTTGGATAAAAATTGTTGGCTTGCTTTGCTTTTTTGATTGAATTTTTATTATTTAGGACTCAGTGGGGTTGTGGGGGAGTGGGGAGTGAGGAATGGGGTCTGGAGCCCGCCCCTCAAGATTTACACTTATCGAATTGCTATCGAAATACAAGTAAGTATGTAAGTAAATGACAATAAAACATTCTCCGTCTTTCTATAGTCATAAGGTTTCTAACGTGTTTCGTTACGCAGCTGTTATCACAATGGGTTTTGGCTTAAACTTTTCTTTTTTACTTTTAAGTTTAAGTTCCTTCTGCTCCTTGATTTGCGGCCGAATACAAATTTAGCTTATAACTTACGATCTGTGGCTGCTGCGTCTTAATAATTTGTTCTAACGTTTTGTTTTCTTCTTTTTTGTTTACTTCAACCTTCAGTTTTTTGTGGGTTGATATCAATATCGGACCTCAAAAGCCGCTCCTAACTTTGGCGCTTAATAGTATGCTTGTTTTGTAGGTTTTGTATGTAAATATGTTTGTTTGTTTGTTTCAAATAGTTTCCATGGATTTGTATCATCATACAAGAAATGTGTGTGTGTGTTTGTGTGTGTGTGTGTAGGTGAGCGTGGGTGTGGGGGGTTGTGTCCATGTGTTTGTTTTTATCTGCATTTTTGGCACTTGTGCAAAGCGCACTGTAACGGTAAATGCATTTCACTTTATCGCCTACGACATACATACATACATATCTGTAGAATGTATATATTTTTTAGTTTACAAACGAAAGGCTTAAAACAAAAAACAAAAAAAAAATAAACAAAGAAAGAAGAAAAACTAAAACTTAACCAAAAACGAGTTTGTGTATCTGTCTGTGTTTGTGGATGTCCTTTTTGGATCTCGAACACAAAAGAAAAGAAAACAAAAAACAGCTACATATGTATATAAACTATCGAATTAACGGCACTTATTTGCGTTTTCCATTTTTAGTTTTTTCCTTATTGGGAGCCTCACATGTTATTTTATTGTTTCTGGTTTAAAACAATTGAATTCACTTTGTTTTTGGCTTTAGTCTTTCGTTTTTCCATTTTTGGTTGCATTTTTTCAAAAGTTGCATTTCTATACTTTCAAAAATATATACATATGTCTATGCGAATTTCTATCGATTTAAATCTATTGTTTAAGAAGAGCCACTGAGACTTGGAGACTGCGAGACAGGGAAAGCTATCTATATATATATACATATATACTATATCCGTATACATATATAATGGGACTGAGAGACAAAGATACAGGGAGAGAGAGAGAGAGAAAGAGAAAGCGATCGATAAGGACTTAAACAGAGGATTTGCTTTAAAAACGCGAAAAGGACGACGAATCGCAATCGCTTTCCCTTATCCCTTTTTTTGGGCTTTCGGTTTTTAATTACTCTTAAATTTTTATCAGTTTCAACTTCTTTTGCTCTTTTTTTCTCATTATTTTCTTGGTTTCGTTTTGGTTTCGTGTGTTTCCCGTGTATTTTTTTCTTTTTGCTTTTTTTTTGTTTGTTTGTTTGTTGTTTGGTTTGTTTGTTTCGCAGTGTGTGCTTGTGTACACAACTTATAGATAAATACAATACAAATATCGCGCACTATAGTTTTATTTCTTCAAAAAAAGAATGTATGCCTCAAGTCATCCATAATACATATATTGTAGCCATCAGACATTGTCTATAAAAGCGACAACGACAACGACAATAATACAAATACATAACATATATTCATATTCCTCTTCTGATCCAGACACTGACTCAGATTCAGATTCAGATTGAGATCTGCGTCAGTTTCAGTTTTCTCAGTTTCAGTTTCTGTTTTTGGCCTGGCCTTTTCCGGAGGCCGCTGCTTTACTTCATTTAAATTGGTTATTAATTAGTACTTTTGTATTTTCGTTTGTTTATATAAGTCTATCACATCATCACAATTCGGTTGCATCGAAATCATAATTAAAAAGTAAGGGTAATAAAAATCAGATCAGAACCCTTTCACACCCTCCTCACAATTCAATTCTAGAGTACATACAAAGAAATAAAAATACAAATATTATTCAATTGCAGTTGGTTACCCTTCTAAGAGGAGAATCAAAGGAGGAAAAGACAAAATCCAGGACCCCAAGGAAAGGGAAAGTATTTAAATTACTAGCAAAGAAAATCAAAATTTGTCTATTTCCCGTCTGCTCCTCCTTCTCCTCCTCCGCCTTCTGCTGTTTGCCGCCCAGTTGGCATATATAAATATCAAAATATCGAAATAGTCTCCCCTTCGACCCCCCATAAATTGATTTTAATTCGCTTCAAAGAGATCCTTGTGTTGACGATATACATATATAAATATTCCCTAAGCTTTCTTCTCAGTTTTTCTTGTTTTCATCTTGATATTTGCTAAGAAGAAACGGTTCATACGTACAAAACTAATAAAATTTAAAAAAAAAGGAAGAATAAATTTGTTGAAATGTTTCCCTCTCCATGCCACAGTTTTCATTTTTCTCGGCTAACAAATATATATATTTATATATATATATATAAATATAATCTACATGATTTTCATCTATTTGCTTTATGTGTTTTTATTTTCGTGTTTTCCCCTCTTGTAGAATTACGCCACCTTACCCCTTATTCTTCATTTGTACTGATTAAGGACAACGCAAATTGTGTGCACTGCTTGATAGCACAACATCCGTTTCCGGTTGGTATGGCTTGACTTGGCTTGGACAGACAGACACGGTAGACACGGCTCTGCACTCAACAATGGATTTTACAATTTTACGACTTTACGGCTAACTATATGTATAATAACTGCTATAACTGTGGAGCTGCCAATTGGTTAATGTTACTACTATGCCCACTACTGCTGCACGCCCGTGCATTATAGCTCTCTGAACGGCCAAAGGGTAATAATAATAAACATAAAAGGAATACAAAAATATTACAAAATAATCTATGTATGTGGGAATTGGGAAAGAAGAGCTTCTTTTGTGTTTTGTTTTTCGTTTGGAATTGTCAGAAGTATGCATTATGTTTGCTGTATTATTATTATCATTATTTTCGTGTGGCATTTGCTTGGCATATTTCATTCGTTCGTTTGTTCTTCTTTCTTTCTTCCTTGACTCTTTTTTTCGATTCTTTTTATGGATGAATGTGGCGTCCTTTCTTTTTCTTCACTTTCTTGAAATTTGTTTCCTTTTTTTATTCGCTTCTATAATTCTTCTCGGTCAATTGAACTTGGAATATTTGAAAATTAATATATATTTATACATATATACTTTTAGTTTTCAAGTATTTGCATAGACTTTTGAAAAAAAAAACTCCTTTTTTTCTAAATTTTATGCGAATTTAAGTTAGGTTTCAAGGGTCTAGGGATAGAGCTGGAAGGGACTCGAAGTTCTGTATGTTTTTCAGTACGCAAAAATCGATTTTAAATCGTTAAAACAGCGATCTGTCGCCAGCTCTAGTCTAGGGTTTAAGGGGACCTACATTTATACTCAAAAAAATGGGGGTTTTCGCTTTAATATCTCCATTAAATCAAGCTCGAATCTCTGCATCAAAATGGGAAATTAAATGATAAATCTAAAGAGTGTGTGTGTGTGTGAGTGTGTCTGGTGCTTTGTGTGTATTTTGTGGTGTATTTGTTGTGTTTGTGGGTTCTCAATTGTCTGGCTATCATCGATTGTTTGTCAGTTAGTTTCTTTACATACTTCCTACCAAAGCAGCGCTGCCCTTCCTCGAAAAAATGTGCTCCTATCTTTTGTATCTCGTGTTGCGCAAAATGCCAAAATATATATTTAGATATTAGATGTATTATTATGATCAGCCGCTCGCTGCGTTTCACTTGAAATTGAAATAGAAATTGTGTGTTGGAATTTCGATTAAGAGCTTTAATTTTCCCTTTGTTGTAATTGTTTGTTGCAAATTTGTCGCATTTTCGGATATAATATTACAAAAAAAAAAAAACAAACAAAATTAAAAATAATAATAAGACTTGTATGCATATATTTGGATGTGTTGTTGTTATTATAAGCAAACCGTTTATTTCATACCAGCCAAGTTAGCGAAAGGGGTTCTCCTTATTCATTTCCCTTTTTCTCGAATTCCTTTTCATTTTGTTGTTGTAACAGTTTTCAAATTGCTGGTGGTGGTAGTAGTGTCTCGTGTAATGACTAATACACATACATGAATATCACTTAACTAATAGTCTGTCTGTGTGTCTGTTTGTTAACAAAATGTATATATCTCTCTATTTTCGCCCGATATTACTGGCCGGAAAGGGGAAGGGATAATGGTAAAACCCTACATATTTTTCCTTGTAATCATTCGAATAACATGCAACTGTCAGAATGTGTGTTTTGTGTCTGTGTGTTTGGTGTTTGAAAAAGCTTAAAAACTAGTTTCAATTTTCACTTTCGAGTTGTTCTTGTTTATGTTTTGGTGTTTTACCTCATTGAGGCCAAAGCGGGTTCCTACTTTCGGTCCATTCCACGGGCGCGCTTGCTATCCGGTCCAATCCGTAGCAACAATGGGCTGTGCAACAATAAAATAGAGATTTAATCAACAATTATGCCAAAAATGGTGTACAATAAACACTCACCGCTTGATGTCGATGTTTGGTGGCCGTTTTTTGCCAACAGCAGCAACAGTAAATAAAAGAATAAAATCTAAGGTAAAGGTAAGGCGCTTCTTAATCGCCGCGTTAGAGAACACAAAAAAAGGGGATCCCAACAATGGTAGTAGTACTAGTAACGAATAGTGGAAGAAAGGACGTACAAAAAATAAAAGGAAAACAAAATATTCCTGTTTGCTCTTTTATGTTTGCAAAACTAACTTCTTCATAACTTTCTTATCATATGCATTCAGATTGCATGACTCCTGCAGTGCCTGTGTTGTTTGTGTGTTTGAGAGTGTGAATATATATATATTGTTTGTCCGTGTCGTAGTCATCGTCCGCCTTTGCCTCCGTTACCGCCTTATAGTTGTCCGGCCTGCTCGGGCCCGGGTGCAGGACCAGCTGTGACCTGCGTGAACTGATGCTGTGTGGCATAGTAGGTGGCCGGCATGCTAAACTGATTGGCATACGGATTGGTGCCCGGTGCCGCCGCTGTGGTCAGCACCCCGGCCGCTTCGTACATATAGGCGGCACCCGGCGGTGCCGGGGCGACCGCCGCAGCTCGGGCAGCCGCTGCTGCTACGGCCGCAATCGGTGGCGAATTGGCCGGTGTGTAGTGAACCAATGGTGTGGTCACCGCAGAAGGCTGCGGTGGCGGAGCATAGTTGTTGCCATCATCCTTGGGTGGCTTGGGCTGTTGTTGCTGCTGTGCCAATTGCTGGGCCAACTGTTGCTGCTGCTGCGGCTGATAATGCTGCACGCCTGGCTGCTGGTAGTCACGTTTCGGCAACTGCTGGAAACGGGGAGGTATTCCTCCAGCCCCGGCGCTTTGTGGCACAAATTGTCCACGACCGCGATATGCCTGCGGCATATACTGACCGCCCTGCTGGTGCGCCATATGCGGCTGGGGTCCGCCGCCGACTCCGGCAGCACCTCCGGCTCCACCGCCATTACCACCACCCTGGTGGCCCATTATGGCTCTGGGTCCGCCACTGTTGAAGGGAGCCCTCGGGCGATAGGTGTTGCCATTACGCTGTTGCTGTCCAGCGACGCTGCTTCCGTCCTGTCCCATTTGGTTCATGCGATTCCAATTGCCGGCCATACCGCCGCCACCACCATTCTGCTGATAGTTATTGCCGCCAGCGGCATACTGTGGGTAGCCACCGCCGTTGGGTGGTCCCCCTCGATTGTTATTGTAGCCACCGCCGCCCGCTTGGTAGTTGAGGGGGTTGCTGCTGCGCTGCTGATAAACGCCGTTGTGGCCACCATGAATGCGATCCCCGCTGCCATTGTTATTCCAACGCTTGTTACCCCGGTATCCGCTGCTGGGCATTGAGCGAGCCAGATCCAGAAGAGCTTGCGACGGCGTCTGGCCTGCCTCCTCCAGCACCGAGATTAGTTCACGCGCCTGCTTGGCATTGTCGTGCGTGAAAAGGGTATATGCGGTGCCCAGCTGCTGGCAGCGTCCCGTGCGTCCGATGCGATGCACATAATTCTCGGAAGAGTTGGGATAATCGTAGTTAATCACATACTGCAAATCCTCTACGTCCAGGCCGCGTGAGGCCACATCAGTGGCAATCAGAATGTTTGACTTGCCGTTGCGGAAATCCTTCAGCACAGAATCACGCTCGTTCTGGGTCTTGTCGCCGTGAATGGAGGTGGCGGTATATCCCTCGGTGCGTATGATCTGTAAGATCTCCTCGACCTGTATAAAGAGAGGGAGATATATACATATTTCATATCGAATTACGAAGGCTAAGGAATGTTGTCGAGACCCTGCGCTGTCTGCATTGGATACCCCATGAGGGAGCCAAATCCAATCAGGTTAAACAAGTTGTTTATCAAAGAAAATTCCACGCTGTGTGGCAGGAGCCACAAGGTGCCTCAAATTCAGATATTTCTTTCTTGGAATCCCAAATGATTTCAATGGAATGGAACACTCACCCGGATTTTGGTCTCCACAAAAATGATGATCTTGTGCGCATTGTTGCTTGCATTATTGATGGTGGGAGCAATCTCCTTGAGCAGACGCACTAATCGCTGCGGCTTCTCCATCTCGGTGCAAATCTCGACGATCTGGCGAATGTTGTGATTGGCTGACAAACTCATTGACCCAATGTTAATTTGGATGTAATCGTTTAGGAAGTCGCCCGCCAGGGCCTGCACCTCCTTAGGCCAGGTGGCGGACCACATGACCACCTGACGGTCAGGTCGAATCTGTTCGATGATTTTGCGGATCTGCGGCTCAAAGCCCATATCCAGCATACGGTCCGCCTCGTCCAGTACCAGGTAGGTGCATCTCTGAAGGTTTGTGTTCCGATTCTCTAAAAAGTCTATCAAACGGCCGGGTGTGGCGATTATCACCTCAACGCCGCGCTCCAAATCGCGGGCCTGTGGCACCTTGGACGATCCGCCGAAGATGCACGTATGGCGTATTTCGGGCTTGCACAGATGCCCATAATCGCGCACCACCGACTGGATCTGCTGGGCCAGCTCGCGTGTGGGTGCCAGCACCAAGGCGATGGGTCCCTCGCCCCGCATAATTGGCGGCTGCTTGGAAATGTGTACAATGGCTGGCAGCATGTAGGCCAGCGTCTTGCCGGAACCAGTCTGGGCGATGCCCACTAGATCGCGCCCGGAGAGGGCAATGGGCCAGCCCTGCGACTGGATGGCCGTGGGCTTGGTGAAGCCCTGGCGCGTCATCTCATCAATGACATGACATGGCAGCGAGCTCTCTTCGAAGCTGACCACGGGATGAGGCAGATCCACGCCAGATACGGTGATCTCCAGTTCGCGACGGATGTCGGCCACTTGCTGCTCGGATTTTGCCAATGTGTTGGGGTGGACGATGTAAAAGTCCTTGTGGAACGGCTCCAGGTTCTCCCAAATCGGTTTGACCAGGTTACGCCCCGGATTCTTGGCCTTCTCGCGCTGAATCTCGGCGCGCTCCTCCTTTGACAGCATTCCCAGTGCGGCAGCATTATAGTTATTGCTCTGGTAGCCACCTCCGCCGCCGTTATGTGGCTTCTGGTAGCGCTGTCCATAGCTGGGAATCTTGCCACGCGGACCGCCATAACCACCGCCATTACCACCAGCACCGGCAGCTCCGCCTCCGAGTCCATTGCCAGCAAAGGTCACACCATTCTGCTGACGGTACGGATTACCGCCGGCTCCGCCCATGCCTAGGCCATTCTGGATGCCGTAGGCCATAACGCCGTACGGCTGACCGAAGTGCATGCTACCGGCAGCACCGGCCGCTCCATTTATGGCCGCTGCTCCGCCAGCCCCGGCAAAGTTGTTGCGCGGATAATAGGGACGCTCATGGCGCGGTCCGTTGCCGCCGCCAGCGCCTCCGGCTGCTCCATTTCCATAGTAGCCGCCGCCCGTGTGTTGTTGCACGCCACCGGCGTTGGGTGCATAAGTGCCTGCATACATCGCTCTACCTCCTAGCTCCTGGTTTGATCAATGGAAATGCGGAGGACCGGGAAAGAGAACAGCAAAATAAATGTCGGTTAGTAAGAAAAGGCATTTCGGAAGAACACAAAACAAAAAACAAAAAAAAAAAAAAACACCGAACGGAACTGCGCGCACTAACACACATGCACAGACTTTGCACTTTTCTAACCGATTTGTGCCCTCTCTCACCGACGCGTTACTATCGGGATTCGCTTAATTTTTTTTTTTGTTTAATTTTTTTTTTTTTTTGTCATCTTCACTCACCGTGTTTGTGTTGCCTGGTGAGTTTTAAAAAAATAGAAATAGAGAAACGGCTTTACTGAACGGGAGGCAAGACTATACTGAAATAATGAAGGGAAACGTGCATGGCAGGGGGATTCGAACTGGGGCTCCGGATGACAGAAGAGGCAGGGCCAACCACCTATCCGCCACCCACCACCGAAAAAATCAATACAGCATCGCAGCGGCGCTGCACGAGCCGCCGCTGAGAGCGAGCTCCGAGAGCGAGCAGCGACAAAGAGAAACAAACGCAGCAGCACCGCGCACACACAAAAAAAAAAAAAAAATAAAATAAAATAAAGAAAAAAAATGCATTGCATTTTCACGCCTCACCTCGATTCCACACTTACCTTTTCCTGTTGGACTGTGTAGTTGTACGATTTATGTATTAATGCGCTGCAATTGACATTGGCCTGCAGATTTTCGCAGCCTATTTCGATTTTTTCCTGCCTCCTATTTAAGTCCTGCTTCGTTTAGTTATGTTTTGCCTCCGCTCTCTTTTCGTCACGCTCACGCCTCCACTTCGCTAATGGTAATTGATTGCAATTTGCTGTCGCGTTCGCTTACCCCGGGGAAACTAACTGTAAAGCTAACTAAAGGTGTACTTTGTTAAACACTAGGAGCTCGTTAACTAATCCTAATTCTTGTAGTTTAGATTTGTACAACAAAAAAAAAACGCGTTTGCAGCAGCAAGTTGTGTGGTGAACGGTGTGACCGGCCCGGTCGTTTAAAAATGTGCCTGAAGAACGACATAAGAGTTTGTGCTGCCGGAAACATCGAACATCGATGTTTTTACCGATGTTTTCACTTTCCACGCAGCACAGTCTCACTGGCATTGTTTTCAACAAAATATCGTCGTTCGCTTTCCCATATTTTTGAAAGGACGTAAACAAATCAAATTTGATAGACTTATGGAGAAGGTAGAGGCGGTGTACGTGCCCCATGTGGATGCCTACCGGCGTCTGCTGAACAAGACGGTGTCGCAGCTGCTGCAGGACAAGGGCGCCGGTCAGGCAAGCAACCAGTGCCTGGAGACGCTCACCCAAATGCTACAAGCGCGTAAGGCTATATAAATAAGTGCATACGCTGTAGCGCCTAATGTGTATTCTCACCCTTGCAGTTATCGTGGAGATCGGGAACTCGGCGCACAACTACTGCGAGCTGAGCGGACGCACAATGCCCACCGTGGGCGATGTAAGCCTCGCCCTCATTAACATGGGCATTACGATCAGCAGCTTGGATCCGTATATGCGCAGGGAGGCCTATGCGCCAATACCACTACCGCCGCAACAGACGCAACAGCGCCAGTTAAGCCTGCTCCAAGCTGGCAGCAAGTCCTCGCATCCGCATTACGTGCCCAGCTACTTCCCGGCGATGCCGGATCCGCACGCCTACATAAGAACGCCCACGCACAAGCAGCCGGTGACCGAGTATGAGGCAATCCGGGAAAAGGCCGCCTGCCAGAAGCGGGACATCGAGAAGGCGCTCACCAAGTTCCTATGCAAGACCACAGAGACGAACAACCTCTTTCCCACCGAGGACAATATGTTTCCCTGTGAGTGTCACACAGCGCTATAATATTTGATATTTTGTTTATATTGTGTAATTTCCCGATTAGTGATTGCCTGCAAGCCTGCATTCCCGCCCTACGCTGCCGCCTTGAATCCCACGGATCAGGTGTTTGACTTTGAGGAACTGGAGTACCATTATCTGGTGGCCAATCGCACAGAAGATGCGCCCAGCAAAGGTGCGCTCTTTTGCATTTAACAAACAACCCAAATTGTGTTCTAAATATTTACGCTCCATTTCCAGAAGACGGCGAAGAGGGTGACAGTGACAATGAGGAGCTGGACGGCGACAAGTCCAAAGAGGAGAAGCCCGAGCTGGAGATTAAACCCAACTCTACCACAAATAAGGCAATACTTGAGAATCCCAATATCGACAATCCCTACTTGCGGGCCGCCACGTTGCCCAAGCGATCCAAGACCGGACCCGCACCTGGAATCATGACGGGCAGGAGTTTGGCCACTGCGGCGCCAACGATACCCACACCTTCCACTTTAGATATAACCAAAAGTAGCATATAGATGTAGCCTGTAATTATAGTCCAAGTTTCATATACATAAATGAAGTTTCAACTATTTGGATACGTATTTTTTATTCCAGTCTAAGGTTCTTCATAATGAGCTCTCGGAGATTTGTACTATAAATATTTTAGCGTGTTGTTTATATTTCGTTTATAAAGTTTGAAAATCGCAATCCAGAATTGCATATGTGTAAGTGAGTAAACAACTCCTATGTATGATAATATAGCTATAAAATAATATAGCTAGCATTTGGTTTTCTATACAAAAATAATAGGTTTTACTAAAAAATAGCTATTTTCCGCTAAAAGTGGCTAGATTTAGCAAAAGCAACCAAACCTAATAGAGCGAGCAAAAACATCACCCTCTCTCTCTCTCTCTCCCCTCGCCCACAAGCCGTAGTTCAAACTATGGCCGCTAGGTGGCTTTTTCGCCGAGACGACCCTTTCAAACTATATTTTAAATTATTTTTTAAGACGGGAAGGAGTAATTTTTGGCACTATAAACCCTATATATTGTTGATCAAAATTAGTGGGAGAATCGATCTAGCTAGGTTTTGAAATTATAAATGGCAAATTGCAAATTTGAAAAATCATATTTTAGTCAAAAATAAACGAAATTAAATTCTGAAAGCATTAATGTGTTTGTTTTTTTCCCCTTAAAAAACGTGCAAGCCAAATTTAAGGCTAACATTTTTTTTGAATTTTTAAAAACTTAAGAAAAATTCCGAACAAATTTTTTCTTTTAGAACATGGTTATGAAAACAGAAAGAAACCCAGCAATGCTTTCCGAATTAAAATTTGGTGTATTTTTTCCCAAAATATGATTTATTAAATTTGCAATTTGCAATTGTGTATTTCAAACTGTGGCTGCTGATGGCGTTTTAGTTTTAACGGCCCTTTTAAACTAGCTTTTAAAATACGTTTTAATACGGGAAGGAGTAATGTTAGGCACCATAAACCCTATATATTATTGATCGGAAATAGTGGGAGAATCAATCTAGGTAGGGTTTGAAATTATAAATGGCATATTGAAAATTTGAAAAATCATATTTTGGCTAAAAATGAACGAAATTAAATTCTGAAAGCTTTAATGTGTTATTTTTTTCCCCCTTAACAAACGTACAAACCAAATTTAGGAAAAATTCCAAACACAAAAATGCTTTTAGAATCTAACAACTTTGCATATAAATTAATAAAAAATAAGAATGAGTTGCCAAACCTTAAAATTGATGAAAAGTATTGTCTTTTATTTTCCAGATTTTCCAGATTTTTTCATGAAATTAAACCTTTTCAAAACTAGCATAAAACAGTTGTTCAATTTGAAAATAATCCTTTTTGGCCAAGTTATGATAATTGCAAACCTTTATTATAATTAATTATTTCCTTTAAATTCTTTTGTATAATAACCAGGAGATGCCTTTTACAACTGAAAGACGTAAAGTAAAGCCACATAAAGATGACAGAAAACAGCTTCAAGGTCCCAAATCTTTGTAGATTTCGTTTAATTTTTATTAATAAACAACTTTAGAATACCCTAGGATACAAAGGAGGGCAGAAACTGCTGTGTTAGAAGTCTTTTAGTTTCCTGCACGCTTGGCACACTCAGAATGTTGAATGGAAATCTAATTATACGCTGCGAAAGTATTGTCCCCTCATATTAGCAAAAATTAGGGACGCAGTGCACCCACCAACTTTGTTATATCAATATAAATTGGAAGCATCCGACCTGTGCCTTTGGCTTGAACTTGACTCCGTCCGCACATTAATGACATTAAGAGTTGGTGCTGTGCTCGGCCCAACTATGAGATGCAAAACTATTTGCTGTCCGAGCGTATTAGCCTCAATTAAGTGCATATGGCGCTCTTATATTCTCGATTAATTGGATGGCATGTCAGCAGAGCGACACTGCCACTTGTCCTCCTGCATCGGGATTATTATGATGAGCACTCGACCAGATGCAAAGTCGCATAAGCCGCTAAGTTTCAAGTGGGCTAGAATGGGTGCGAAATCATTTTAATTGAACTTCAATTGAATAAGCTTGAATTTCTTGTTAATATTGTGAGAAAGATATCTGATTGTTGATTGTTTGATTCCCTAAACCCAAAGATGCAGTGATGCGAGAAAAAAATATTTATAGGAAATCTGCAGGGAGAAATGTGCTAAAAAATATAATAATTTGCTTATTTTAATTTGTATTTCCATGTGGCTCGTTCTTGCCTTAAATATTCCATATCCTATCATTAAACAAACGATCTACCATCGCTTCATTTTACCCCAAACAATTCCTTCAGCTAAGTATTAGCTTTCCAATTTATTCTGAAAAAAAAGATCTTCCTCTTCAGTGTGTCGGGTGTTGTTGTGTGCGAATAATAATAATGATCAATGGATTGGAGGATGCCGGCAGAGTAAGCGATAGATATTATTATTATTACATATAGAAAGAATGTGCGAGACTCTGCTGTTTGTTTCTTTTTTTTTTTTTTGTAATTTAATTTAATTTACATTAAAAAATATAATTTGTAAATAATGAAATATAATCAATAATTCATCAAGATGTTCAGATGTTTGGCTGTTGTTTGAATCGTTGATCTGAATTATTTGTAGCAGTTGAGTTTGAGTTTGAGTCTGAGTCTGAGTTTGATTTTGATTCTTTGAGTTGATTTATTTGTTGTTGCTGTTGTTGTTTATTGACTTCATTTCTGTTCAAAATCCATTGTGACACATATATATTGGCGAGATATATACATGCATATATATTTGTTAATATATATTGTATTAATAGATTGATATAAATGGTATTGCTTCAGATAATTGTTGTAAATAATTTCAATTATTGTTTAGGGCGGGAGTCACGGGTCAATAGTGGACACTAGTGGACGTGTGGACACTTAAGCTTCGGCCTCAACCTCCTCCTTCACCTTGGCATCGCCGGGCTTGCCCTTGGACCAGTCGGGTTTCTTCTGCTCATTGGGATGATCATCGGGTGGGTGGATACAGCAAACGGCGATCGATCAGATCATGGTGGCATAAACGAACGAGAAACGAGAAGATATATCGTAATTAGTAAGGAAATCTCAAAGATAATGGCCACATACAACATCTGGATGCTCGGTGCCGGCACTAAAAACTACATTGTGTCTGTGATCTACATTTACAAGTGACGAAGTGAGTGCGTCGAAAAAAAGAAGAGATTTGGATACAATATGTCGGTCAACTTGATGATCTTGTTTGGGAGTAAAGATTGGGAAAATTTGGCATCCTTTGGATTCAATAAATATCGATCAAATTGACCTTTAACATATAGATAATTGACATTTGGTGTGTGTTTGTGTGAGTGACTATAACTACTGACTAAAGACAGCTACAGATCGTAGAGAGGACAGATACGGATACGGATCAGTGTGCGACAAAAGAGATATTTATATATATTTTGTATAGTATATATAGAGAGATATATAGAGCGGGTGCGGTGCACACGGGTGCTCAAGACAAACAGAAGGAATCTGGTTCTGGATCACACACTCAGTTTCTTACACTTTTTGGCTTGCTTTAGCACAGCGGCATCTTTTATCTTTTTCTAAAACGTCGCAGGAGAGATAGATATCAGATATAGAGATCGGTGTAATGATGTCTCGACATCGAGTTGAATAGCACTTTGGACTCCCATCCTAGAGGATACCCGTATCGAAACTTACCTCCTTCTCCTCCTCCTCCAGCGTGAACTCCTTCTTCTTCACCACCTTCAGTTGGTTGCGGAAGTTGAACTCAGCGGCCTTCTTCTGCAGCTTGGCGAATTTGTTTTCGTATTTGGAGACCTTCTTCAGGGCTGGCTTGACGCTGCAGGTTTGAAAGGAAAGAAAGTTCGGTTCATAAACGCTGTCATATCGAAGTGCTGAGATGTACTTACAACTTGCCGCGAAGATCGTTAACTTGGGCATTGAGATCGTTGATCTGCATCGAGCGAGAGAGTTGGGGAAGAAAGGAGAATATGTGATTAGTGAGACATCACAGATTTTTTGGCAGTCGGTCTATCGACACATAATTCTACAGCTACGGCGGGCAACTATCAAAATCAAAATGCTGCATGAAGAAGTTTGGCTTCGGTTTTCGATTTTTTTGCGGGCAAGCATGCAAGGGGATACAGGAAACGGGATGCAGAGACATAGTTTATATTGGGGATTCGAGATACTCTACCATTGCTAATGCTAATTAGTTACTAGTACTAACTACGACTACTACTACATAATTACTACTACTAGTGCGTGCTGGCGTGCGAGAGAGTGGTGGGTGAGTGCGTGCGAGCGAGCGAGCGAGTCAGCGAGCCAGCCATTTGAGCCAAGTTCTCTGTGGTCTTAAACTGCCTACTGGGAGCGAGACGAGGATAGTGGTAATTGCGTTTGGTTGTGGATTTGATCGGTTGATTCGGATATTCTTGGATTGGCGCTACTTTTCTTTTTGTTTTTGGGGATTTTCAGCTCGCGCCTCTCGTTGATTGAACAGCATAACATCCAAATGTCGATTGCTTTTGCTTTAATGCTTTATTTGTAGTTTTATAGAGAGTATTGTTTCGTTTATACATATATACACTAGACAGAGACAGAGACAGATAGTCAGACTGAGACAGCGACAGAGTGATAGAGAGGGGGCGTGAGAGTCAGAGTCAGGGTCAGATCCGGAGTGGGTCAGATAGATCGAGCGACGTTGGCCTGACACTGCAACTGGAATGGAAATGGAAACGTAGACTGGAACGGAAACGGAAGCTGAGACTTATACCCAATTGGGCGACTGGTGGGGTACTGAGGTACTGCTTATTGTGATTGGTATCGCTATCGCTATATCATTATCAAAGCGCTAATAACCAGGCCTCTGCTTGCTCCCCTCGTTAATTTGTTTTGTGTTGCATTTCCTGCTCTGCTTTATTATTTTCTTTTTATTTTTGCTGTGCATGTTTCTCTTTCTTTCTTTGGTAGGCTAGCATTAGGTGATTTTAAATCGAAAAGTAATCGACGCTTGGCTTTTATGCTTTTCAACTTTGGAATTCGGTTCTTTTTTGCTTTGCTTTTTTATTTTAAATTTTTGTTTCTTATTTTATTTGGCGGCTTTCGCGGACAGGAGAGTAATGGAAAAACACAGAAAAATAGTTACAGAAAAACAGAGAGAGAGATAGACAGAGTGTGAGCGGAAATGAGATCAATTTACACAAACATTATTTACAATGAAGTGCGGGAAACAGACTTGTGGCAGGGCGGAAAGGACACTAGAGAGTGGCTAGGTGGCTGATCGTAATTCGGGGTTCATGGCTGCTTTTGCTGCATTTCGGTGTTTTTTGTTTGTTTTTATTTTGTATTTTTGTGTGTTTATTTAATGTTTTTTGGATGTTATATTTCTTGTACTGCTGCATGCAAAAAGTCGCGTGTATGCGTGCATTGCTTTGCAAATCGTGTCCTGTGTAACTGTGAGCGTGACTGTATTTTTTAAGATGTGCTGTTGTGCTAGTGTCCTTTTGGGTGCTTGGTGTAGTTGTGCTTGCAATTGTTTAGTTTGTAATTTTGTTTGTGGATCGGACGCACAGACTGAAGTGCAGTTGAATAGTTGTGGCTGTAACGCGACGACAGCGGCACAAACAAATTGTTGGTTACAGTTAGAGAAAAAAAGAGAAGTAACACACACACAAAACAAAGTTCACAAATGGTGCAACAAACTAGTTATCTTGCTGTTGTTGTAGTTGTGCAATTTACTAATACTACATTGCTGTTTTCTGTTCTTGTTTTTGTCTTATCGCATATTGTATATAGTTTTTCTTGTTTCAAGGGGAAGATAGAGGGGGTGCAGAGTAGTTGTGACTGATGTGCGTACTTGGATTGCCAGATTAATTGAACAATTTGAAATGAAAGGAGACGAGTGTCGATGCCAGTGACTGGTGTATCTGTGATTGTGCGCAGACTTAACTCACTTCACAGAGTCTCTGGTCGCTCATTGAGCGCCTTTGGACCGGAAATGCATTGAGTGATCGATAGATTCGACAATTTGTTGGCAATCCTCGCGTTCTCAGTGATCACTTTGTGGCTGATTCGTGTTTCCGTCTTTTGAGTCTTTTAACATGAGTAACAGCGGCATTAGAAACTCTAACACGGAATTAAAATTGAAATTGAAATCGAACAGGGAGTAGTACGAATAAATAGTCACAATAATGCACCCACCGCCACCCACATACATACATATATGCTTCTGTATATACATATACATATACGGGAGCTGGGGCGCAAGAGGTTTTTCTTTGTTTTGTTTTTCATTTTTTATTATTATTTTTTTTTTTTTTTGTGAAACAGTCAAGTAAAACAGATACAAAATTAAGAGACATGTTTTGATGCGCATTCAACAAGTAAGAAAGAAACAACGGAACTTAACGGAACGGAAACGAACATGATACTAGAACTCAAATGAATACTTTAGAAAATCGATTCAATTTTTAGTTTTGATACAATTTTGTTGCATTCTGTCTTTTGGGTGAGTTTTGTTGGTTGGTTGGTTGTTCTTTTGTATTCAGAGTTTTTGACATTGATTGATTGATTGAGAACGAGAATTGAACGTTTAAATTGAAATTGAAATTGTTGCAGTACCTCCCAGTCTTTTTTCCTGACTTCGTATTCCAGATCCCATTTCTGGCCTTCACAAATATACATACGCTCGTAATACTCTTCGCAAATCTCTTGCAATTCGCCTGCAAAAATATTTTATTTTTCGGGATTTGGTTTTGATTGATTTTTTAATTTTGTTTGTTTCGTTTTTTTTTGAAAATAATATATATATTTTATTTCGGCGATCGACGATTTTTGTAAATAGTTCTAAATCTAGGAATGACTAAAAGTAGTTATGATTGGCATTTACTGTTTATAGAGTTTTCTTTTGGTTTATCGCAAATAATGGTTATTGATATAGGTATATCTTATCGTTTGTTGTTTCGCAGCTTCATTAGATGTTATGTGTTCGATGAGTTTTCAATTTTCTTCGATTTTCGCTTGGTTTTTCTCTATCTATTCTGATACGAAATTGGGGAACGTAACAGCTCGGAGCGTAACGGAACGGATCGAGACGGAATGGAACGGAAGCGATCGTTACAGTTTACGTTATTGTCTCATTATTGGAAGCGCGTTCCATTTGTCAAGTCCTTATTATTCGGGTTTAGTTCAAAGTGACAATTAGTCGAAGGTAGTCCTTAGACAATCCTACAAGCTTCCATTTCGGCGGACCGAAGAATTGGCTTGGGGATGACGGCGGCGACGGGGAAACAGTGCCCGGGATCAGTCCGGTTCCGGACGGATAGATATATATATGTACACGGTCGGACTGGATTTAGTTTCCCCTGCCGCTGCCGCCAGTCTGTTTGAAGCACTCGCCGAAGCGAGAAGATCTCTCAGATATTTAGTTTTTTGTTTTTTTTTTCTGTAGTTTAGCGCAGTTAAAACAATATCAAAATTAGGTAAAACGAACAGAAGTATCGCAGTAAAAACTAAAAATATGATTAGGAAATATTTAGAAATGAAATCAAGTAATTAAATATCAAGGGCATAATTGTAAATTAAAGTTATGATTAATAATTGATTTATATATAATATCTTATATTGTTTTGTTTTTTTGTATTTTTTTTTTTGGCTTGATAGAGTAAGAAAAAAACATTCGATTTTGGTTTCTTTTTTTTTTTGTTTCGTAAACGTTTTTTGTTTGTTTTTTTTTTTTATGGGTGCATGGGCAAACTTTTTTGTAAATCTTGGGGAATTTACCTCTTGGGCCTTGACTTTCTGCACGTGTTCTAAATCAAACTTATCGCCCTCCAAATTGTAAAGCCGTTGCCAATATTGTTTGCATATTGTTTGCAGTTCGGCTGCGGTAAACAGTAACGTCGCGTTGGCGTGACGTGATTGAGAAGACGTAACGACAAAGTTTTGGTTTTGGTTTTAATGTGCGAGTGTCGGTTGTGTGTTCGTATGTTAACGTGTGTATTTGTGGGTGTGTCGGGTGCGGATCAAAGAAGAGAGATAAATAGATAGATTCAGATAGAGAGTGAAAGATTTGGGAAAGAGAAAGTAGGAGAGAGTGAGTAAGTGGGAGACAGAGAAGGTGGGAACAAGAAAGGAGTGTCGTGGACATAGAAGTAGAAACAAAGTTAAAGACATACATATAAAGATGGATATAGAGATAGAGATAGATAGATAGATAGATGGATAGATAGATAGATAGATAGATAGATAGATAGATAGATAGATGGACAGATAGATAGATAGAGATATAGAGACGACGACAACGACGCATTGAATTGTTTTTGTTTCGATTTGATTTTGTTTGTTGGTTTTGTTTGTTCGATTGTTTGGTTGGCGCGTTTTCGAGAAAAAGAAGGATTAGATTAAGATTTGATTAATATAAAGTTATAGATTGAACTCGAGATCTTTATCACCTACAAATAGTATGTTCTAAATGTATAGATAGTGTTTCGTTTTTTGGCGTGCAACATGAAGTGTCTGTAACGGTATCAGTGTTTGTAATTGTTTTTGGTTTTTCCTGTGATGACTGTAAGTGGCCTGGCCCTAACTTTCCTGAGCTCCTAAAAACGTTCCCTTCTAGTATACGATTGTTTTTTTGTTTGTTATTATTAAAAATAAATATTATAATTAATACATTTTTTGTTTTAGTATTAGTAGAAGCTTTTGTTGGTGAACAAAATCACAAAAATACAAAAATGTACTGTTTGCTACAGAGTAAAAAGCCAAAAAACCTTGTGTAGCCACAAAAGAAAGCTTCAAAGCTAAAGCCGCAAAAAGCAAAAATGTCGCAAACAAATACGGTGACATCAAAAAAGGTATCGTCTCGGCATTTGTTGCATTCGGCTTGGGTTTTATTTATTTTTTTTATATAATTCTTTTTGTTTAGTATTTGAAGGCGGCGAGGTTACTTTCGAGTGGGACCCATATACATACATATGTATAATGGGCCCCGATCTGGAGGCTCTTATCTTACGGGTTAGCTGCATTGAGACTAGGGCTCTACTTTCTATATGGTATATACTGTGCTCTACAAGTGCGTTCATCTATTCTCGGGTGCCCAGACACCTCGATGTGGCCGGGGAATGCCCTCTCTGGGGCACAGTTCTCGCCCCGTTGGGGTTAACTACGATTGCTAGTCCGCCGGACCAAAAAAAAAAAGGTAAAGACACGCCGACACACAATTACGTATTGAGATAGCCGCCGGAGGTGGCGCAGCTCCGTAATATTTGCATATATCTTTGGGGCTGGTGTGCGATGGTGTCCTCTAAAGAGTCTACGAAATACGAGTTATCGACAAGTTCTACGATCTGCGAGAGATTGAAACTATATGTGTATCAACTGTATCAACTGGCTGCTTGCCTCAAAGTCCTTTCTGGCTACTTCGTGCTCGAGATCGTACTTTTCAGACTCCAGTTTAAGGATCTTACTGTGATAGTCCTGACAAACTTTCTGAAGAGTATCTGGGGGAACGAAGTGTGGTTATATCGGGGAGTTCCATCTGGACAGGTGTGTCGAGGGGGTGTTGTGTCTGTGTCTGTGTGTGTGTGTGTGTTGATTGATTGACTGACTGACTGAATGGTGGGGGAGTTTGGACTGGGTGTGTATATCTGTATTTTGTGTGTGGGAGGTAGATAGATAGATAGAGAGAGAGCCTAACATATATCCTGCATAAAGTTGACATATAGAAAGAGACCTGTTATCGGGGTGAGTACGGAGTGTGCACCTCATTGAAAGCTATAGCTAGTTGAGTTTTTCTGTACAGTTTTAGTGCTTAGTTCGGGCCATAACAATTCCACGAACATCTAGTGTATTATACAATCAAGATTTAGATATATATATATAAGATATATAAGAGACAAATAGAGAGATAGATAGAGACAGCTAACAGAAGGTTTTTATTGTTGTTGTTGTTGTTAAGCGTTAAGAGAGCTCGAGACATTTGATTTTGATCGAGGATAGACTTAGGCATATTTAGGAGGCGCATAAAAAGTTGGTGGTGTATGTGTACCTCAACATCCTTGCGTTTAACAACATACTCAAGATCATATTTCTGGTCCTCCAATTTATTAATCCTGTCATAGTGTTGCTTGATCAGAGTTTTGAGTGTGTCTGTTCTCAGTGGATAAGTGGAGATTGGTTGGTGTGTTGGCGTGTATTGGATTTTTGGTGTTTTGGTATGTTGGTGTGGGTGGGTGTGTAGGAATGGGATATCGACAGACAAAGAGAAATAGAAATAGAGACACATTTAGATACATATGTTCAAAACAGTGTGGTTAAGACTAGTAGAAGGCTCCTCTGCGACGCTGAGATCCGTTGGTGTTGCGGGTAATCGGTTATCCTGCAGAGCGTATGTACGTGCTCCTGCAAGGCTCATGTGCTTGTGTGTCCTTATGTGTTATGTGATGTGATGGTTGAGTGTGTGAGTGTGGTGTTTATGTATGCAATAGATGACACTTGTTCAACTTTCAATTATCGTTTTAAGTTAATTTCGACACACGGATGTGCTAGATCCGTCTGCCGCTCTTCTTATTGATTGATTCGCTTTATTTCCATTACTCGTTTTTATTCATCATCATCATCATCTTTTATGTCATCACCCGGCGGCAGCTGCAGGGCAGGATCCAGCTTTCAAATGGCATTTCTGTTTAGGGAAGATGCTGCTGCCTGCCGTGCAGCCGGCCAGCCGGGCTGTGGTTTCAGAGGGGGACTCGTGGACCGAGGCAACTCACCTTCGCTGGCATCGCTGAGATTCCTGGGACTGCCGCAACGTTCTTCAATGATGCGTCTACGTTCAGCCGCTTTGCGTTCCTGTTCTTTCTTCAGCTCCTCAGCGGCTTTCTTACGCAGCAGCAACTGTAGATTTGGAGATTAATGTGAATTAGTCAGGATGTGATTCAGGCAGCGAAATACCAGAACTTACCCTGAGTTTCTTCTTCCTCTCTGGGGTCATGAAACCCTTCTTGGCCTTCTTGGCCTTGGAGGCTTCCTCCATGCGCTTGCGCACCTCAGCACGCTTGCGCTCGATCTCAGCCTGTTTAGCCTTCTTAGCCTGCAAATCGAAACACAAGAACAATCGGAGTCAGCATCGTCTTGGCCTTGTTGGCACAGCCAAACTGGACAGTCGAACACCATCGCACACGGCACGGTTACATGGACACGGTTACGGAGACGGAGACGGACACGGATACGGTTACGGGCACACACGTACACAAGTGTACCTCCTCGGCCTTCACTTTGGGATCGTTGGGATCCTTGGGCGGGCCAGCTGGCGCGGCGGCGGCAGCAGCAGGCGCCGCCTTGCCATTGGCAGCCGGTGCTGCTCCTGGCTTGGCAGCCGCTGCCGCTGCTGCCGGTGCCGCAGCCGCTGGCTTGGCCGCTGCCGCCGCTGCCGGAGCCGCGGCCGGAGCTGCTGCCTTTTTCTGTAAAAAAACAAAAGGAGTTAGGATTAGTTGAGTTTCTAAAACAACAAAAAAATAAAGAACAGCGGATGCTTATGCATGGGAGAAAGCTGAGAATTTAATATTCCAGGGCATTTCCCTGGTTTTCTTTTGAAGATTTATAAGATTTAATATTTTCTCTGGACATTTTCCTTACTTTACTTTTGAAATATATTAAATAAATAAATAAAATCAATTTTTTATTTAATTATCAAGCATTTTTCTGATTCTTGTGGCAGCTTCTCCGCACACAAACCGGAACCGGAAACAAGGAGGGGACAGCAACAGTAACGGGGACAGTGACAGTGACAGAGAAAGAGGGCTGAGGACACACACTAACGATAAACAGACATAGCTTCGATGTTGATTATCATTATCGGTGTCGGTCGGCAGGGGATCCTTAAGCGAAGGTGGAAAGTGGCGGGCTGCTTAGCGATCCTGTGGGTGGCAGCAAGAGCAAGGCATTGTGGCGGGGATTGCTTGGAGCTAGCATCCATGCTTACCTCATCCGTATCCGTATATCCAGCGACTGCCAACCGATCCAAGCCCGATGCCGGTGCCGGTGCCGAAGCCGGTGTTTGTTGTACACTGAAGAAATAAACGCTTTACTGCAGGAGAAATGCGGAAGGGGAAACGGTTGTTAATCCTTCTGGTTTTCACTGGGGTATCTGGGCACTGGGATTGAACCCTTGTTGAGCGATACTCACCTCACCTCATCATCAGCCATTTTGATTTGTGTTTTTGGTTACTGCAAGTGGAAAAGAGAAGGAAAGCGAGAGGTGGTTAGCTCAAGGTGCTGGAAACTGGAGGTGAATGCTGCTGAATGGAAACGTTCGATGACATCATTCCCGATTGTCCTATATATATCTATATATCTATATACTTATGCACAGTGGCATATATATGTACAATCCATAAATCACTAGCTCTCCCGCGCCTGCTCTCTCTCTCCCTCTCTTTGAACGCCCACGAGTGCGGGCCACAGTGCGTATGCGCAATGCATATAGCGGCATATTACGTATACGCAGCTGTGGCCATGCCGTATATGGGAGCAGTCACAGATCGCTCGCTCTCTCTCTCTCCTCTCGCCTATTTACTGTTGCGTGGGCGAGCAATAGCCCGCTCTTCGATATCCGATTACAAACGAATGCCAAGGAATATCAAAGATTTGTTAGGATCTGGCAGAGATTGGAGATACGGCTAAGAGAGAGAGAAATCCTTGAACTTATTGAACCCTTTGGAGTTTAATTAAAAAAAAGTTACTGATTTGAGAGCTTTTACATTTGTGTCTTCTAATTGTGACTTGTTTTTGGAATTATTTGAAATATTTTTTATAATATATAAAGCATATTTTTTTATAGAATTTATTGATTTTTAAATGGTAATCCTTTTAATGGGTTCTTTTTTCTCTAACAAGACCATTTAATGGTTTTATGAATGAGTTTTTTACCTACAAAAGCTTGTTTTGGGCTGATTTTCAAAGTAATTTCTTATTTTCATTAATTTCTATATAATTTTTTTTATATTCTAAATTTCTTAAACTACAAATTTGTAGATTTCCCAAGTAAATATATTATTTCGTAATAATGTATAGACGATGGACATTATTTTTGTGTGTTGCTCAGTTTTGCCATATGGTCAGGGTCTAGAGAGTTTATTTATATATATATACAATAGATATATTCATAGATGTATTGGCGCACCTTTGGGCGACGAAGGTAAGGCGTGAAAAAATCTTCTGACAATGGCGACCTTCGGCTACAAGTCTGCAGAGAATATATAGCAGATATATAGACTATGTTGGATCTGAGCAAACATCCAAAGTGCGAGTGCGAGAGATTCTATTGTATCTAGTGTCTGTGTGCGATTTAAAAATAAACCTGTTGATAGATACACGAATTTTTGGGAGGCACAAATTAAAATATGCCATACTCCCACACTCATTTGTTTATATGTACAAAAAAAAAAGAAGAATTACAAAAAAAGCTACAAGAAAATCGTATGAATTATTAAATCCAAAAGTGCGGCGAGTCAAAGATATCCACATATTTCTCTCTCTGTATGTGTGTGAGTGTGTGTGTGTGTGCGTGTGTGTATATGAGTCTGTGTCTTCCTCTCTTTCTCTGGGGATTCTCGAGATTCTAAAGATTCTCGCTTCGCTTCGTTCTATTTTCAGGCACTTTCAGGCTTTTCTTGGCTTGTTTTTCGAAATGTATCTTGTATCTGTTGGATACATTTTTAGCTTTCACGCACACACATACATTCACGCACATACGCACACACACACACACACATACACTGCAACTTCTTACATAACTTGAAAAAAAATAGAAAAGAAAATTATGAAATAGAAAAGTATATTTTGTGTCCCGGGTTTGCTATTCCTTTGGAGTTTGCTTTTGTTTCCTTCTTCTTTTTTTAAGATATTTTGATTTTATTGTTTAGTTTAACACTTTCTTAAGTCAAACATCACTTGAAAAAAATGTACAAAAAATGTTGAATAAAAAAAAAACAGAAAAAAAATAGATATCCTTTTGGGATACACGCACAGTTTACGTAGATATATAGATATATATATTAAATATGGTATATAGCCAGCAGAACTTGGCTTTCGTTCGTTGTCTTTGCTTTTGGTGTTGCTTTTTGTTCGATTTTTTCTTTTTTTTTGGTAACAGTTTTTGCTCTTCTTTTAATTATTATTATTATTGTTATTCGATTGTTATTTCTTGCATTTATTTATTCTTTTTGTTGACGCTGATCAGTTCGCTGGCTGGCTGGCGTTGTGGCTCCGCTTCTCAGGCTCACTCACCTTCAAGGAATTAGAAAAAAAAGAAAAAAAATTCGGCTGTGCTGTCGATCACACGAATCGGATGATACTGAACGACACAAAAAGACTGAACGGTCCGACGATCCACGGCAGACTATATTCTGGCGGCCAGCTATCCAACGGATACAGATACGGATCGTTCCAACGCCGCCCACCTGCCCGCCGTCCTTCACGGCGGTGAGAGGGAGAGAACGAGAACGGGCCGAGAACGAGAGCAGGCGCTAGGCGGAATTTTGAGGGGGTCAGGAGGTGGGCGGGCCGTGTGGGGGGGCGCTGGCCATGTATCTGGGCGTGAGGCCTATAAATAGATTGCCCAAAAACCGAAATGGATACCGAAAAAAACATTTCCACCGTTAGAGTTCTCGTCCCACACGAACATTGCTCGGCAACGATCGGAGCATAGCCGAGCTCGTTCCGAATCCAAATCCCGCTCCCCTCCTTCCGGACGCAGTGCAGCTTGGAGAATCACCACGACGACGGTGCCTCTGCCTGTGCCTGTGCCTGTGTCGGTGGTGTAAACGGAGCCGCTTGGAATTCAATGCAATGGATAAAAATAGGTTTTGCTCCAGTTGAGGGGCCACGACGACGTGCCAGTGCAGTCAGGCCAGAACGGATTCCGATTTGGATTCGGATACGGATACGGGGATTGGGGGTATGGCCGAGGAGGCGGAGTCGAAATGGGAATGGGCTTGGAGGTTGGCGGCCTCGGGTTTCGCCTGAACCCTAAACTAAAGCATAAATCCAGGGTTTTCGCATTGCATTTTTAAATCATTAAAAAGAGAAAAAACTAGACAATTAAATGGTTTTTAAACTATAAACATTTTGACTTAAACTGAGGTTCTTAGTCAGTGTTTTTTGGTACATTTAATTTGCATTTTTTAACCAAAGATTAAATACTAACAGACGCTGTTAAGCTAGCAAATGTATGTGTTAAGCATTTTGAATTAGCTTTTGGGCGCAAACTTAGGATTAATATAAAGTTTATTGTTTATCTATATTAAATGGTCAAAATTTTGGCTAAATGTTATAGTTTCCATAAAAAAATATATATATTAATTTATTTTGATTATTGCTATTAAAATATTCTTGAAATTCTCAATTGGTTTGATCTATAAAGATCTTTATAAAGGAAAGTCCTTTTATATATTCTTTTTCTATAAATTGTTAATTAATAATAAATGTTCCATATATAATGGTGATAAATATACAACAATATCTTGGAATTTTCAATGCAAATAAAAAAAGGAATGACGAGTTTTTAAGGCTCTCAAGGAAGGAGTCTATTTTAAGGCTTTATAAATATTTATTATTGTGGAATACATATTTAATTTTTAGCCATCATTTTGTGCCCTAAAGAAAGTAGATTTATGCAACTCTCTTTACTATAAAATATCAAATCTAACTATAAATTATAAAATCATTTTGAATATATTAATGTCTTGTTTTAAAGGCATTATTTCTATAGCGGCTAAATATATAAAGTATGTATGGAATATGCCCATTACATATATTATTTATACATATATCTAGTCAGGCGGATGACGCTGCAACACACATCCACTGATACAGCGGAGAAATCACGCATACGCCCCGTTGACTAGAGGGCCTTGCCTGCAACGCCAGTTGAAAGTAATTCTGAAATCTTTAAATCGCTATATGCAAAATGCTTGCCGAATAAAACGTTTCGATCACGAAACAGACGTCTATATATATCGTATTTATATATATTATATATATATGTATATGTATATATATTGTACATACATATGTTCTGGTCAGAGAACAACAAGAAAATATTGTTGAAAATAATGTGGCTCTCTCTTTGGCTCTATTTTGAAATGTGTTTTCGATGATGTTCGTTATTTTTTGTTCCTTTGCCTCTTTTTTTCCGCCTCGTATTTTTCCAATTTTGTTTTTCACAATTTTAAATATAGAACATGGCTTCCAGGGGGAAGGCAGAAGCCGAAACAAAATCAGAAAAGGGCAGTGGGTTAGCTTGGGGGAAAAGTACTAGAAAAACATAAAACTAGTGGGGAAAACTATGGAAGAAAGCTTTTTTCGTTTCGCTTTGTAGGGAACCTGATCAGTTCGTCTATGCCTGGATGAATCTATTTTCGCCTTTATTTTCGTTGAAAGCATTTAAAACAATTTTTGCAGTCCCACCGCCCCCCTCCGCCTTAGCCGCCCCCGTCTTTCGTTTCGTTTTAATTTATGAATTCAGAAAATTGTTTTTCTTTTCGAGAGGAGGCACAGCGACGTTTGAAAACATCTCTCGTTTATATTGCTTTATTTTTGGTCTCTGTGGCAAACAGGAAACATTGCCCGGGGAAGGGGCAACAAAGCTACTTAGAAAAGGGGGGTTTTTTATAAATAAAAAATATATTGGTAACTAATTTTTCAATTAATATTTAAGGAGGTTAAACACTGATTCAGTTTATGTTTAAAGTTGTACTAAGATAAGCCTTAAATTCTATAATTTTTGCTTATTTAAGAATTTAGTTTTGGCTTTACTTTTCTTTTTTTTTTCTTTTACGAGTGAAATATGCAAGCTTGCCCTTGCCGGAACTGAGCCTTATTCGGGGTTAAAGGCGAACCCTTGTCGTCGTCGTCGCCGATGGTCAAACTTTCAGCGAGTGCGTCAAAGCAAAACACACGTCATAACCCTCTCTGACCCCCGTCGCTGTGCCCCCTTTGCGGCCACCCCCCTTTGCAATGGCCTTGCAACGCCCGCTCTACCTGACAACTATTTGTCGCTGCTGTCGTCGTCGTCGTCGTCGTTGCTGGCTGACCCATTTAGGGTTATATATATACACACGCCGCCATAGCTATATGTGCAGCTGCATTTTGTGTTTTTTCTTCTTGTTGCACTCACATCACGGAGACGGAGCCGGAGGCAGCCAGCGTTTGGTTACTTCGTCCTGCGAAAGTTGCAGGTTTGGAGATCTCCTCTTTCTGCAAACTCATCCTTCTCCAGCTTTAAAAATGAATTAAATCAACGCTGTCCTTAAAGCTCCTTGAGGTTTTTTACTAAAACACAAAACTGGAAATTATAAATTATTTAATTTATGAAATTTGAAAACGAATAATTTGAAAAATGCTTGCCGTTCATTTTAGCCTGTTTGGTTAGTTGTGGCGATTCTGATTGCGATGGCTTCTCCACCAGTTTCGACGCTTTAATCTCGCCCTGAGGTCGGCTGTGGTTCTTCCCTGTGGAAAATCAAATAACTGAATTAGAAATCGAATTAAAACACTTCACAGGCATTGGAAAAGTCACTCCATCGGCGAGGAGAAGGCCTACTTTACCATCTTTCACATTCTGCATGACCGTGAAAGGTCTTACCGGTGTCCAGTTGACTGGATCGGGTGAGCGCATGATGATCTGCTACGGGAATTTGATCCTGGTGATCCTGTCCAAGAATCATAAATAAAAATAAAAGTTATATTACTGAAATATTAAATTTTTTGAAATTTTTAAATATGAGGAATAAATAAACAAAATAAAGCATTTAATTATTAAATTGTTCAATTTGAGTACGAATTTTGTCTTGTTATCCTTAAAAATTATTCAATTTATTGATTGAATATTATACCAATAAAATAATACTATAAAATATATATATATGTATCTATTATTTTTCCTATGATGACGTGCAACATCTGCTCATCTGGCTCAACGTGCAGCAGCAGCAGCAGCAGCAGCGGCAGCATCTTTGTGCACTAGTTTTCACCGCTCGTGTGACGTCATTGTTTCCACGGCAGACGTCATCGGAGGAGGCAGCAGCGAGGTCAGAGCATGCAACATGCAACATGATGCAGGAATGGTATGCATGTATGTATGGATTCCATCTGCACGCGCTGTTAGAAAGGAAAATGGCGCCTAATTGATTGATGGTCCAATAAGCTGAGGTCAATCAGCGCCACTCCCCCCGCTTTAGCCCAGAATTTTCCCAGCATCTCGCACCCAGCCCCTTTGCCTGATTTTCCTGGCAATGTCGGACGTCATTGGTCTTCATTAGCCAAAGGAACAACGAGCCACGAAGGACAACAACATCCCTGTTAGCTTTTCCGAGGCAGTGGCAGCGCGACAGAGGCCGTTTTCCATTCAGTGCAGCAGCTGCCTGGTTCGGCGCCTTGAAAGTCCTGCCCTGCAGTTTTGTGAATGAAAATCCACAGCGTCATCAATGGGTCAATTCTGGGTCCGGCAAAAGGACGAAAGGCGCTGTATGGCAGCGGGAATAATGCAGAAAACCAGATAAATGTCAGTCTACAGTCTGCTTCCCCATTGTGTCCATGGAAATGATGCACTCCCCCTCTCCATCTCCATCTCCCTTTGTCCCTGTTTTCGGTTGAGGAAGGGAGATGGACCTCCATGATGATGACTTGTTCAGTGTGAAATTTCGAACGGAAGGGCGACGTGATGAGAAACCTGAATGAGGAAATTTGAAAACGGCCAATTTCTCTGGTGATTTCGAATGCCACGGTAATTGAGCCACTCAGCCAGGACTTCAAGGATTGTTCCTAGTAATCATTGCAATGGCAATTTGAATGACAATTGATCCCCTCAGCAAGGACTTGAAGGATTTTTTCTAGCTTTTCATGTCTTTTTTTTTATTTAGACAGGAATCAAAGGATACTCAAAGGAGGGAGTTTGCTGCGTTTTTGAGGGAGTTTCTAAGGTGTTTCGGGGCAGCTTGCTATTTCTTCTAAACTTCTACACAAAAATATTCAAAAAAAATGTTCTTATTTTTATTTAGTCTTAATAATATTTTACATAAATTAAATTATGCATTTTATATAAATATTTTTTAATAACAAAAAGGGTTAAATTACTTTGAAAGTTCATTTTGCTATTTAAAGTAAATTTCTAATTTCTAAATTATTTCTCCTTATAAAAGTACAAATAAATCATCTTTAAATATTTTTCTGTATAACAAAATACATATATATAAAAGTTAAATTTTATTAAATTTTATTAAAAACTAAAGTCAGGAAATCAGTAACCAAAAATCGGCGAAAACAAACGGCAGACAGACACTTGCATGAGAAAAATCGACGACGACGCATTCTTCAACCAAAAGATTGCCACACTATAGGCTATGCATACGAATATACATATATTTATATATGTACATATATGCTATATATACGCTAAATCGGACCGATCTTCAGACGCCAACATATACACCTAATAGTGCTTGGCATTAGTCCGAAATCCACGCATGCACATAGCCCCGAATTATCGGGCGTATATGTTTATATATACAAGCTATATGCTTTGGGGGCTTTATATCTACATAATAGACGTCGGATCCCATACAATGTATATAGGTGGCATAATAAAAATACGCTGCTTTTTGGGGCTCTCTCCCCGCTCTCGCTGACTGGCCCCGTTTATAAGATTAAGTATGTGTATTATGTTGGCCAACACACCAGGCAATGCTCCTCCTGGCCAGGTACAACTAGCATTAACATCTGGAGAAAATCGGCAAATCGACTAAACGCAAAAATCAAACAAATCGAACCACTCAAAAATCAACAAATCAACAAATTCTGGGAACTAACAAGAAATGAAATGAAATGAAAAAAACGCTCGGAGCTGTGTTACTTGTCGGCGGCTGCCAACTATATGTTTTGACCCCGATTTATTTTTAGGAGTGCACTAAAAATAAATGCGAAGGTCGGTCCATAATTGGCCGATTGGGTTTGGAGGATGTGGAGAAACTGGAGGCCGGCTCCGGCTCCGGCATCGCTGACTTCGACGCACAAACTGCATAAGGTCAAAGTGTCAACTGCAATCCGAGCGGGACCGAGGAACAGAACTTGGCTTCGGGTGTGGTTTCGGCTTAGCTTGTTGTTGTGGGTGGTGGGGAAGGGGACTCCTCTGGGCTTCCATTCATCTGGGGAGGCTGATGATGGGGCAATGTCAAACAGGTGTGCAGACGCCGTCGACGTCATTGCCGCTGCATGGCCAGGCGAACGCCTGGCATCCCATTTCAGCTAGTCTCCAGTTTGAGAGCCACCCAATGATATAGCCAGGACCAGGCCCAGGACCCAGCGAAACCAGATCCAGACACAGTCATTCACAGGAGCTTCAAAGATCCGTATATCACTTTTTCTGATAATGTTATCTGTAGTCAAGTTGCTCCGGCACTTTGAATTTATTTAATTATTAATTTTGAATTATTCCATAATTAATTTCCATTAAGATTTCTTTATAATATTGCCTAAAAATCGTATTAATTTCCTTAAAAGCTGCCACCACTGTGCGGTAATACTGTCTGCTCCTAAACCCAACACCACGGCCACGCCTCTGGTCCTGCCTCCTCCTGGCCACCGCCCCCCAAGCGCTTCGGCTGGCGTCTGCTAACACAGTGACCTAGTGCCGAAGTTCGAGGCACGAAGCCATCGAATGCCGAATTGCGAATCGCTTATGGCGAGGACGAAGGCGGCGCGCTGTGACGTCACGGCTGGCATTCATTCACAGGATGTGAGGCAGCAGAAGCAGAAGCAGCCGAAGCAGCAGTCTCCCCCAGCTGCAATGGTTTCGCAGAGAAACTTTCATTGAGAAAACGATGCTCGTGCCAGGACCCAGCCCCAAATAAAAAAAAAAAGGAAAAACAACAGCAACAGAAAGGAACGACCCCGAATGCGACCCCAGACATAATCTGCAAAGGACACTCTGTGCGACATCAGGATGTGAAGCTGCGTCGCAGTCGCTGTCGCCGTCGCCGTCGATGCGATTTGAGCCTGGCTAGGGTTTACATTCACAGTGAAAGCATCTGGGAAAATCAGTCGGCAACTCGCCTCCAAGCCCAGCAGTCGTGGCCAGCTCCAGCCTCCAGTCTCCAAATAATAATAAATACAAAAACGAAAGACCAAAAAGGAAGAATTTAAAGCCAAAAACCCACTGGAACTTGGCGCCAAAAACAAATCTGCGATTTGTCTTCCTTTCGCCCCAATATTTTTTTGCTGCATTTTTTTTTGATTGCAAGTGCCAATAAGTGAGAGTGTCAGTGAGTCCTTAAAATGTTATATTTGATATTTAAATAAATTACAGAAATACAGTAGTGAAAATTAAGACTCTGAGCTACGCGCGAGTTCCACTAAGCAAGTTTTGAGAATATTTCAACACAAAAACTTGACACGTTGAGCTCGTCTGTGGTGCAGACAAATTCAACTCTCAGTTCAAAATTTAAAGAAACTTTCAGCTAATAAGTGAGTATTTTAGTCTTAGAAAGGGAAACATGAATAAGAACACACACACGAGAACTCATCTTACTTTACACTCAAAGGCAAAGGTAAATTTATAACTTGTATAACTTGAGGAGATGCTTACAGATTATTCACATGTAACGAAAGGTTCTTCGGCAAATCAAATATTCCATGAGAAATATCTGTAAACATTTCCATAAGTTATTTTCAATCACCAAACAAATTATACACAAACAAATAAGAGCAACAAATACTAGACAAATCTAAAGGGTCTTATCAATATTATGATAAATACATATATTGGCAATTTTGCATTGATTTTTGATTTTATTTCAATTACATTTTTGTGTTTTTAAATAACTCTGGTAAGTACCTCGCAGTAATATTGTTTGAAGTCTATAAAAAATAAAAAAAATCATTGTAAATTTGATAAAACTATAATTTTGTAATAGTTTTTAATGTTATTCCTATACAATTTAATGGGAAATTTAAACAGAGATGTCTTTTTGAAAAAGAAGAACTAAAAACTCCTGGCGATTTTAAAGCTGTCACATTTAAGTCTACAGTTTCTTAAATTAAGTGCTTTCTAAGAACTCAAAAAACCCCCAAAAGAGCTGCAAATTTAGGCCAAAAAATCCTGTCTCAGTGTTCAGCACAAAAATTGCTGCCTGCTTTCAGGGGCAGCCCAAATATTGTTGACCCTGTGGCGGAACACAGAATGGGCGGCTCCTGGCCGGGGGGAGGTGGTGGTGGCTGGGCCATAGCGAAGGGATATAGCAACATGTGACGGCGACGAGCCTGCAGAGGCCATTTACCCGCCGCCACCACTGCTGACGTCATAGTCTCTGCGATGTGCAGACCCAGTAACCCAGTGCCGAGCGGCCCGAGGAGTCCGAAGATGAAACGAAGATGCCGTCGAGATGAGGCGAGCGAGTGAAAGTGAAAGTGAAAGGAAAACAGGTACACAGGAAGAAAAGTAAAACTCCACTTAAAAATGAGTCTTAATGTAAAAATGAAATATTGAAAACTAAAAGCCAAGGAAAGTGAATTTTAGGGAAATACAGCTTCAAGTTAAACTGAATAAATATTATATTTAAATATCATTTGAAAGGCTTTTGAAATCTTTGGTTATCAATAATTAAAATATATTTAATTTGGAACCTAAAAAAATTCAAGTTTTTGTTCCAAAAATAAAACAAATTGGCAGGACTCCAAATGCACATTTTAAATTTTCAGTTTCCATTATTTAAAAAATAATCAAATAACAATTACCAATGATACATTTAATATATTTAAAAAGGAACCAGAGAATAACGTCTGCAGTGGCAGTGTGTGTCCTAGTTTCTATTTTTTTTTTTTTTTTGCAGCTTCTATATTTAGAAGCACTTTCCTTTTACTCTTTTCCCTTTTCCCCATGCCATTTTCATATTTCCCGTATCCGTGCCCGTTCCTGTGCCCCTTTTCCCGCATTTCCACATTTGCATTTTCCTCCGCTGCTAGCCGTTTGGCTGGGCAAGGACTCTTCGCACATTTCTTTCCGCTCTCGATTATCTTGGAGCACTGTGACGTGGCACGAAGGTCGCTGCTCCTCGCTGCAAAGGACACGTGTGACGCGCACACAGGACCTCCGGCAGGAGTCGGTGTGTGTGTGTGTGTTTGTGTGTGTGCCCATTTAATTACAACGTTATTCCATGAATATTGATTGAAATCAAAATCGACGCGAAACCGAATTCTGTGTTTCACATTTAAAAAAATTAACTTTTTGACTTTTTATTTTTAGTTATAATGCTATTATGTGCAGTAATAAAAAGAACGAGGCCAATTCCTTATCAAAGTCTTATATTAAATTTAACAGCTTAAACTTCTTTCTGTTTAAATGCATTTCTGGAAAGTTATCTTTGCGAATTTCTTTATTTTTCCTTCATCTTTAATTACCCTTGCTTTTTAATTACTCACTTGAAGAGGCTACAAATGTGCTTAAAGTTGTACAACTATTTTTAATTTCATATTAAATATTAAATTTATATTCTGGCCAACATTTGGTGACTAATTGCTTTCACAAAGTTTTCGAATTCTTTATATTTTATTTGTGGTTGAAAAATAAACACTACTGGTGAAAATAATAAGTATAAGAAGTGAAGGTTTGTTTCAAGCCTCGTAAAACGTAAACCAAATTCAATTTAGTTATATGATAGTTTTCTATATTAGATTTTAAAAATAGATAAGAAAAGAATTTAGCATTGCAAATATAAATACTGCGACCGATTTTATTTTTTTTTATATTTAATTTTTTTACAATTCTAAAAAAATTCAAAATAAAATTTGTTGTCCAGAACATGGCTTAAGAAATACAACCAAATACAGCAATGCTTATCGATTTTAAATGGGTGTATTTTTGGCCAAAATATGATTTTTCATTCTTGCAATTTGCCATTTAAAATTTCAAAACATGCCTAGATCGATTCTCCAATTAATTCTGATCAAGAATATATAAGGTTAATGGGGTCGAAAATGACTCCTCCTCGTTTTAAAACATAATTCAAAATATAATTTAAAAGGGCCGGCTGAACGAAAGCGCCCCAAGCGGCCGTACCTTGAACTACAGCATGAGGGCATGGGGAAAGAGAGGAAAAGTGCGAGATGGATCTGCCCATTCTGCTCTCTGTCCCTCGCCCACAAGCTGTAGTTCAAACTGTGACCACTTGGGGCGTTTTTCGTTCATACGACCCTTTCAAAATATGTTTAAAATTATGTTTTACCAGTAAATAAGTCATTTCCGACCCCATAAACCCTATATATTCTTGATCAGCATAAACAAGAGAATCATTCTGGCCATGTTCTGAAATTTTAAAAGGCAAAGGGCAAAAATAAAAAATCATATTTTGGCCAAAACTATAAAAAATTTTAATCGAAAAGCATTGCAATGTTTGTTTGTGTTTCCTCAGCCATGTTTTAGACAAAAAAATTTTTTGGGAATTGTTTTATAATTGTGAGAAATTAAAAACATATTAATGTGTTAAGTTTGGCTTTCATAACTTTACTTTTTTCAATATATGCTCATCAAATATGAGATTTGGCCATTTTTTAACACAAATATATTTTAAAAACCTGGGAATTATTAAAAATTGATAAACCAATGTCCCAGTAGGGATCTAATACCTTATTTTATTCACTAGTGTACTTAAATTTTTAAAAGAAGCTGTTTTGTATAAGAAATTATTAAGGTGAATTGCTTTTGCTTTTACCTTTAATTTATTTAAAACTTTAATATTTATTTTGAATGCCAAATTAAATCGCTGGGCGTTGGGCAATTATAATTTTCCGTAGCATACTATCCAGCGCCACCGACCACGACTACGAAGACAGTTGTGAAAAGCTGAAAAGCTGAAAATCGGAAAGGCGGAAAGCCGGAAAAGCACCGGCAAATGCTGTCGGAAATTATGGTTTCCCAAGAAACTAGAAACAAGGCAAGGAGGAGGCCTGGCGACCGATCGCTCTGCTCTGGCCTGGCCTCCTTGCCGCAGACAATCTGTCACTTGATACGCGCTAAGCTCCGCTCGCTCGCCATTACCTTTGTTGAGATTCCCCACGGAGGGACCCGGGTCCAGTTTGGTTGCACTCTTGTACGGGCGCTGACCAGCCAAGCATTCCAAGCTGCCCCCATGCCGGCCCCGGTGATGCCCTAGAAGTGCCATCGGCCCACGACGCTCCCTTTGCCACCCTCCCACATTTCCCTTGGGCAAAATGTTATTTAATTTTTCAACACCCCCGCAAAATGGGGATGAATTGCAGCTGAACGGACTCGTACTCGTACTCGTACTTACACTCGGACTCCTTTTGGGCCACTGATTGTGGACAGCAGTTGCAGTTGCAGATCATATTTCGTCCCCATTCCCCGGGGCGCTGGTCAAGCACCTTTCGGAAACCTGCCTCAATGTCTGGCTCTCTTTTCGGTGGCTCAGTGGCGGGCTGGCTTTTCCGATCGAAGAAGAAGAGCCCGACCAAAGCCTAAAAAGTAGGCAGCGTTTCGCTGGGACACACACTAATGCCCCTTAATAATATTACACACACAAGCTGCGCTGCGCCATGCCACGGCACACGCACACACATCTAAGTCTTCGGTCTCGGCTTGGGTTCTACACTTAATATGCACACACACACACCCAGGCATGGCATATTGAAAACTTAAACAAGTTAAACACAGGAGGGATGCAACGTCGCTGCCGACGCCGACGTCTCCCACCTGACACTATAAAAGGTGAACGGCGGTCCGAACAATGTCTCAGTTAAATACCGTTAATTAGACGACAACCAGCCAAGCAGCTGTCAGGATCTACAGGACTAAAACAAAAAAAAAAAAAACAACTGAAAACTATAAACAAAAAATAAGAAAATTTCCAAAATTAAAATCAAAAATTAATATAAAATACAAAACATTTATTTTTTTTAAGTGCCAACAGCATAAACTACTACGCCAATCTTTTTTTTTTTTAGCTGTGAAAACGGTTTTTTTCAGTGTCAAGGATAATAGAAGAAATCACTTTAAAAAATTTAATAAAAACGCTGTGCTCTTCCAGGATATGCAAGAAAAACTGAGAGCTTTTTTAAGGCTTTAGAGATCAAGCTAAAAAAATAATGTAAATAAAAAAACCATCAACAGAAAGAGCTCCTTCTTTAATTTCCCCCAAAGGAATTCCAATGATTTAGACAGCCTTTTTTCGGCGATTTAAAATGGGATTTATTGGAAATTGAAAAGGCTGTTCGATTTGCAAAAGAAAAGCGAATTTGAATTGAAAATCAATAACCAGACAGCTGTCCAGCTCAACGACAACGCCGATCCATATTAATATAATATTCAAAAACGTGCCCCGGCCACCAAACCGCGCGCGACGCGACTAACTAGCCTGGAATTTCGACCATATGTCGCGGGACATCCTCATCACTTATTCAGGACTCCAGTTCGGCAAAGTCCACAGTTGACCCCGTATTCTAAAGCCCCAAAAAACCCCCCATATCCTTCTCTACCTCTGCCTCTGCCTCTGTGATTCAGTGATTTCCACGCGGTTCGATTCGATTCCAAAAAAAAGGTACTTATTGCAGCTGCTGGCCACTGCACAAGATTAGACTTAAGACTCTTGTGCGTGTGACAGCGGCTATTGTAAGAGGCCATAGAAGCAACCAAGTCATCATACCGAGTCCGGCACCCGATACCAGCTCCTCCGGCTGCCATTGAAGCCCTACAAGATGGTGGCCTAATGCAATTATTACAACGATTTTTGCTTTATTTCTTATTTGTTTTGTTTGTATAAATGAATTAAAAGGAAATTAGGTATTTATTATCTAGTTGGTAGTTAAATTTTGGTTTCAAACAGCAAGGATATAAAAACTAATCGTGCCGAAGTTAGTTTCCTTACTTGTTAACAAATAATTAAGAAGGAAACTTACTTCGGGAAGCAGTAATTTTAGTATCCCTTCTGCAGGCAGTTTGACTAATTAATGTAATTCAAAATTAATCATATATAACCCTAAAAAAAATTATTTTTTCTTAATACTTTGTTTTTATTATTTTTTTAAAGGATATACATAACATATATACGACTTTTGGCAATCGCTGCCTTTGTTGGCATCTTAAGAAGACCGGAAATATTCGTATTGATATGTCGAATGGGTATTAAAATACACCTAAAAAGAATATAAATAAAAATGTTGCGAAAAATTAATTATTTCTAAGGTTTTTCATTTTGTTTTCTTTTTATTTCCCTTTACAAATAATTTCCCCGTTTCAGAAAGGCAATCAAAACCAACGCCGGTTAGGATCCACATTCATGTGGATCGTATTCCCGAATCTACTTGCCCCAAGTGCAGTTTTGCTTTCTTTTTTAATGTGAGCTTTCAGGGGCAAATGCGAAACACAAAAACCAACGTCGAAGTTCACGTAAGCTGTGTGGCACCAAAGAATATAGAATTATATTGGGGGATATCTCTCTAAAAATAGAACAAGCAAATCCTGACTCCTTTACTGTTAAACCCATGTTAAAAGTGGCGTAAGAACAAAAACGCCATCAAGCCGTCACAGTTCGAACTACAGCTTGTGGCAAGAGGAAACGGCGAAATGGATTTGCTTGTTCTCTTTTCTGCATCAGATGCCCGCTCTTTATGTATATGTAGAACACTCTTTCTTTGGTGGCACGTAAGAGAGGCATGCAAGAGAAAATAATGCAGATACATACATACACACATACATACATATGTATGTATATAGGCATAAAAACTTGTATGCCTTTAAAGGACAAGAAAAATCAATAGATGATCGTCACTCACATGTTGTTGTTGTTGCTGGTGAAGCCGCTTTGTTGAACATTTTGGGTCTACGTAGATTTCCCGGCATGGAAAGCGTAGTTTTTCACTTTCACCCAGTTCCCAACTGGGTATCCGGCAATCTGGCTCGTCCATCAGAAAAAGGACACTTGCAACGCTCGTTTTTCTTTTAGTTTTCCTTGCTTTTTTCTTTTGTTGCAACGTTTTGATGGCGTCCTTTGGCATTAGGCATATTATGACACATTATTTAGCACTTTCCACTAATTAATCACTTGTGAAACACTAAAATTGACCCGCGACCAACCACTTCTCCTGGGTGCGAAAAAAAACTAGTGAAAAAGGCGCCAACTTCTTCGCCGCTCGCCATGTTGCAAGTGAACAGCTGTTTAGATCGCATGTTGAATTGTGCGAAGCAACAGCCATAGGCTGTGTGGCACGTAAGCGACGCGTGCGAGAGAGGAGTGCAGATATATAGACATTAAAACGATAAAATATTAGAAATTCACCTCTATTGCCAATAAGAAAATCATTTCAAAAGAAACAATAAATTGAAATATAAAGATTACACGGTAATTCTTCATTCTTCATTTCTTCTTCTATTCTTCATTTTTCCGCTGTGGCTTCAAGGTAGGTAAAGGCTTCTTTACTACTAGAGTATATAAATATATAAATGGATCGTTTCAGGTTTGGTCAAGGGGCTAAAACTAAACAAAACAATTTATTCATAAAAAACCAGAGTTCAAAAACACAAAGAAAGTTAATATAACGCTAAAATGGAGCCAGAGTTTGAGAAAGTCGACCTGAACTAGATCGGCGATGCGTATTTAACGATGTGCGTCAAATTAGCGAAACGGAACGGTGGGAAAATGGAACACGGAGACATTTTTTATATTTTATTTATTTTGTAAATAAGGCATTAATTTTAACAAAAAAAACTTCCAGCATGTTGACAATTAAATTTACTAATAGTTTTTCTTGGGTTTGGGAAGACTTGAGCATCGCAAGTACCTTAAATGGCCATTTGAAAAATCAAGACTCCACCTTTTTGGATATTGCTCCCCCTTAAGAGGTCGTGCGCAAATGCACGGTAAGCCAGGTTTTGGAGCACTTATTCAAGTATTATCCCAGAAAGTTTCATTAAAATCCCACCGACAGTTTTTGAGAAAATTTCTTAACAGTGCTCAAAACTCTGGATGCGCTCCATACAAAAACGGGGATCCGTGCGAAGATGCACGGATTATTGGCATATTGGGGATCAAATAGAGATCATTTGGTAAAGTCTTTAATAAAATCCTAAGGACAGATTTTGAGAAAATCGCATTACAGTTTGGCATTTAGAATTATGTTAAGGAGGGCGCGAGATCCGGAGCGGGAACCGGTCTTGAACTAGTCAATCAACCCGCCAACGGACTCATGTTCCGCATTCAAAATGTTGTCCCATACGATATTTTAGACGCTAACTTTAAAGAGGTCGTGATGCTGATCAATAATATATATGGATTATAGGATAAATTGATTCTCCTGTTAATGCTGATCAATAATATATATGATTTATAGGTCCCAAATGCCTCATTCGCTATTTACATGCCCCCAAAGAAGCCCAAGCTACCTTTTAATTTAAGATAAACAAATAAATAAATTTACAAAAACCATAACTTAGCCAAAAATGCCTTAAATTCAGTTCGGAAACCTTTAATATGCTAGTTTTTGATAGCTTATCAAATCTGTTATAAAAACTTTGCTTTATTTCGTATATTGGTATAAATTTACGATATTTCTACAAGATTTACGATATTTAAATACGATTTACGATATTCAAATACGATATTGGTACAAGATTTACGATATTCATATGATTTACGATATTCAAATACG
>VNJN01003961.1:0-11354 GCA_008042485.1 Drosophila mayri | reverse complement strand
CTGGTTAGTGTAAGAAATAAATAAGATTCCTTGTCGTATGTTCATATTGTTTCTTTATTACATGTTAAATTTGCCTGTGCTAGCTTTCCTTGCTTGTAAAATGCCCCGTTTTATTTCCTATTGTCCACCCCGTCCCAGTGTTCTAGGTTCTAATTAAAATGCGTCGGGCACAGTTGGCTCACCCGATGTCTCCTTCTCCTTCTCGAAAATGTCCTTTGTCTTCGTGTTCCTGATCGTGGGGGGGGTCCTTCGTTGTCCTTTGTGTGCCCTGGTGTCAATATATGTCTATATGTCGCGGGGGTCTGTCACTGGGCTTTGATTTACTTTTAACTTCTCACGCTGCTGGCCTAATTACGAGTGATTGCTCGTATTTCTGCGTGGCCTAATTCTGCGCATTCCTTGGCGGCTGCGCTGCCATGATCGATGGCACGCGCCGTTCTCCATTCCATGCATTCTTCTGCATGGCGAGCTTTCTGTCCCGCTCTCTCTCCTGGGCGGCAGGTGGCCCATGCAAATTCCGATTTCGCAATCGCTGCTCTGTCGGCGCCTGCGCCGCGGGTCTCTGCCCAGGTCGCGCTCTCNNNNATGCCTGGAGGATGTTGCTAACGGTGCGGGTTGTGTTGCCCGTGACGTCAGGCTCGGTGTGGCCGAGGTGTGGGCCCGGCCCTGTGATTCCCTAACGCCTACTTCCCTAATCTTAACCTACTATGTAGACTTCATATATACATCTTAACCTTAACCCTAATCTTAACCTACTATTTATCTACCCTATCTACCTAACCTGACTTAACCTACTATTTACATATTTATTATTATTTACATTTTCGTGACGGCGGCCATATCGTGACCGTCGTCACAGCGCAAGCAACTGCTTAAAAAGACCATAAAATCTGTGATATTAACCTGTGATCAACCTTTAAGATAGTTTTAGAAATAGGAATTAAATTGCAATAATCGGACAAAACATATGCACTGGAATCGGCGACTGTGTAATGCGAAATGCATGACATATTGCGACCGGAGCCAGAGATGTGAGGAACCACGAACGACCCGGCTAGGAAATTGCAGGAAGCGAAGAATGGATAAGACATCGAACAGAAAACTACGAACGGACTTAATTAGAATGAAATAAAATGAATTAAAAAGTAAATAACAAAAATAAAAAAAGGATAGATTAAATTAAAGGAAACATTGCAGCTTGTGGTAGGGATAGAATAAATTTAAAAAAAATAGAATAATAAAATTAAAACTAAATCTAATATTCGTAAATTCTACATCTAATTATCTATTTTTTTTTGGTGTGGATCAGGGTAAATCATCTAGCGGCCCAAGTCCTAAATACAGGGATATTGTGCAGCGTCTAGAGGAATTAGCGGTGACATCAGCTTCTAGAGAGAAAGTTGAGTAGCATCGGCTTCAATAATCCTTGTGACACAGGGACAGGGTTCTTTCAGGGGTACCGCGCAGAGGTTCTATCCCAAGATCGCTGAATCTCGAACAGTCGTCCACTCCGTATGGCACCTACTCACAGATTGCCCTTGACCCGATACAAGAGCAATATAGCCAAGAAAACGCCGAAGCATACAACTCTTTCAACAGGAGGGAGTTCCAAATCCTAATCCAGGCCTCTCAGGAGCAGATAAGGGTGGACATGCAACAGCTGATTGATGTAAGAATCGACCAATGTATGCAGACCGGATTCGCTGAAATAATGCGACGAATTGACCTTAGGGATGGAAGCTCGGATACATCCAAATCAGGATCATCTACGGCAACTCAGCGGGCAGCTGTTCATTTAGGTGGAAAAGGCACCAACAGCAAGGATCCGATTACAAAAGAGAACACAGAAAGCATACCAACAGAGGATCCAAAACAGAGCATAAGGCAAACCGAAGTCATCCGAAGAGAACCCAGCCGCAGTCAGTCTCCAACAGAAAGACCACAAGGCACAAATCGGAAAAATATGGGGAAAACGGGGGACGATCAAGGGAACAGCTGCAGGAGCCCACAGACGGCATCAGGCAACCCGAATTTGGTCCAGGATAATGCTATCAGAGACCGTTGGCTTCACCGACCTATACATAACCGAGTGCAGGGTACCCCACACCATCCAAGGGTGAGATTCGAAGAACAACTGCGAGACGACTATCGATCGCCAGGGAATCCATATATCAGCTTTACGGGGAGAGGAGCCGGAGCCGGTGGGTCGGGAGATCATCGGCAATCAAATCGACCGAGGCACTACGTTCCCCTGGACAAGTGGGGATTCCAGTTTTCAGGCAGCTACGGCAACATGAGCGCAGAGGACTTCCTGTTTAGGGTTGAACATTTACAGGAGCACTACGGAATGCCATGGCCTGACCTACTGCGCGATTTTCACCGATTGCTAAACGAGGAGTCATCTGAATGGTATTGAACTCAAGGAGGCCTTACAACGGCGGAACTGTCAACAAAGTGGACACGTGTATATGGAGTGCGAGGCGGTACAACGGAAGCTTTTCTGCTACAAATGCGGGTTGTCAAATACTGTCACACCAAAGTGCCCCAATTTTAGGCAGGGAAACGCCATACGGAACGCAGTGGGACCGGGCGAACAGCGTTCCGGGAGAGTGACCGAAAGGATAACCCGACACAACTAAGCGCAACAGGGCTCCACACCGACGAGCAGAGCGTACGTTCCTAACTCTGAGTGAACGATTCAGAAGATACAAGGAAGCACGACAACGTATATTTGGAGAAAATCAGCTATCAGGAATGACCCTGGTTACAAAAAGGATCCAGAAGGCAAGGGACCGGTTTAAGAGAAGAAAATTAGAGAGCTGCCGAGTGAAGCAGTCGGTGAACGCCGTACGAAGCCAGGAAAGGGAAACGGATCCCAGGCCATATACGGAGGTCAAGATCCTTGGGAAAACGGTACGAGGCCTGTTAGACTCAGGAGCGTCGGTCAGCCTTCTCGGAAAAGGGTGTAGGGTACTCCTGGAGACGCTGGAAATACCATGGAAGACTTATTTCCCAAAAGTAAGAACCGCAAATGGGGCCACGCAGCTGATCCTGGGAAAAGTGTCGATACCAACAACATACAAAAGGGAATCCGCCACAATAAACTTTTTTCTGTGTCCATCCCTCGAGCAGGAGCTGTATCTGGGTGTGGATTTTTGGAAGAGCTTTCAGATAGCGCCGGAGATATTCGGGTTGGGATCTATCCAGGAAAATCTAGACCCGGATCTGGAAAAGAAGGAGGAACCGGAGCCACATACTTTGACCGAAGAACAAAAAGGAATACTTCAAGAGATCCGCGAGTCCTTCTTTACGTTCGAATCGAATGGTTTGGAAAGGACGACGAAGATGAGGCACGCAATTGATCTGGTGGATGGAGCGGTGCCTGTTAAGGATCGTCACTATCCAGTGTCCCCAGCTGTCCAGGCACTGATCTACGAGGAAGTGGACGAAATGCTCCGACTAAGCGGAATAGAGGAAAGCGACAGCGCCTGGGGCAATACCATCCCGCTGGTGAGGAAGCCAGGAAAAAATCGCCTATGTCTCGATGCCAGGAAGCTGAACAAGCTGACAATTAAAGATGCATATCCACAACAGAGTATAAAGGGAATTTTAAGCCGTATTAACACATCGAAATATATCTCTAGCGTGGATCTAAAGCATGCTTTCTGGCAGATAGAATTAGACGAGGAGAGCAGAAGGTATACGGCATTCACAGTGCCGGGACGCCCATTATACCACTTCGTAACCATGCCATTCGGGTTGACTAACGCGGCTCAAAGGCTGTGCCGGCTAATGGATAAGGTAATCCCACAGAGGCTGAGAGAGAAGGTATTCATGTATCTGGATGACCTGTTGGTTGTGTCTCCGACATTTGAAGAGCACATGGAGACACTTCGGGAAGTGGCCGGGCTACTGAGGAAAGCCAGATTAACAATTGGATTTATTTTAATTTTTTCTTTAAGGGACTCCGATACTTAGGTTTTGTAATAGGTAACGGAGTGTTAAGAACAGATCCAAAGAAGGTTGAGGCCATTCAGAACCTAGGAATCCCCAGAAGCACAAAAGAAGTGAGGAGTTTCTTAGGCACGGCAGGTTGGTACCGGGGGTTCATCAAAAACTGTGCGGATCTCGCAGCACCGCTGACCGATACTTTGAAAAAAGGGCAGAAGTTCAAAATGACAGCGGAGGCGGAGCAGGCGATTCACTCCTTGAAGAAGGCACTTATGACCGCGCCGGTGCTAACCCACCCAGACTTCACCAAAAGGTTTTTCGTGCAGTGCGATGCATCAGATTCCGGGGTTAGAGCCGTGTTATTCCAGGAAGAGGAAGACGGCAGCGAACGTCCCATAGCATTCATGTCACAGAAGCTAAACCAGTGTCAGCGGAATTATAGCGTGACCGAAAAGGAATGCTTTGCCGCCGTTTTAGGGATAAAGCGATTCCGGCCATATGTCGAGTTAATGGCCTTCACGGTGATAACGGATCATTCGAGCCTAAAGTGGCTAATATCGTGGAAGGACTTGAGCGGGAGGCTTTGAAAAACAGCACCCGAAAGGTTCAGAGAACGTCGTGGCGGATACCTTATCAAGACTGGTGGAATTGGTGGATTTGGAAAATGACGACTGGATGCTGGGATTCCAGACAGTGGAGTTTGAGTTCGAGGAGTATCGCGAGCTGCGAGACGTGGCAGAAGCGGAGAAAGACATTAGGCCAGATATCAAGGTGGTGGACGGATTTGTATTCAAACGAACCCTATCAAACGGGAATCCTGAGCTGGAGGAACATCGCTGGAAGTTGTGGGTGCCCTCATCGTTGACCCAGACCTTAATTGAGCAAGCGCACTCGCCGCCAACCAAGGCTCATGAAGGGATAGCAAAAACCTTGCATCGCTTGCGGCAATGGTTCCATTGGCCGGGTATGGTGGCCCAGGTCCGAAGATTCATTCAAGAATGCCAGGTGTGCAAGGAATCAAAACCATTGTACCGAGGTCCAAAGCCAGGACTGGGAGCGGAAACGGTAGCCTACCGACCATTCCAAAAACTGTATATAGATTTCCTGGGCAAATATCCTCGCTCGAAGAAGGGTCATGCCTATATTTTTAATGTGGTGGACCATTTTTCCAAGTTTGTCTTCTTAAAAGCAATAAAGGAGGTGACGACGGTATACGTGATAAAGTTCCTGACGAAAGAGATCTTTCACACGTTTGGAGTGCCAGAGGTTATTCATTCGGACAACGGGAAGCAGTTCCTGGCTAAGCGATTTCAGGATATTATTGAGCAGTACCAGGTGAAGCATGTGAAGACAGCGGTCTATTCCCCTCAGTCTAACGCAGCAGAGCGAGTTAACCAGTCGGTGCTAAATGCGATCCGTGCATATCACCGGGATTGGGATTTATATCTCCCGGAAATAGAAGCAGCCTTAAGAAGCTCCATCCACCAAGCTACAGGTGTAACACCGTATTTCGCCCTGTTTGGGCAGAACATGTTTATGAATGGAGCGGATTACCAGCTGGCACGAAGACTACAGTCATTGAAGGACAATGAACTTGAAGGTCTGGAGGTAGGAGAGAGGATTGCACTGATTAGGGAAAGCATAAAGAAAACCTTGCATAAAGCGCATGAAACGAGCGCAAGGTATTTCGATCGGCAGTCAAGACAAGTGAGATTCCACCCCGGACAGGAGGTATTTCCGAGAAACCACGTATTGAATGACTTTGGGATGTACTTCAATGCCAAATTTGCCCGGAGATTTCTGAGATGCCGGATTTGGAGGCCAATAGGCAACCATATGTATGAGATCGAAGACATGAAAGGGAAGCCGGCTGGGGTGTATCACGTGAAGGACCTAAAACAATGAGGAACACGGTGAGAATGGAGGACGCCCTACATTATGTAAAGGATACGACCATCGAGGAGGACCTGAAAGAAAAGCAGAGTATGACTCAGGCATCGGTAAAACAGAAAAAGCACTTACGGTAGAGGGTCGTCCTGGAGTGGTGGTGGTAGCGGTAGTGTCGGCTAGCTCGGTGATCTCAGGGTCATGGGGGTCTCCCGCGTTGGGCGCTGAACAATCCAACGCTCTTGCGCTGTTCCTGGTCGAAACGAGAGTCCTTCCTTCAGGTTTCTATGGGTAAATTCGAACATCTTGCACTGCCATTGTTTCTATGTTTACGTGGTGTTATGTCCGAAATATCGGTTAGGATACAGTTCCAGGTTATCGATAGCGGATAGCTATAGGGGGATCAGGGGTGTGAAACAGGGCTATCAACCGGATGAGATTATTAGTGTTGCGCAGCGCTAGCCTTAAAAGGTTGTTAACCTGGTCCGATTCGGAAATCGAAACAACGGGGTTTGAACCAAAATTCTCGCGGTTGGGCATTCTCCGTTGTTTCGGACAAGAATGAAAGAGGGAGATTGGAACGGCAAGCAGGGGATCGAAAAACGCGCCACGGATAGGGAAATTGAAATGAAGTTGTGCGGTCAAGTGGTGTGATCGAGTAAAAATTGTGCTAGAGAAATTTATATTCAGATAAAGAACAATTGTGCAAGTGAGGACCTGGGAAGCTGGATCGGCGAACCCTTTAGAGGCCGACCGGATTTAGGTGCCCCAAGGAGAAAACGCCAAGCCATTATCCGGGCCTGGCGAATTTTTTGTTATTGGTTATATTTGACGAGCACAGCCTTTTAAGAAGTGGGCTCTGAGTCTCGATCAGCCGTGCTCGGATTGGCCACTGGAAGCGTGGTACCCGGGACGTTTCATTCGGAGGAGGTCCCCATAAAGGAAGGGAGAGCCTTATATATATTTGAAAGTAACAGTGCAAGCCCAAAAATATTAATTTAAATATATACATTTATTTCGCCTGGAGGACCGGCACGCCTTCCAAGAGGCGGCAACGGGAGTCACCAAAGGCTCTAGTCAGGCGGGATCATTTATTTAATATTTCATTATCCGTATTATTTATTCAAACTGTCCTAATATTTTACTATTATTTATTATCCCATTCTTTTATTATTTATTGTTCATTTATTTATTTGTTTTATTACACATTATTTATTTATATTTATTTATTTAATTTTCTTCATGTCTAAATGTTATTTATTATTGTAGATGGAACCCTTATTTTTTTTTTTTTTTTTGTGAGATTTAACGCCCCGGCGAATATATCCCCCTTCGTAGCGCTCATACGGGTAGGAGAAAATAATTCGTTGTTATATGGGAAGATAATTATTAGTATGAATGTTTATTGGCATAATTTAAAACAATTAAAAAGGTTGGGGATTTTCCAAAGCTGTAAACCCATAAGAGAAACAGAAGAAAATTTGTAACTAATATTATTATAAAGAAATAGAAAGAATATGAACATGGAGTAAAGTTAATTTATGGGAAGGGAAGGGGATCCAAGGCGTTATGGTAAACTTGTGTGTGTAAAGGAATAGGGGCAGCTGTAATGAAGTTGGCTCTGCAACAGGCTGCTATGGCAGGGAGGGAAGCAGAAGGTCTTCGAGAACACCAAGGAGTCGTGGTTACAGATGAGTGTAAGTGTCCGTTGAATAGATATAAGCTGTGGCCGGTAATTTTGAACGTTTGTGCAGTTTTAGTTTTGTGAAATGTAGGGTCCTCGTAAAGGGGCGGATGTTTCAAAATAACAAACTTTTCCTGTTACGTGTGGAGTGGGCCGGGTTGAGAACCTACGACTCCGGAACTAGTCGGGACAATGCCCAAGCCGTTGGCTACACGCGCAGGACATTGTTTGGTCATAACAAAACTTAAATATACTACAGAAGACATGGCGTCTGGGGCCTTTGACTGTATTGTTTTCAGTTTGTTTTTACTTTGTTCACATACTATTCAATAGGATTGAATTTAATTAATTGTATTAATCTAATTTTTAGATCTGATAATATATATTAAAATATTTAATAAGCTTTAAAATATTATTTATATTTCTGGTGTTGGATGACATATTGCACAGATAGGTGTATTCTGAGTGAAGAAGGGAAGTTTATTTTGGATTATGATAGGACATAATATTAGAAGATGAGAGGGAGCGTATTACTATTATAAAAACATGTAAACAATACGTACATAGGAAGAATATCGCCCTATAATTGATCTCGCGGGTATGGCCTCACCCAATATTTGGATCGCTTCATTTTTGGTTGAGAATCTTCCTTATCTTTTACGACAATAATTATTGCCATGGCAATAGTAGTTTTTATTTCCTTGTTTATTTTTTAATTACATTTTTAAAATATTGTAAACAAGCATGTATGCCAGCATCATTTGCGGGCCAAAAATGCCAAACAGATAGTAAAATCAGCGGTCCGCTGCAAAACGTTTTACTGTCTGGATACTATGCTTTAAAATATTGTATATATCTTTTCAAGAGTGACAGCTGATTTTACTATCTGTTTGGCATTTTTGGCCGGAAATTAAATTGTTTACATGTTTTTTTTATCAATAATACCCTCCCTCTCACCTTTTAATATCATGTCCTTTCATAATCTAAAATAAACTTCCCTTCTTCCCTCAGAATACACCTATCTCTGCAATATGTCATCCAACACCAGTAATATAAGTAATATTTTAAAGCTTATTAAACATTTTAATATATATTATCAGATCTAAAAATTAGATTAATACAATTAATTAAATTCAATCCTATTAAATAGTATGTGAACAAAGCAAAAACAAACTGAAAACAATACAGTCAAAGGCCCCAGACGCCATGGCTTATGTAGTAGATATAAAATTTTTAAACCTTATAGTAATATATCAATAATTTACTTTCTTATCCTTATTTTATGTTTGTTTTATTGTTAGTAAATCTGCAGCAAACTCCTGTAATTTTTTTGAAAATTTAACGGATTTACGGAGCTGAAGAAGGTAGACAGAGAGTCAATCGAAGGACGAGAACAGCCTGGTTTATTAAATTTGTCATTCTTTTTCGCAGCCTGCTCAGAAAATACTAAAGTGTGCCACACACTCTTCCAGTATATTTGTTTTCGTATCTGGTTACCGCCCTTTAAAACGGCGGCCGACGAACAACCGTTTTCAACTATTTGCCTCACGCTCTCTCTCACTGCTTGAATTCTGAGTTTTACTGTCTGCATACTATGCTATATCAAGAAAAAATATCGATATATCGACTATTTTTGATTATTAAAAAAAAATTAAGTTTTAAAAAATATTTATTCATTTAAGTAATGGAAATGATTATATTCTAAATAGCATTATTATGCTAACACATTTTGTGTATGCAGCCTGGTACTTATTTTTCAGGCGCGACAGCACATTTGAAGTACATATTTCCACAAGTTTTAAGAACTTTAGAACACAAAATGCACTCCCTTAATTTGTCAATTAATTCGTAATAAGATTTCGCGCAGCTCATTTTCCTTTAACTTGCACTAACTTATTGAAATTATTGAATAATGTTAAGCATAGTATCCATGCAGTAAGAATCCGTCTTTAAGCAGTGAGAAAGACCGAGAGGCAAATAGTTGAAAACGGTTGTTCGTCAGCGGCCGTTTTAAAGGCCGGTAACCTGTTTTCAGTTTGTTTTTACTTTGTTTACATACTATTTAATAGGATTGAATTAAATTAATTGTAGTCATCTAATTTTTAGATTTGATAATATATATTAAATTTTTATTAAGTTTTAAAATATTACTTTTTTTTATGGTGTTGGATGAGATTGGATTGCAGAGATAGGCGCATTCTGAGCGAAGAAGGAAAGTTTGTTTTAGATTATGATTGGACATAATATTAGAAGGAGAGAGGAAGTTTATTATTGATATAAAAATATCTAAACAATGCGTACATAGGAATAATATCGCCCTTTAATTGATATTGCAGGTACGGGCCCACCCAATACTTGGATCGTTTTATACTTGGTTGAAAATCTTTCTTATCTATTACTACAATAATTACTGCCATGGCAATAGTTGTTTTTATTTTCTTGTTCATTTTATATTGACATTTTTTTTAATGTTGCAACAAGCATGTATGACCGCATCATTTGCCGGCCAAAAATGCCAAACAGATAGTAAAATCAGCGGTCACTCTTGAAAAGATAAAACATTTGTTCCGCTGCGAAACGTTTTACTGTCTGGATACTATGCTTTACCGAAAAAAATCGGAAAATATATAAAAAAAAAAAATTTATAAATCGATATTACGGCTTAAAAATGTCACGATAAAAATATTAATTTTTTCGCATAATATCGATATTTTGATATATATTCGAATGTGCGTCAAATTAGCTTCGGTAACTTAACGTCAAAACGGAACGGAGGGGAACTGTAACACAGAAACAATTTTTATATATTAATTATTTTGTAAATTAGGTACTAATTTTAACAAAATAAACTTTCAGAATGTTGTGAATTAAATGTAATAATAGTTTTTTTTTAGTTTGGGAAGAGTTGAGTATCGCAAGAACCTTAAATACCCATTTGAAATCAAGGCTCCTTTTTGGAGATTACTCTCCCTAAAGATAAGCCAGGTTTTTAAATACTTATTATAGCATTATAAAAGACCAACGACAGTTTTTAAGAAAATTGCTTAACAGTACTCAAACCTCTGGATCCGCTCCATACAAAAACCGGTATCAAATATTAAAAATCCTAGAACTTCGCTCTAAGAAATCGTGCGAATATTTTCAATAAAATGCTAACGTCCGATTTTGAGAAAATCGCATTAGAGTTTGGCATTCAAAATTATGTTAAGGAGGTCGCGAGTTCCGGAGCTGGAACCGGTCGTAAACCAGTCAGTCAACCCGCCAACGAACTCATGTCCGTTCGAAATGTTGCCCCATACGATGTTTTCGACGCTAACTTTAAAGAGGTCATGCGAATATGCACGGAATGATAGGAAATAATGCCTATAATTTGGTGTTTTAATTTCAATAAGATCCCAACGACTGATTTTTAGAATAAACAGCTGTTAAATCAACTTTTAACGGATGGTGGATGTGTTCGTTTGGAACTGTAGTTTCACTTTTCGCATATATCTCAACTGTTTCATTCGAATTGACTGGTTTTTTAAATTTGTCATTCTTTTTCGCAACCCGCTCAGAAAATACGAAAGTGTGCCACACACTCTTCCAGTATATTTGTTTTCGTATCTGGTTACCGCCCTTTAAAACGGCGGCCGACGAACAACCGACAACAACTGAGCGAAGAAGAAAAGTTTGTTTTAGATTGTAGCGCTTGCTCGTCTACAGATACTCTTGTCAGCGCCGGCTGTGGGTGAAGTAGATGTAGAGAAGGCGCAGGGCTGTTATGGTCGGAAAGGGTAGCAGTGGCAGGGTCGAATAGAGGGAAGAGAGTAACAGCGGCATGTGTCAACGG
>VNJN01003941.1:0-23232 GCA_008042485.1 Drosophila mayri | reverse complement strand
GTTACGCCGACGGTAAAGCAGTGCGTAAGTCACCAAAGAAACCAATAACTTAGCAACACACCAAAAACACACCCGCTGCGGCGGGTGAATAAAATTTTTTTCGAACACGGATTTTGAGTGATCTTTATATTCGTAGGTTTATCATTAGTTTTATTTACATACACCCAAACCCTCTGCCCTTTGCTGTTGTTGGAGCGAAAAAAAATGCACTGTGTTATGCCGACGGTAAAGCAGTTGAAAAATTTATTGGGTTATGCCGACGGTAAAGCAGTGCGTAAGTCACCCAAGAGACAAATAACCTAGCAACACACCAAAAAAAAAACCCCCGGCGCTGCGGCGGGTGAATTAATTTGATTTATTTCTTAAATCGGAGGCAGAAAATATATTTGAATATATATGGGCATTCATTCAATACGGAGATATGTATATGTTGGTTTCTGAAATCGGAGGCAGAAAATATTGGAATATATGTATGTATGTATGGGAATGCCTTCACAGCGGAACGGTCATAAGTGTACTGTATATATGTAACTGGAACAGAGGGGTTATGCAGTGCAAAAATGACACTTAATTATTGGAAAAAAAATATTGCGATAGCGGCGGATTGTTCGGCGAATTTGGAAATTTCCGGAACTAAATTCACACCGGCTGGCCAATATTAATTATGCCTTCTTTTATTCACCGCAAAATCTCACTGTTCACTTGCGAATTTTCGCGGATTAATTGCAGCAAAAAAAATATATGTGCACAATTGTCATGAGTGTATGTATGTATATATGCCTCGACCGTTGGCAAGCGAATGAATAACGGGGCACCGAAAACGGCGAAACGGCGATATGGCGCACACCAAACGGACACGGATGGAAAATTTTCAGATTGAAGGCGAAGTGAAATAGAAATCACTGCCGCTGTGTCGAAAAACTCGGACTGGAGCTGACACGGAAGGAAAACAAATCTTACAGCAGTGTGAACGAAATTTAATGTTCGGACCACTGCTGAAGACCGGCAGCTAGACGAAGACGGAGAAATGTCGTACTTATCTTTTGGCGGACCAATGCCGGGAACTGCTGGTAGAGAATCCACAAAAAAATCCGGCTCTGATGGACCAAAATGTGAAGGAGGTGCTTCTGCCGCCAAAGATAGCCAGAAAGGGAAAGAAATCACAATAGAAATAATCCCACGTCGCGGTCGCAAATAACCCGTAGTCTCGAGGTGAAAGAAGTGGAGGCGTCGTGGGTAAATTCGTAGGGGCACAATTGTATGTGTTTTATTCGACTTCATACATTGGACTAACTTAGCTTAACATAAGGGCCGCGCACCCGACCGATAAGCTCAGCTTAACAGTACGGGAGCGGGCCCGAGCGGCGGAAGGCCAAGCGGGAGCAGCGACGGCGGACCCGAGGCCCTGAGAACAAAAGAGGGGCGAGCGCGGGTGCCGACCGACCGATAAGCTCAGCTTAACAGTACGGGAGCGGTCCCGAGCGGCGGAAGGCCAAGCGCGAGAGCGGGAGCAGCGACGGCGGACACGACGCCCTGAGAACAAAAGAGGAGCGAGCGCGGGTGCGCTCTTAAGTTCTGGTGAGCCAAGGCGGCACAGGGCCCCTCACCTAAACACATATATAACTTAATAAATAAATATATAAATAAATAAATAAATATATATATAAATAAATAAATATATATATAAATAAATAAATATAAATATAAATAAATGCATAAATAAATATTCTTCAATTCTTTCGTTAATGCTTTCCTTTTTCTCAATTTCAGGGGAGATGACCGATCGACCGCCGGTGGACTCCGCGCCAGATTCCTGCGTCTTCAATTGCCACCTTTCGTCCCCAACTCGGCAGTTCGTCAACTGGTCTAACCTTAAGCTGGACTGAAGATCGCCAGTTAAGAACCTCGATTTCCGCAAGATCCGGTCGGATTTTCCTCGACGCCTGGAGATTCGCGGCTCACCTTGGGGTGCAACGTGCAACGCGCAGCGAGACCTGCGGGTCATGACTTTACCACCAAACCCCTGGAAAACCCCTGGACATGCACCTCTTCACAATTAACATTGAAATAAACTACTGTACATAAATATAAATAAACAATCCCAATCTTTTCTATCACAGTTTTTTTTTATCACAGTATTTCACGCGCTTCTTGCACGGTTCTGAGGCGCAAGGGATGCAAATCCGTCGCCTTCGCGCCCGGATGCCACCTCCTTGCCACCGCAGAATTACTGCAAACTGTGTCCGGGAGCAATTGTCCGCCTTCCTGCGACTCAAGCCTCCCGTTCTGCCTAAAGAAAACAAATGTCCTACTCCAACCAATCGCCTACGTCTTGGCCACCAGTCCACAGGTCCTCGGTGCAATTGCAGGCCGTAAAATAGGCCTCGCAAGCCACCGATTGCGGGGCTGATGACCCAGGACGTGGCCTGACGAGACGTCATCATCTCGCTATCTTTTTTTCTTGTTTTAAATTTGGGCGCCATATTGTAACGGAACTGCATCTTCCTGGGCAACGCCGGGCTAGCTCAAATCCTCATGGTGGGTTCGACCCGATGCCCACAGTCCGCACAATCGATACCGAAATATCGTACGTCTCATACACAAATTTACGCATCTCTACAAAAAATAAACGGAAACAATCAACAAAATCAAAATTAATGGGACGACAGCATTGACAATTGGTGGCTTCGATGGAATCGCCACGACGCACCCACCCATCCTGTGGTGCCTCCGGCGTATCAAGGGGCACCACCCATCTCCGGCGGACCGGTGTCTACTCCAGGCGGCCTGGCGAACGGCTCATCCCCCCCAGGTAAATACTCTATTCAGACTTCATGTTCATATTTTTAATACGTTATTATTATTTCAGTTCGCTTATGTTTAACATTGCTTGGTTTTGGTAGATAACTCGATCTGCCTGCGAAACCAAACCCTAGCCCGAGATGCGCTCGCACCGAGACTGCGGCAGCGGAGAAGAAGCGGCTCTCCGCTAAATTACACGCGCCACAACCGGGCACTGATGACTCCTTTGCTCTACCTATTACCCCTACTGGAGCTCCAAAAGAAATAACAGGGGGTAAGTTTTGCAATTCCAAATAATTTAATTTAATTTAGTTTAAATCGTGTTTGCGACTATAACTTGATTTGATTTGATTTTAACAACGCTAAATGTTCAAAAAGCGCCACTGTGCGACCGGCCGTCCATTACTTTAGGCAATCGGTTTACATAGACAAGCACCGAAGGACACTCAAAGAAACTCTATATTACAATGAACAATAAATACAATTAGCTATATAAATACACAGATTAATTAAAAACAATAATACTTGCGCCCTATTTACGACACAAGTCGTGCATGCACATCATCGCTTCCGGTGCTTCCCCCAAATTGCGCGCCTCTGGCATCATCGTCAATGTCTGCCACAAGGATGCGCGGCACCTGTCGCCCGCCCCCGCTTCTGCCGTCCATTGAGTGTAGCTGGTTGCTTGCTCTGGGGCTTTCGAGTAGCATCTGGGTAGCCATCGGGTCGTTGGACGATTGACGTGTACGGAGCAGTCTCTAGAGAACAGTCGGCACATTAAACTGCGTCGATGAGGCGCTGGCGGTTTCTTGGCTGGACGATATCGATTCCGCTGTGAACGCAACTCCGGAATTGTCCCGTTCGTTCTCCAGGAAGGCTTTGTTCGACGAGGCGCCGCCACCGCCGAGAGTCGCCAGTGGATTCTGGAAATGCAGGTTTATGTTGAGATCCGTATGACCCCACTAGCGGTGCTTGTAGTACATGTAGCCCATTCCGGCGACCAGCGATCCGGCGACCAAAACGAGGAGCGCCATCAGCCAGACTGTTGGCCGATCCCAAGGCCACCTCGTTGCCGGATCCATGGGGACAGGGCTCGCCCTCGGCCATCCGGCGATGGCCGCACATGCACTCGTACCCAAAGTCGGCCCAAAGACACAGTCCCTGGCAAGCGGCATGCACGCAGGAATGGGCCGCCGGCTGGGGCTGTCGCGATGCGGCTGTCACCACAATGTCCTCGGCATTCATCACGTTCAGATTGATGTTCCTGCAGATGCGGGATCCGTACAGGGCGCATTGCTGCGCCTCCTTGGCGCCCAGGTTCACGATGTACGCATTATTCTCTAACACACTTATTAAAGCGAATGTATTAAAGCGAATGAGAACTTTACATGGGCGGTAGGGTACAACCCCATGAGCGGTTCGGTTGAAAAACCATGTAACTAAATACCTAGTAGCTATACCAATACCGAATGAGAGTGCAAATGCAGTAGCTAGAGCTATATTTGAAAATTTTATTCTGAAGTACGGTCCAATGAAGACGTTCATTACGGATATGGGAACAGAATACAAAAATTCCATTATTGAAGACTTATGTAAATATTTAAATATTAAAAACATAAATTCAACTGCACACCACCATACTGTAGGTACCGTGGAGCGAAGCCACAGAACATTTAATGAGTTCATCCGTTCCTTCATCTCAGTAGACAAAACAGATTGGGATACATGGTTACAATACTTTGTATATTGTTTCAACACAACCCCCTGTACGGCACACAATTACTGTCCATACGAGCTAGTTTTTGGTTAAACTTCAAATTTGACAAAGCATTTCAATAGCATAGATAACATTAAACCACTTTATAATATAGAAGACTATGCTAAGGAATCGAAATTTGGATTAGAACAGGCATTTAAGAGAGATAGACTAATTTAAGAATCCCATAAGTTAAAACAAAAATTTAATTACGACAAAACTAGTTTAGATTTTGACTTAAAAATAGGAGATCAGGTTATATTGAAAAATGAAACAGGGCATAAGCTAGATTTACAATATACAGGTCCTTATAAGGTAGAACAAATAGGAGCTAGAGATAACAAAACTATAATTAATAATAAAAATAAAAAACAAATAGTACATAAAGATAGATTAAAACTATTCATTTCATAATCAAATTTTTAATTTCATATATATCACGTATGTCCATACATAAAATAAGAATATGTAAGAATACATTAAATAAACATACATAATATATACACATATTTAAAAAAAAACTGTAACATTTAGTCGCATTTATTTATACAACCCAAGTTCTCGGGCATCAACCTAACTTGCCGCTATGCATTTGCCCGCACACAGAAAGTGCATGTGTCAGCATAAATGCAACACGAGCGGACCTTACGTATGTGCATATATGTCCGCGCTCCAGACTAAGCGAGCATAGTTATATACTTAAGTACACATAACCGTCTTCCGCTGCCGCTGTTGGCAGCGCAGCTATAAGACTTAGGTTTCCTTAGCTTTTAAGTAAAACATTAAAGAGAGAACCTCCTATGAGCTCGGAGCAGCAATAACGGCTGCTCTGACCATTATTCAAATTACTAAACCTAAATGAATTCATTAGAATAAACACCTAAAACTTTAACGGATGGTATTGAATGATTTCGGGCGGAACAAATTGGTGGATATTCTGCTACTCGGCTACTCTTTCGAAGAAACTACTACAAAACACCAAAACTGTGTTTTGCAAATGTGCAAAGTGAATCGCATTATACCTTTGTTAATAGCGCATTTACATACATATATATACATATCTATATAAAACTGTTCTTTAAAAACTAAGAATCAACGCACAGGAAAACCCAATTAAATGACCCTAGTAACATTTTTTAGCATTCAATTCTTATAATACTAAACTGATTTGCTAAGATTGCTAAGATTTTCAAAAAGAAACAGCTATGCCTAAATTGTTTCGCGAGAGGCCATCAGCTACGTGATTGTACGAGCACACACAGCTGTTTCACGTGTAGAGGGACGCATCATACTATGCTGCATCGCGGCTTCCCAAGTTCCTTATACTCTAGTTCTTCAAACGCTCGACCCACGAGTTGCCCAACCTCGGCGCCCTCTACACAACCGTCCTCGATACCGTCCAGCCGAAATTTATCCGCAAGCACCTCAACGGTGCAGAATTATTTCGCCCCAGGCACTATAGCCGTCCTGCCTAGCACGGCAATTATTGACGTGTGATATTTGGGCACGATTTACCGAGCCCGAGCTTTATTCGACTCGGGATCTGAGGCGACGTTTATTTCCGAGCGTATGTTCCAACTCCTCAAGTTGCCATTCCGAAAAACACAGACAAAAGTATCAGGGCTAAAACAATCGGTTTCGGCAGAGTCTAAGCCGGGTCTACAAATAGATACCGCAGCCTACGTCCTTCTGGAATTAGCGGACAAGCTGCCATCCCATCCAGTTTCCAGGAATTCTTTAGAAGACCTGCCCGATCTTCAATGAGCAGACCCAAATTTTTTCGAAAGTTCCCATATCGATGTACTGATCGTAGCTGATATTCTACCGTCGGTGATGATGCAGGATACTAGGAGAAACTTTTGTTGATCACTCCTAGGTCTAGAGACCATATTCGGGTGGGTACTTACTGGACCGATCTCCAATACTGAGGCAAACAGCGTCGCATCCTTCACGACTCAAGTACACCACCGAAGGGAAGATTCCATGGACTCGCTTCTCAGCAAGTTCTGGCAGGTAGAGGATCTACCAGTCCAAAGCTAAAAGATTCCGATTCCTTCTGCGAGAAGAACTTCTTCCTGACTACCAGGAGAGACGCAAGCGGGAGGTACGTGGTTACGCTCCAATGCTGCGACCCCGAAAATTCTGGGTCCAATTTAGGATATTCAAGGTCCATTGCGTTAGCTCAGTTTCTTCGAAACGAGAATCGTTTAAAAAGAGACTTTCCTTTAACAGAGCAATATGACAGCGTGATCCAGGAGTATCTGGATCTGGGTCATATGAAAGAAGTTCCCTCGACTCATAGTTCTCCAACTTATTATCTTCCACATCAAGCGGTAATCAACCCCGAAAGTACTACGACAAAGCTTTGCGTTGTATTTAACTCCTCCAGTCCATCTGCGAACGGAACCAGCTTAAATGATATTCTACATGGTGGCTGCAGTCCGATCTGACCATTTAGATTGTGAAATGGCGGTATTTTCAATACGTGTTCAGCGCGGACATTACAAGGATGTACCGTCAGATCTGGGTCGATCCGAAGCATACACCCTTTCAAAGAATCCTGTTCCAAAATAAGGATATTCGAGAATTTAAGTTGAAAACAGTTACCTTCGAGAATGGTTGGCGGACTCGAAAGTCTTCAAAGAGAGAATGGTTGGCGGACTCGAAAGTCTTCAGAGAGAGAATGGTTGGCGGACTCGAAAGTCTTCAGCGAGAGAATGGTTGGCGGACTCGAAAGTCTTCAGAGAGAGAATGGTTGACGGACTCGAAAGTCTTCAGAGAGAGAATGGTTGGTGGACTCAAAAGTCTTCAGCGAGAGAATGGTGTAGTATGCGTATATTAAATACCCACTGTACAGAAAGTATTTAGAGGGTATGCACTGTAACACTTTGTTGCAGTGTTTACATATTTCAAAGTCCGATCATAAACCCAAGTGGCTGAAACATAAACCGCTCGCTATGGCTTAGCCCGCACTCAGGAAGTGCAAGCGTCGGCATAATTGTAACAAACGCCTCCACTTGAGAGCGCATAGCAACGTATATAAGTACATAAGTATATAGCTATATAGCCGTCTCTCTGCCGCCACCTGTGAGCAGCGCAGCTACGAGACTTAGCCCCTAATTAGACTTAAAGAATATTGTAAAATCAGAGACATTTCGATCGTTGGAGCGGCACCATAGCCGCTCTAATTCAAATAAAGAATTCAATCAGAACCATCAACCAAAATCAGAAGTCTTTCTTATCACGCTGGGAAAACTATGGACTACATCAGGGGATCGACTAAATTAAACATTTCATGGCGACCGTGACTAGAGTCACAAGGAGCAGCGGATCGGATGAGGCTTTAATACAAGGAGGAAATACACGAAACAAGAAACAAGTCTGAGTGAGTAGAGTGTGAGTAATGGGACGTGGAGGTTTAAAGAACAAAATTAACAAAAGAAGAGCCCGCATTAAGTGGCTGCTATATGCTCAATCGAGACCGCCCGCATGGACGACGGTGCAAAAACTTTACGATGATCTTTAATTCTTAAAAGAAACGCTCCACAACAGAAATCCACAAAGCACAACTCACTCAGAAGTCAAATAAAAATCATAAATCAAAAATTAATAACGAAACCGCATTCTCCCAAGTCACTACCGAAACGACCAGAAGTCTGCCCGACCGACTGCCCCGGACCTCTATACTCTGCGGCATGCAAGTCCGCATGCCTTAAGACGAAGACGAGTGCGAAGCCCAGCCCAGGAAAACAATAGCAAATATCCAGTGTGGGAGGCAAGACCGCCACCTGTGCCTTCGAGGGAACGTCAGCATAGCCAAACCGGCGACAACCAGCTGACGTAGAAGGAAGAAAGACGACCAAGCAAGCTGAAGAAGGACGACCAAGCAGCTGAAAACAATTTTACCCATGCACTGCGTTGCATATTTTTTTTGATTGCACTGCGATTCATTTTTTTTTTATATATATATAGAACATAATATTTTGTAAAATTAAGCATAACTTTTTCCGCCGATTAGACGTGTAGCCCGTAAAGCTATACAAAAACTAGGTAGGAAGTTTGTTAACTTTTAAACACTTCATGAATGAAAAGTAATGCGATAAGTAAGTTTTCAATAGAAGAGCACAATAATTTCGGTGAAAAATATTTCTACACATAAGATTAAAGTATATGTAAAACCTACCAAAATGACTTTGGACATAAAAACATTGGATTCCACTGCCAATGTCATCAATAAGGTAGAATCTAACAACATTGATCTATATTGGGTACATATAATCCTGATAATCATTGTTGTCATCATGAGCGCTAATTTCTTTCACAAAATTTACAGGCTGCATACTAGTTGCCTGAAGAAAAGGTATATGAGCCGGGGAAATGACCTGGACAAGATATAAGCAGCGAAAAAAAGCGCACAGTAATTACACGTAAATATTTCATATATGTTAAAATCTAAGAAAATGAAATAAATAAAAATAAATATATATATCTCAATAAATCGTTCCTAAAAGTATGGCTAAACTAGAGGCATGGAATGGAAGACACTGTATGGGGAATTTTTAAACATTAAAACCAAATTTGACAAATCATACAAGTCACTAACCAAGAATAGACAAAAGAATACGGTTAGGAAACATGTTGACATATTTGTAGAGTGCTTTAATGAAGCGCGAATGCTAATACATTATCACAAGGAAAGACTAAATAAAGATCATTGGTCACAGGTATCGAAACTTTTGATACCACCTGACCCGGAATCTACAGAAACGAACGAATCGGAGTCAGAAGATACCCCCGCAATAGACTTCAAAATAGAAGATGAAGATCTGAATAATCTTACTATTCAGGCGGTATACACTGAACTGGACAATTCAACAGACTCAGATACTTCAAGTATAGTAGAAAACAAGATAAGTAACTCTATCACAATGGCACAGTCAAATATTGATTTTATCAATACAGCATCCAAGCTTATACCAGTTTTTGATGGTAAGGCTGAAAATATAACAAGTTTCATTGATGCTTTGGAAATAGTAGAATCACTAAAAGGCGAACACAAAGAATTAGCTGTTTCAATAATTCAAACAAAACTAAAACAAAACTAAAAGCTGTCGCCAGAAATCTAATCAGTAATGAAACAACAATTACTGAAGTGATTTCCAGATTAAGAAGCAACGGTAAAGGCGAAACTGTAGAAGTATTATCAGCGAAGCTGATGAACCTACAGCAGCGCAACAAAACTGCTAATCAATATACACAAGAAATTGAGCAGATGACGAAAGCCTTAGAAAGTGCATATGTATATATATGATGGTTTACCTCTGGAACTAGCCAGAAGTTATTCCACGAATCATGCAGTCAAGGCAATGACTAAAAATTGCACGATTGATAAGGTGAAACTTATCCTGCAAGCTGGCATCTTTAGTAATATGAATGATGCCGTTTCGAAATTTGTCAATAGTTGCACTGAAGCAACTGGACAATCTAACACCGTCTTATACTTCAAGAATTACCAACAGCGCGGCCCAAATCGCGGACGCGGAAATTATAGAGGTAATTTCCGTCGTAATACCAATAATTACAATAACAATACTTATAGCAATAATTACCAAAACAACAATAGAGGACGAAGACAAAATAGAGGCAATGGTAACTCGACCTGAGGCCAACATGGTAATAACCAAGGCAATGTCAGAATTGTCCAAAACACTAACCAGAACACATCGGAAAACTACCAAACCCCTTTAAATACTCAACAATAAACGAAGTCAGAGTTCACACAATTAATCTCAGCCAAAACTTATTCGTTTCATATTTCAATGTAACTACTGGAAAAGGGCTTATCTTTTTAATAGACACAGGTGCGGACATTTCCATTTTAAAAGAAACTTCGGATAACTTCCAAAACATCCAAGATGACTACATCATAGACATAAAAGGAATAAGTCAAGAAATAACCAAATCCCAAGGCTTAGTTTCTCTAGAGATCCAAAAAACCAAATATATAATTACACACGATTTCCATATTCTAAATTCAAATTTCCCAATCCCATGTAATGGAATATTAGGCATTGATTTTATTAAAAAATAAAACTGTCAATTAGACTTCAAGCCATCTGAAGATTGGCTTATAATTAGACCCAATAATTTAAAATTTCCAATTAAAGTACCAATAGCTCATAGTTCTGGCAATAATTCAATCCCAAGTTATTCGAAAAATTGAACTTAATTCAAACGAAGACAGTGTATTAGTTCCAAATCAGGAAATTCAGCATGGTATTTACGTTGCAAATACCATAGCAACATCCAATAATGCCTTCATAAGACTGTTAAACACAACAAATACGGACCAAGTAGTCAGTACAAATAACCAAACATATGAATCACTTTCGAACTACAATGTAGTCAACACAAATTCAGAAAATAGAACAAAGTCCGTAGTATCACAACTTTCAAAGAACTTCCCTCCACAGTTCAAGTCACAGCTTCCTAGCTTATGTACCCAGTATAGCGATATATTCGGATTGGAAACCGAAAATATAACCACAAATAATTTTAATAGACAGAAACTGAGATTAAAAGATGATGAACCAGATTATATAAAGAACTATCGAAGCCCACATAGTCAGGTGAACGAAATACAAAAACAGGTAGGTAAATAAATCTCTGAAGGGATTGTCGAACCGTCAGTATCCGAATATAATAGCCCATTGTTACTTGTTCCTAAGAAATCATCCTCCGGGTCCAATGAAAAGAAATGGAGATTAGTAATTGACTACCACCAGGTTAATAAAAAACTACTCCCTGATAAATTCCCATTACCTAGAATTGATGATATTTTAGATCAACTAGGTCGAGCGAAATACTTTTCATGTCTTGACTTAATGTCAGGATTCCATCAAATTGAACTAAAAAAGGTTCAAGAGATATAACGTCTTTTTCAACTAGCAACGGCTCATATCGCTTCACGCGATTACCCTTCGGATTAAAAATAGCTCCTAATTCGTTATAGAGAATGATAACTATTGCGTTCTCTGGTTTAAAACCTTCGCAAGCATTCCTTTATATGGATGACTTAATAGTAATTGGTTGTTCCGAAAAACATATGCTTAAGAACTTAACAGATGTTTTTGAGAAATGTAGGAATTACAACCTTATGTTACATCCTGAAAAATGTTCATTTTTCATGCATGAAGTCACATTTTTGGGACCAGATGACAAAAAATATGACATCATTAAGAATTATCTAGTCCCACATGATGCGGACAGCGCTAGACGATTCGTTGCATTTTGCAATTAATATAGGCGCTTTATAAAAAACTTTGCCGATTATTCTCGTCACATAACCAGGTTATGTAAAAAGGATGTAAAATTCGAATGAACATCTGAATGCCAGAATGCCTTCGATCATCTTAAAACGGCACTTATAAACCCAACTTTGTTACATTATCCAGATTTCACTAATGAATTCTGCATAATAACCGATGCAAGTAAGCAAGCATGTGGATCGGTTTTAACTCAAAGCCATAATGGACTCCAACTTCCAATTGCATACGCATCAAGATCCTTTAATAAAGGAGAAAGTAACAAGAGTACTACTGAGCAGGAACTAACTGCTATTCATTCGGCTATAACACATTTTCGACCATATATTTATGGTAACCATTTCACGGTTAAAACAGACCATAGGCCATTAACCTATTTGTTTTCAATGGTAAATCCAAGTTCAAAATTAACACGTATGAGGCTCGAATTAGAAGAATACGATTTTACAGTCGAGTATTTAAAGGGAAAAGACAACCACGTAGCTGACGCATTGTCAAGAATAACAATTAAAGAGCTACAAAGTTTTACTGGAACAATATATAAAGTCACTACTACAAATCAAAGTAGACAGAAATCCTGCGCAGGAGAAAAAGAAACAGAACTGCCTAGGCAATCTGATGGGAAAGCTTCTAAGCCCAACGTATATGAAGTAATAAACAATGACGAAGTACGTAAAGTAGTGACCTTGCATGTAAATAATAAGATGTGTTTATTCAAACACGGAAAGAAAATTACAGCAAGTTATGATGTTAGCGATCTGTATACTAATGGAACCCTTGACTTAGGTCAATTCTTCCAAATGCTTGAAAAGCAAGCCGGTATTAACAAGATCAGCCAACTCAAAGTGGCACCATGGGAAAATATCTTTGATTTCGTTTCAATTGGTATTTTTAAAATAATGGGCAATATGATACTGAAGTCATTAAGAGTAGCGCTACTCAACCCGGTGACCGTAATAAATATGAAAAATGAAAAAGAAGCTATACTGTCTACATTACATGATGATCCAATACAAGGAGGTCACACTGGCATTACAAAAACCTTGGCCAAGGTCCAGAGACATTACTACTGGAAAAATATGTCCAAAGACATAAAAGAGTACATAAGAAAATGTCCTAAATGCCAAAAGTCTAAAACGACTAAACACACAAAGACCCCTCTGTCAATAACAGAGACACCAGAAAAAGCCTTCGACAGGTTAATTGTGGATACAATCGGTTCACTACCAAAATCGGAAAATGGAAATGAATACGCAATTACATTAATATGCGATTTGACAAAGTATTTGGTAGCAATACCAATACCGAATAAAAGTGCAAACACAGTAGCTAAAGCTATTTTTGAAGATTTCATTCTGAAGTACGGTCCAATGAAAACGTTCATTACGGACATGGGAACAGAATACAAAAATTCAATCATTGAAGATCTATGTAAATATTTAAATACTAAAAACATAACTTCAACTGCACACCACCACCAGACTGTAGGTACCGTGGAGCGAAGCCACAGAACATTTAATGAGTTCATCCGTTCCTACATCTCAGTAGATAAAACTGATTGGGATACATGGATACAATACTTCGTATATTGCTTCAACACAACCCCCTCTATGGCACACAATTACTGTCCATACGAGCTAGTTTTTGGCAAAATTTCAAATTAGCCAAAACACTTTAATAGCATAGATAGAATAGAACCTCTTTATAACATGGAAGATTATGCTAAGGAATCTAAATTTAGATTAGAACAGGCATATAAGCGAGCTAGAATAATGCTAGATAATAATAAACAAAAACAAAAATATAGGTACGACAAAACTAGTTTAGATTTTGAATTAAAAATAGGGGACCAGGTTTTATTGAAAAATGAAACAGGTCATAAGTTAGATCCTAAATATACAGGTCCATATATAGTAACGGAAATAGGAGATAGGGATAACATAGTAATAATAAATAATAAACATAAGAAATAAACAGTTCATAAGGATAGATAAAAAATCTTTATTTCATAAATTGCGCTTAGTATGGCCTTACATAGACACACTTACATAGATAAATAAATACACATATTAATTTAATAAATTTATTTTCTTTGATTTTATTTGATGTATTAAAATTTGTATTATAAAAATAACTTCATTGTTTACGTTATTTTTCAAAAGGAGGGAAATGTAGTATGCGTATATTAAATACCCACTGTACAGAAAGTACTTAGAGGGTATGCACTGTAACACTTTGGTGCATTGTTTACATATTTCAAAGTCCGATCATAAACCCAAGTGGCTAACACATAAACCGCTCGCTATGGCTTAGCCCGCACTCAGGAAGTGCTTGCGTCGGCATAATTGTAACAAACGGACAGCACATGCATACCCCTCGCGCCTCAACTTGAGAGCGCATAGCAACGTATATAAGTACATAAGTATATAGGTATATAGCCGTGTCTCTGCCGCCGCCTGTGAGCAGCGCAGCTACGAGACTTAGCTCCTAATTAAACTTAAAGAATATTGTAAAAATCAGAAAAATTTCGATCGTTGGAGCGGCACCATAGCCGCTCTAATTCAAATAAAGAATTCAATCAGAACCATCAACAAAAATTAGAAGTCTTTCTCTTCACGCTGGGAAAACTATGGACTACAGGGGACCGACTAACGTAAACATTTCAATGGTTGCCGGACTCGAAAGCCTTCAGAGAGAAAATGGCTTACGGACTCGAAAGTCGTCAGAGAGAGAGAGAGTTCGCGATGGACTCGAAAGTCTTCTGTTAGGAGGAGAGAGAGCGGGTGGACTCGAAAGTCTTCTGTTAGGAGGAGAGAGAGCGGGTGGACTCGAAAGTCTTCACAGAAAGAGAGGGCGGCCGGACTCGAAAGTCTTTAGAGAGAGAGAGAGGGCGGGCGGACTTGAAAGTCTTCAGGGAGAGAGAGAGGCCGGGCGGACTCGAAAGTCTTCAGAGAGAGAAGGCGGCCGGACTCGAAAGTCTTCAGAGAGAGAGAGAGGGCGGGCGGACTTGAAAGTCTTCAGGGAGAGAGAGAGGCCGGGCGGACTCGAAAATCTTCAGAGAGAGAAGGCGGGCGGACTCGAAAGTCTTCAAAGAGAGAGGGCGGGCGGACTCGAAAGTCTTCAAAGAGAGAGAATTCGGCAAGCCGAATTTGTTGCCGCGACTCGAAAGTCTTTTGACGATGAATTGCAACCCAAAACCCTAAAAATTCGGGTCGCCGAAAAAAGTGACTTTCGCAGCTGACTACTGGAAATTATTTACCGCTTCCGATCGCTGTCGGCTGCTAAGTGATTTCCTATGGGCAGCGGCCCGCATTATATAGGGCCTCGCTCGTCCTAGTGTGTCCGTCGCGATCGGCTTCTTCCTCTTCTTTTCCGCCCAGTGCTCCCCTGGCCGTTAGTTTGGCTCTTTCTTGAAGCGCGCGCAATCAATTCAAATTTCTTTACTATTTACTTCATTTATTTTTTTTCTTTTTATTTACATTTTATTGTGCGGGGCACGCGTCATACTGGCTTCTTGAATGTTTGTTTCTGAATGTGTGCAAGGTTAGAATCTGGGATTAGAGTGACCACCCCGCCCCCTATCTATCGTTGTATCGTGACTTCTCCCCGCGTTTAGATTATATTCGGATAGCCTTTCCTTTGCATCCCAGGTAATTGTATTTACTGAAACCTGGTTGAAGCCGGAGATCCTCTGCTCCGAAATTCTTCCAAGTAAGTATACAATTTACAGATCAGATCGTCTTCTCCAGCGTGGTGGCGGAGTTTTAATTACCGTTGACTCCTGCCTCATCTCGGAACGGTTGGTATCTAATGACTTTTTGGACATCGAATTTATCTGCGTAAAACTATCTTTTACAGGTAGTTCCATTTATGTAACCTGCTCTTACATCCCTCCATCTTCGGAAGAGCCAATTTATTGGAAACACCTTGCGGCAATTCAGACCGTTTCCAATAGGCTTTCTGACAGAGACCAATTACTGGCTTTGGGTGACTTCAACATACCCGGAGCTCACTGGTCTTCTGATGGTGTGTCTTATGTTCTTCACACTGCGGCACAGCATGACCTCCTAAACGGCTTGCTAGATTTATTCTTATCGCAAGTTAACCATATTTTTAATTCTTTAAATCGCTTACTTGATCTATGCTTTGTCTCTGAAGATCCTTGCCATCCAACTTTCGATGTGACTATCGACACTGGGGCAGCTTTAGCAACAACATCTGGTAGCAGATTAAACAGAGTCCGCTGTTTCCGAAAGGCTTACTATCAGAGGCTAAACACTTTAATAACAGAATTTGATTGGTCGAATCTTTACACGAGCTCGGACATGGCATCCGCCGTTGATATTTTTTACAGTGCTATGAACTCATTTTTCAACTTATGTGTTCCTAAAACCTTCCCGTCTGTCTCAAATAAACCACTTTGGTTTAAAAAACGTAAAATCTAGGCTTTATAATAAGTATAAACGTACTGGTTCAAAAACGGCTTTCTCATCTTATCTTAGTGCTCGATCTAATTTTACCGTGCTCAACGCTCAGTGTTATAAAAGTTATTTGACTCGTTCCGTTCCAGTTTACGCAGGACCCTAAACAGTTCTATAACTTTGTTAACTCTAAACGTAAATCCACGTTATACCCTCCCTCGCTGTCATTTAGGAATACTACAGTAAATTCTGACCAATCAATAGCCAATCTCTTCGCTGAGTTTTTAAAACTACATATTCGCCCTCAACATCTTCAGATAATACATTTTCTCCAGTTTTGCCCAGTTCGTCCTTAATTTTCAGTCCTATTTTGAATGAAAGCTCACTTATTCTCGATCTTCAACGAGTTAAGCCAGTTTATTCACCAGGTCCCGATGGAATACCGGGCTCTGTGCTTAGGTATTGCTCCGAGGCGCTGTGTAACCCCTTCTTAAATTGTTTACCTTATCTTTAGAATCCTCAGAATTTCCCCTTATTTGGAGGGAATCATTTGTTATTCCTCTCCACAAAAAAGGTAGCAAATCGGAGGCCAGTAACTATAGGGGTATCTCTAAGTTATCGGCTATCCCCAAACTTTTCGAGAATGTAATCACTCCTCACCTGCAACATCTATGCAGATCCATCATCTCTCCATGTCAACATGGTTTTATGAGGCGAAGATCAACCACGACCAATCCTCTGGAACTTACCTCTTTTGTTATTAGGGGCTTCCAAAAAAACTTTCAAACCGATGTTATTTACACGGACTTCAGTAAAGCCTTCGACTCGGTTATTCATTTTTTTCTGGTTAAAAAACTTAATTCATTGGGGCTTTTTAGTGATCTTCTGAAGTGGATTTTGAGTTATCTAAGTGACAGAACCCAACAAAATCTGTTCAGAATTGTTCTATCCAATAGCCTCAGGATCACATCAGACGTCTCACAGGGTAGTCACCTTGGACCACTGCTATTCCACATTGTTTATCAATGTTTTGCCCAGGTTTTAACCAAAACCAAAGTACTCATGTATGCTGATGACGATAAACTTTGCCTGCAGTATAGGGACAGTTCTTGCCAATCTGACCTTCAATCGGATCTTGATAGCTTCCAAGCATGGTGTCATGCTAATGACTTACATCTCAACAGCTCTAAGATGTAAACTAATGACATTTTCACGTGTCACTCCCCTGTTTGCCACTTATATGCTTACCAATGGTCTTTGGAAAGAATTTCTATTGTTGATGATCTTGGTGTCCGCCTGGATCCTAAACTTTCGTTCACTGAACATATTTCTTGTATGGTTAACAAAGCCAGAGGCATGCTGGGATTCATTAAAAGGTGGGCGAAGGAATTCGATTCTCCTTATGTAACGAAGACTCTCTTTACTTCGTTGGTTCGCCCTATATTGGAGTATGATTCGTGCGTCTGGAGTCCTCAATTCGGAGTTCATAATAGCCGCATTGAATCTGACTAGCCAGTAGTGTATTTAATTTTTCCTCGTCCTTTTTTATTTTTTTCTTTCTCTCGCGTCTTTCTAGTACGCGTTTCGTGCCGTACGTCACACGGCTGCGCCCCTCGGTCGGTTGGGCGGGAGATGGGCGTGGGACTCGCGCGAAAAAAAAAAAAAAGAGAACCGCTTCGTGAAGTCCGGGCACGCCAGCACTGGTGCCTGCGTTAAGCTTTCCTTCAGGCCGTCGAACGCGCGTTGGTGTTTTTCGGTCCATTCAAATTTCTGCCCCTTCCGGATTAGCTCCTTTATCGGTCCGGCTTGTTCTGTGAAGTTCGGTACAAACCGTCTATACCACGAGGCCATCCCTAAGAAACTGTGTACCTCTTTTGTGGACTTCGGTGCCGGCAGTTCCCGAATCGCCGCCACTTTTTCATGCCCCAAGTATTTCAGTTCCTCTTGGAAGAAGTGCCATTTATCCGGGTTTATTCGCAAGTTTGCGCTTTGCAGCCGATTAAATACCTCCTGTAATCGCTTTAGGTGTTCCGCCTTCGTCCGCCCTATCACGATGATATCGTCCAAGTATGCAAAGGCGTGCGGCTCCATTTCCGATCCAATGATTTTGTCCAATGCCCGTTGAAATGTTGCTGGTGCCGTAGTGAGCCCAAACGGCATCACTTTCCATTGGAACAATCCTCTCCCCAGTACCGTGAATGCCGTATATTGTTTGCTCTCTTGGTACATTGCCAGTATCCTGCCTTAAGGTCTATAGTGCTTATGTACTTTGCTTCCCGTGGCTGGTCTAGGATGAAGTTCATTCGTGGCACTGGATATGCATCTTTCTCGGTCTTGTCGTTCAGAAACCGATAATCGATACACATTCGCCATTCGTTGTTCTTTTTCCTGACCAGTACCACGGGTGCACTATATGAGCTCCTTTATTTTTCTTTTTTCTTGGGTAGTACCTTTGCTTGATTGGCTTATCGTCTATTAGATATATCTTGTGTGTGGCGGCGTTACTGACCCCCTGCATCCTCTCGAATACTTGCCGCTGTTCCTGCAGGAAGTTCTTTGGTCTGCCGCCCAAGTTCCCAGATAGCTCAGGGACGGCCAGAGTCCGCCTAGTAGTCCGAGTGGTAGCTGTAAGAGAGACTCCCCGGCCCCCCAGTGAGAACAGTGGAGAGAATTCGGTTGACTTAAGTAGGTTTGGTTGTTTATTCAAGGTTCTTGCTACAGAGTTTAGCTACTTGAGCCCGGATTCAGGATACGCCGCTGCGACCACCGACCACCGAGAGCCTGCGGAGTAGAAGAGAAGAGATAGGGGAGAGAGAGAATGGCGGGACTCGGAAGTCGTCCGAGAGGGCGGGCGGACTCGCAAGTCTTCAGAGAGAGAATTAGGGCGGACTCGAAAGTCTTCAGAGAGAGAATGGTTGGCGGACTCGAAAGTCTTTTGAGAGAGAGAATGGTTGGCGGACTCGAAAGTTTTCAGATAGAGAATGGTTGGCGGACTCGAAAGTCTTCAGAGAGAGAATTCGCGATGGACTCGAAAGTCTTCTGTTTGCGGGAGAGAAAGAGCGGGCGGACTCGAAAGTCTTCAGAGAGAGAGGGCGGGCGTACTCGAAAGTCTTCAGAGAGAGAGGGCGGGCAGAGTCAAAAGTCTTCAGAGACAGAGGGCGGTCGTACTCGAAAGTCTTCAGAGAGAGAGGGCGGCCGGACTCGAAAGACTTCAGAGAGGGAGGGCGGGCGTACTCGAAAGTCTTCAGAGAGAGAGGGCGGGCAGAGTCAAAAGTCTTCAGAGAGAGAGGGCGGTCGTACTCGAAAGTCTTCAGAGAGAGAGGGCGGGCGGACTCGAAAGTCTTCAGAGAGAGACGGCGGGCGGACTTGAAAGTCTTCAAAGAGAGAGGGCGGGCGATCTCGAAAGTCTTTAAAGAGAGAGAACTCGGCAAGCCGAACTTGTTTCCGCGACTCGAAAGCCTTTCGACGATTAATTGCAACACAAACCCCCCGAAATTCGGGTCGCTCAAAAAAGTGACTTTGGCTGTTGACTACTGGAAGTGGCTTACTGCTTCCGATCGCTGTCGGCTGCTAAGTGATTTTCTATCGCCAGCGGCCCGCATTATATAGGGCCTCGCTAGTCCTAGTGTGCCCGTCGCGATCGGATTCTTCCTTTTCTTTTCCGCCCAGTGCGCCCCTGGCCGTTAGTGTGGCCAGCGAGCGCTGATTTTCATTGCGCAGCGTAGAACATACGGCCCAGAGCTGAAGCACTTGGCAGAGCAGAAGCCCCATTCAATTGTAAATTTGTTTCCGTTCACAGACCAACTCGGCCTCCTAAAGGCATGTGGTCGCGTCTCAGCTTTTAAATTGTTCCCGTATGATGAACAACATACAATAATTCTGCCCTACGGCTGAAGACTGTATCGCCTTCTCATCCAATTTATCCACCAGATTACTCTTCACGGGGGTTGTCAGTTGGTTTTACGCATGATCCGATCGAAGTATTGGATTCCTAAAATCAAGAAACTGGTTAAGACTGTGGTTAATCCGTGTAAGATCTACACGATTTACAAGAAGAGACTGCAGACACAGCTGATGGGCGACCTTCCTTCTCATTCTCGAGGGCTTCTACATATGCGGGCCTTGATTATGCCGGCCCGATCGAGATTAAGAATTATACCATGAGAGCCTGTCTAATTACCAAGGGATATGTATGTGTATTTGTGTTTTATTTTACGAAGGCTATACACTTCGAGCTGACATCCGATCTTACCGCTGAAAAGTTCCTAGCAGCCTTTGCTTGTTTTGTAGCTAGGCGCGGTTGTCCTCGCGGAACAATTCTGATAATGGCAAGACATTAGTGGGAGCAGCATCTTTGCTTTCTCGGGACTTCCTACAAGCCGTCAAAGAGTCTGTGACTGATGTATACAGCCATCAGGGACTTGAATGGCGTTTCATCCCGCCTGGGGCTCCACATATGGGAGGTCTGTGGGAAGCAGGGGTGAAAAGTTTCAAAACTCTTTTCTATAAAGCTATGGCTTTATACGTTTACGTATACGTAGGTATACGTTTGAGGAACTTGCGACGCTTCTAGCCAAGATCGAAGCTTGCCTTAACTCCAGACCCCTCTCCCCGAAGTCTGAAGATCCCTCCGATCTGCTGGCCCTCACGCCTGGCTATTTCCTGATTGGAGGGCCGTTGCTTTTCACGGCTGAGCCCAAGATAAAAGGCGAAGCCTATTCGATACTTAATCGATTTGCGCTCCGACTTTTAAGTTATTTTGAACTTAAAACCACCGGAATTTCTTCTAAATTTATTACACAAATATCTATAATTGAACACCGTTGCCTACCGCGCGTGCATGCACTTTTCTGTGTAATTAATTTGCATTATTGATCACTTTTTAGTTTGTGCTTATCTCACTTTTCCTCTTTGTTCTTATTCCCGTTTTTATTTTTTCAGTCCACCGCTCGAGAGTTGTTTGCTGTTTGCTGCATCTAAGCGGTTCATAGCTCTCATCGCTCTTGTGACTTCAGCTGCTTAAATTTTTAACTTCAGTTTTGAGCGTCTAGCGCGGAAAACAGGTCACTCGCCCTGCGAAAAGTGGCCATGATTTCAGAAAATCCACTCCTGGTCTGACGCATGAAGGAAGATATCTCCAACTCAACCGGTCGACAGGCCTCACAACAATAACGGAGGCCCTTTTTGCTGGACACTGCGTCAGCCATTCGACCTATGATCTCGATGCATTTAGCATGCACTACTGCCTCGCAAAGCCAACAATGGGTGCTGGGATGGTCTGACGAAACATCCTTTTGGCAGTTATTTTCGTTGCAGACGACATTCTGGGACATATTCACAACCTTAGAATCGCTGAAGAACTAAAGGTACCAAAAAAAAAAAAAACTCAAGAAAGGGAAAGAGAACAGAAAAGCGCAAGAGTTAGAATTTAAACAGCAGAAGTCATAAGAGCGATGAGAGCTATGTTATGAATCGCTTAGATGCAGCTAACAGCAAACAACTCCCGAGCGGGAATAAACGGGAATAAGAACAAAAGGGAAAACTGAGATAAGATAAGATAGCCGTCTTAGCACAAACTAAAAGGTGATTAATAATGCAAGTTAATTAGCAAACGGTAACATTTTTAATTGATTAATGATATGTGTTCAGCCACGGCACCTTTTATTCATAAGCAATAATATTTAGAATAATACATAATAATTCTTCAGTCGCAGCAACATGCATTTATCGTAAATAAAGTATCAATTACCAAGTCAAGCGAATATGCATAGCATGCGGACATGAGGAAAATGAAATAGGGCAATAAGTTTCAAGTCCCGTATAGCTGGTAATACCCACAGTTACAGTAACCCACTTTATTTGTTATACGACATTTATGTTAGAATAACCATTTTTTACCTATAAATACTGTTAAGTTTCATTAATAAAGTCAGTACGAGTTCTACCTCAACCAAGAGCTTTTATTTATGTATCAGAGGCTGTCGCCGTGTCTTCAGACCCTCATCCCTTCACCCAAACCAACCAAACCGTCCACCTAGTTCTAAGTGCTAGTTGCCAGGCATGTAAGCCTCCGTATAAACATTTTGGTGACCCCGACGAACACGTCAACCCGACGTTAGTCATTAGGAAGAATCCGTAACACTTGGGATCTTCCTAATTTTCAATCAAAAGGAAAAATCCGTAACTCTTGGGATCTTCCTAAATCGTAATCAATAGGAAAGAATCCGTAACTCTTGGGATCTTCCTAAATTGTCATACCCACCAAAAAACATTTTGGTGACCCCGACGAACACGTCAACCCGACGTTAGTCAAAAGTAGGAAAGAATCCGTAACTCTTGGGATCTTCCTAATCTGTTCTCACCCACCAAATAAACATTTTGGTGAAGCCTTGACTCACAGGAAATTGTCCTGACTACGTCAAAAGCCCAGGAAAGACTTCGTAACTCTGGAATTTTCATAAGCTTGGTGAGATCAACTGATAAAGTTCCGTAACTCTTGGGAACCTATCGGGACAGTGCCAGCACAACTACACGTTGATCAAAATCCGTTTTTAGAATTCTAAATTCTAGAAATCCCCCAAGTCAATTGAACAGTTGTTGATTCCTTCGACCACATCCCGGTTGCGTATCCAGCTGTCAAAGCGAATAAAACACTCCCATCGGTCAGGAATTAAAAAACAATTTTCAATATGTCTAATAAGGAGGAGCAAGAAGTCACAGAGGCGTTAGACTTGCAGGAAAAGATCAGTCAAGACATCTCGAAGCTCATCCGCAACTTTAAAAAAGACTCTGCGGAAAGAAAGCAAAATCCAACATATTATGAATCAAAGTTGGCCGCAATCAATGAAGTTTGGAACCGATTTGCGGATAATGACAAAAATATTCCAGCGGAATATAGAACCGCTGGATATTTAAAGTTCTTCGTAGA
>VNJN01003940.1:0-13131 GCA_008042485.1 Drosophila mayri | reverse complement strand
CCAAATCTCCAATTTGATGAAAATAAGTTGAGAAATAGCGAAGTTAAGGTTTTTTCTTTTATTTCCCTGATTGTTCCTATGGCAGCTATAGGATATAGTCACCCGATTTTCATGAAAATTAAATCGAAACTTTGAAATAATATTAAGTGGCCACATCTCCAATTTGATGAAAATAAGTTGAGAAATAGCGAAGTTAAGATTTTTTCTTTTATTTCCCTGATTGTTCCTATGGCAGCTATAGGATATAGTCGTCCGATTTTCATGAAATTTAAATCGAAATTATGAAATAAAACTAAATGGCCAAATACCACGTTTGGTTAAAATATATTGAAAACTGACTTAGTTATAATTTTTTTTTAGAAAAATCTTCCGATCGTTCCTATGGCAGCTATATGATATAGTCGTCCGATCCGGCTCGTTCCGACATATGTAGGAGTGAGAGTATATAGAAGACTAACTGCAAAGTTTCATTCAGATAGCTTTAAAACTGAGGGACTAGTTCGCGTATAATCGGACAGACGGACGGACAGACGGACAGACGGACATGGCTAGATCGACTCGGCTGTTGATCCTGATCAAGAATAAATATACTTTATAGGGTCGGAGATGTCTCCTTCACTGCGTTGCAAACTTCTGACTGAAATTAATATACCCTGCAAGGGTATAAAAAACACGAAATATGGGTTAAAACGCTTCAGGGGTACGGGTAATGCAAGTTGCAAATTCATTTGCAAATAAAACAAATTGTTTTTCTTTAAATATATATATTTTTTTCAGTTTTAGAAATATTTTTATTTAAGCAAATCAATAAAAATAAATTAAAATATTAAATATTTTTTAGAGTCGTTTTCTATGAGAAAATTTGTTTTTTTTTTTCACTTTGATACCCCATATGAATGTGTGTGGCATATTGTCCACCATATGCCGTTTAAATTATTCGATTATCTTTTTTGATACAAATATTATGATTTTTGCAACGCTAGGTGAAAAAGGCGCTACTGTGCGTCGGTTATTCGAGAGGCACCACTGTGCGTCGATGATGTAAACAATAACATCGCACGCGTAATTATACCTAGCATCGTGTGTACAAAGGCGGTGCCAGATAAAGAAGTGACTGTTAAAAATTCAATATCAAATACAGGTAATCGCAAATGTATTATTTCTTTGGAAAATATTTATTTTTTTCCGTCCGTCCGTCTGTCTGTATGAACACCTAGATCTCCGAGACTATAAGAGACTATACAGACAGACGGACATTTCTATATCGACTCCTTTAGTGAAAAATTGTTTTCAAACTTGTTTTCAAACATTATGTAGAAGACATGTGCATTCAATGTTAAACTTTTTTTGTAATATGCAACAATAAGAAAGGAAGCTAAGATCGGCTCATCGAAGTTGGTAAATTTTAATATTTGTGTAAAACACCATTTTAAAAGAAAAAAACGAATGGATTCGAATTTTCCAGGTTTGTATTACATGTTAAATATAATAATTGTTTAAATTGTGCATGTCAATACTAACATTTTGTCATTTTAAAAATGCACCTTAAGCTGAATTAAGAACTTCAAGAATTTTGAAATAGAAGTACTCCTTAGTTTTCAATAAGTCCAAGTATATGTTGTAGCGTTGTCAATTCTGAGTAAAATGTGGCTTGTCTTATTGTGCACTTTTGCGCACTATTGGACCAATTTGAATTTTTCTTATATAACCTCACTGTTTTCAACGCCGATTTGGTTGCTGTTTGGAGCAGCAAAAAGGGCCGGCTTGAGCAAAAAAAGGCTGTAAAATGTTTTTTTTTTTCGAAATAGAAAACAAAGTAAATAAGTGATTAAAACAATATTTAAAATAAAATAGTAGTTTTAACGTTTTGGGTATGATGGAATTTTTTCTTTTTCGATTTAGCTGCCCTTATTGAAAAACACTGAAATTCGGTATTTTGTCTGATAGTTCCTAGGGAAAACGTTATCCGGTTTAGTTCAAAATTGCTATATCGTACTAAAAGAGCAACAAATTTCAGCTCCTAAATTTTTTGTTTGTTTTACACTGTCGTTCCTATGGGAGCTATAGGATCTGGACACAGCAACCAATTCCCTGCCAATCTCCGTCGCCACAGCTCCTGGTAACCGGTCTAATGGAGTTCAGAAACGATCAAAGATTCGGTAACCGAATCGGTAGTTGGGGCATCGGAAGCCGCTCAGTCAGCAATTTCCGCGTCGTCCGTTGTGTCCGATGCGGACCCGAATTCTTTGGCTCCACAAAACCTACCCAGGGTCCAACAATGCCCGGAATACCGGCCGTGGTTGGTAACAATTCGTTGCGCAAGCCTCTCACAGCAGTCTCACCTTCAAAAACAATATTTGTTTCGAAGCTTTTCCCTGATCTCGCATCTGAAGATGTCCTAGCCTATATTCCAGGCAAAACACAAGCTGGCAATGTCAAGGTGGAAAAATTCAAATTTTCGTATGTCACCATTCAAGATAAGTGTCTCATCCCACCTCTTTGACACAATTTGCTCAGGTGACTTCTGGCTCGAGTACGTGATAGTCAAGGAGTACGAGGCTCGAAAGAAGAGAAATCGACCTTCGGGAGTACAACTGTAGAGGCCGTAGCAACCCTCTGTGCCCACAGTTATACATTCTGTCCCAAAAAACTAACCTCCTCATGGACATTGAATTTATCTGCGGTAAGCCATCATTGACAGCTAGTTGTATTTATGTAACCTGCTCCTACATGCCTCCATCTTCGGAAGAGCCAATTTATTGGAAATAACTTTCAACTTTGCCAATTAGGGACCAATTAGTGGCTTTTGGGTGACTTCAACATACCTGGAGCGCACTGGTCCTCTGATGGTATGTCTAACGTTCTTCAAACTGCGGCATGACTTTATAAATGGCTTGCTCATTTTATCTTTATCCCAAGTTAACCATATCTTTAATTCTTTAAACCGCTTACTTAATCTATGCTTTGTCTCCGATGAAGATCCTTATCATCCTACTTTCGATGTGACTATTGACACTGGGACAGTTGTATCGTTCGTTCATGACAGGGTTAAGCGTGAACACACATAGTCATGACAAACCCACACCAACCCAAACCCAAACCAACCCAAACACAAACCAACCCAAACCCAACAATTCAATATTCAATAAAGTCGGTGTCAAGAAATTCTCAGAAACTATGCAACTATGCTTGATATTTTGCATACACATTTATAACTAAATCTTTTTTTTTTTTTGAAATAGTTAATCAGTTATGGGAAGACTTTAGAGATATGGGCAAATCCCAGGAATGGTCTACTTCGGACAAAAGTAAAAAACTTCTTTAAAATTGTTTTTATCAACATGGCTACATTAAAAAATGGTCCAATTGATCAAATTTGATAGCCTTTATTATATTCTAAAGCAAATTTCAAAATATTCAAAGCATATTCTAGAAATCGCAATTTTTCATTATTTTGATGAAAAACGGCAAACAAAAGGGCATGTTTTGTTTAGCTTATTTCTTCTAAACAAAGGACTTATGCTTTGACATTTATTTTCGAACATATCTAGAAGAATGCAAATATTCAAAATAAAATGCATTTAATGTATTTAAATAATAATGTAATTAATGTATTTAAATAATTAAAAACAGCGTCCAAAGTCCGATGGAAAAAATGTAGCGTGCGACTCGTACATAGGTGCGACACAATGCACAGTGGTTGCGCTTGTACGGAGCCGCGGCCAAAAATACTTCCCGTTGAGATATCGATGTGAAATTTTCCATAAAAATCTAAAAAAAATATTTTAAACATACTGGCTCCATCGGACGACTATATCCAATAGCTCCCATATCACCGTAGTAAAGCATAAGGCTCGCAAAAATACCTTCAGTAGAGTTGAAGCGCTGAAATGTTATTATCGGCATTAAAGATGTTTAATTTATTTTAATTATCTTATGGATACACTTTTGAAAGTGCCATTCCTCTCTCTTCAACCCCATCACCCCCTCCAGCCTCCACAAGCTTTTTGAAATATAAACCAATGAAATTCTCGAATTTTGTAGTCATATATAAGAGATAATTTATGTATATTAATGAACGTAGAAAATTTAAGGATTTCGAGCTGCAAGATACTTGTTGCTGTGTTGTCTAGTAGACTCTGCAGCTCCACTCCTGCATATGTATGCTTCACCTACTGAAATGTCATTAGCATATCTTGATTTCTTAAATTTGACAAAAGAAGCTGCAGACTCATCAAGTTTTTCAACCAGGGCTATCCGACGACGTTTCGTCCTTTTTGAGGACTCAGCTAAATCAATTTTTGGTCGTCCACGTTCAACACTTGAAACCTTTGGTTGAAGAGGCTCAAGAGTAATTGTTTCCATAGTCTTTAACCAATTAGATTGAACTTTAACGATAGAGCTCTTGTTACGGTTGTATTTAGCAAAATAAGTATTGATTTTTTTTGCAAATGTATCTGAAAATGTATTGCAAATGTATCTATCGAACTTATTACATTTCGAGTTCTCTCTGTATTTGTGCCCTCTTCGGTGCACCAAAGGTCTAAAATGTACATATGTACATGCGCGAAAAAACGCAATTACAAGAAGCGCCTGTAGAAAATGATAAAATGCAAAGGGGAAATCAAAATAAACAAAATTGTCTATCAACAGTATAAACAAAAACAAAAAACCAAAAACAAATAACCACAACAAATGACAAACACAAAAGAAACACCACAACAACAATGCAAGAGCAGTAGTTTGCACCGAAAATTCGACCCTGAAAACCGTAAGACAGCATGAGTGTTTTAATGAATATAGACAAATCAGCAAATATCAGCAGCTACATTCTATATTTTAATTACCTTGAACATTAACGAATACACTGATATCACTCATAAAGGGGGAATCGGGGAGTAACATAAATAAAAATCTACCTAATGTTGTATTCACACACATCTACATCTGACATCCCCCATCCGATGAACAGATTTTCTATATGAATTTCTTGTTTCAAATCGTTCCATTTCGCTCCACATCCGGTATACATCTGGTGTACATCAAAATTTGATGTACTTGTTTTGGCGATAGTCACGCGATAGTTACTCGATAGTTTTCCAAAGCCAATTAGATTTACTATTTTTCTTTGTGGAAAATGTTCAAAATGGACAGTTGGAACAATGGAATTGGTGCATTTGAAAAATGAAGGCACCGAATCAAGATATAAAACTGGAGCCAGAATATTAGAAATTGCTCAAATTGACAAATACTAGAAAAAATGTCTGAAAACCAAACAAAATTCCAGAACAAAATAATAATCATCCTACAACAATAAAAACATTAACAAAATTGAAAAGAACTAGCTTTTAATTTTAAACATTTATTGGTTGATCTTTTCCTGAAGGAATGGAGTCTTATTTAATTTCCTTGCCAGGCTAGAATTGTAAGGAACTGCAATTATTTTTTCGCGGATCAACCCAACATGTATAAAGCTATAGCACTTCTTTTTTAATTGGGAATGGCTTTCCTCCTGTTGGTGTCCTTTTTTTTTTGATAAATGAAAACGTCCGCTTCCCCATCCACACGCTCATGGCATTTGCTCCTTTGTGGAGGATATATTTTCAATAGCCTCGAAATCGTTGTCTTCTCTGGAGCTAACTGACATTAGAGCGCTGGCCAATTTTAGGGTTTGCTGCTGTACAACATATTCCATATTTAAAAAGCCTTTTTATGTTTTTTATGAGTGACAGCTTTCGAAATGCTATAACTATATATGTACATATATGAAATCGGATGTGGGATGGAGATGTTGCTCTGTGTGCATACGAGTTTCACATCTGTTGAAAATCCCAACTGTTTCAAACGGATGTACTGTGTGTGAAATTCACACTGTGAATACCCTATAAACCTGAAAAATAAGTTCAAATAGTACACAAAAAAGTATAATTACTGAAAAATACACAAAAAATAGGAAATCAGTCAAATTATTTTCACAATAATAGTTTATTAAAGTAAATACCTATAACTTTAAAATCCATTTTTAATTATTAAAATAGGAGCTCTCTATCAAACGTTTTACCACTTTGAAATTCACTTTTGATGTGACAAAAAGCAAACAAAACTCCGGTGCGCTGCAAAAAATTAACAGTTGGTCTCTCTTTGCATTTTTTTTTTTTTTAAGTTCCCATTAGATTTCGAGACAAAACGCCTTTACCATACATAAATTTGAACATTTTAGAAATAATTTGGCTACTCTTCACAAGTGTTTGGAAAAAATTTTATTTTATTTTTGGCCCATGGGCGCAACCACAGTGTAATGGGTTCAAGGGTTTTGCTAAAAATCCGTAAACATTATTAAGACCAAACGATCGGTTTTTGTTTTCTACTATTCTTAACTTTCTTTAGGATATTAACTTTCATAGCGTTTATATTGCATAATTCGCTAAAAATTGGGTTTAAAATGAAAATGTTGAAACTATCTTCCGCTTTGTGTAGCGTGCGACACGTCGTCATTTTACTAATTATTTTCAAAACAGTGACTCCAGTGAAATTGAACCTTATACCCTCCGAAAGTACTCTCAATTCACTCTAAACACAACAAAAGTTTACGGTAAATCTTAAATAAAAACCCAAAATTAATTTGTATTAGGTAAAATCGTGCGAATGTAGCGAGCGACTCGTGGGATTTCCCAATATGTATATTAAAATAATATCAAAGCTGATACAAAACAATTATGAGGGCTACAGTCGAGGGAGCTCGACTGTGAGATACCCGCTACCGATAGTAAATAGTTAATATATTTTTGAACATAACGGACAAATGCAAATGCAAGTGTAATATAATCACATGCATACAAAAACACACACGTGTATCTATGAGTGTAAAAACGCGTTATTATTGCATTAAAGCGGCTAATAATTATTACCATTTATTAAAATTGCTTCTCGAATATCTTATAAGATTCTTATCCGATCACAATCAGGAACTAATAAGAATCTTTAGTTAGTCTATATGGTCAGCCAAATGAGGCATGCTGCAGCAGCCGTTTGTGGCAATACAAAATTATTTCTTTAATAACTTCGACAATTTTTATCTGATCGCAACCAAATTTTCAGGAATCACACAGACTATAGTTCTAAATGTACATACCGACTCTAGCTTCAAAATTAGATGGTTTGATTTCGTTTTTGATGATTTGCGAGACGGAAGTGGGCGTGGTAAAAATTTGAAACAAACTTGATCTGCGTGCAAGCATAACAAATACTGTCGAAAAAAAATTAGAGCTCTATCTCTTATAGTCTCTGAGATCCAGTGTTTCATACGGACAGACACACAGACACACAGACACACAGACGGACAGACGGACATGGCTAGATCGTCTCGGCTGTTGATGCTGATCAAGAATATATATACTTTATAGGGTCGAAGATGCCTCCTTCTACGTGTTACATACATTTCCTGCCGGCACAAAGTTATAATACCCTTCTACCCTATGGGTAGCGGGTATAAAAAATGTTTAATTATGTTTAATTAATCTCGCAGCTCCGAGATTTTTGACGTGCCCCCATTATGGACACAATTCAATCCGTATTTTTATTAATAGTAAGTAATACTTATTAAGTGTATCTTCTATTTGAACAAAAAAAAGCCCAAATGAAATGATGCCAAACAAAATTTTAGAACAGCGTCTCCATACGAATCCGGCGTCAGATTTAGCCAAATTCTAAACAAACTCCAACAACTAATACACAACACTTTATCTTTTGGAGGGTCTAATATAACTTCTTAAATTCTTTGCAAACATCTGGTCAAAATAATATGTTTGTAACGCAGATACGGCTTCCTTTCCTATAATTAGTTTTAGGGGTAATAAAAAAACTCACCTGGTTGTCCAAATCTGCTTTCAATGGGCGGTCATCGTAGCATCCATCTTTAAGCAGTGTCACTGACGTTTTCAAATTGTGGCTCAGAGGGATATCGTAGTTTTGGCCCTCATCGCTGCTCTCGCCTACGTCAGATAACGCTGGCTCCATGTCAAGAACGTAGACTGACTTTCGATGCACTTGCTGAAAAACTGAGTCATCGCGTATGGATCGCAACATAACTGGCTGTTGCTTAGAATCAACTATCAGCTTTACTTCACAGGGACTGTAAACTTCATTAGATGTCCCATCAGCAATATCTTTAAGCTTCTGGAGAAGATTAGCCCGAGCGTATACACCTTCGGAAATCTTGGCCGACTGGCGACCGTAGCTAGACATATGAAGGGTAGCCTTAGTAATTGCATAGCCCAAAAGAATAACTCCAAACAGTAGAGCACTCCAAAAACCAAGGGGATTTACCATGGGCAAAATGTTCAGGTAGAAGTTGAAACGTGAGTCCAAAAAGTCGGGTAGTCTTGGCATCATCTTAAGATGGAAATCTAAATTAATGGTTTTTGCCGCGTTATTTAAATGAATACTTACGATCTCAAACCATAGCATAGGCGCTGTCAGATGACTGAATTGAGACACCGTTGGGTAGTTGCTCAGGTCCTTGAAATGCATATTGATTTGAACTTTTACAGAAAGAGATAGCGGTAGTCCGGATTCCTTAAAAATTGGGTAACCAAAATGAATTATCAAAATAGTTAACAGTTAATCGTTTTTAGGGCTCCGTATTTTTGGCTCAGTACACTTGAATACAGGTAAACATGAACTAAAATATTTTCCTTCATATTCAGAGTTTTATACTCTGTATTAAGCATTGCTAAGCAATGTTCTTATGAGTTGCCCCTATGTCTTAGCTACATAAGCTAGGATCAAACATTTTGCAATCATATATCTTACAGCCGACTGCACTCAGCGAACGTCTTTTAATTTTTTTTTTTTAACTAGGCGTCCTATCAATCGTTTGTAAACATTTCCTGGTAGACGTGAAACGCAAGTAAGTAAGATATCATATCGTCGAAACCAGTTTTAACATGAAATTCAATCAGCAGGAAATATTAATATTCAATACATTAAAGTACTCCTAAATATTCTCAATCTTTCATTTGATTCGCAGATGCACCTACCGGTTGTATAACAAATACCGACGAGTGTTTGACCGGATCAGGATTCATGCCAGTGACATTTTGTTGCAGTCCCACGTCGCCGTTCATAAAGTGCGGAAAGCTTAAGGAGATCGGAAAGCCGTAGTAGCAATCAGTGACGTCAATTAATCCAACCGGCTGACAATCGCCTAGAAATAGTGAGGGAATTAGCCAAACGAATTAACCAACTTTTATTTGATTTTAATTATTTTAAATGGAAAAAGCCAAATGCAAATAAGATCCTAGCGGTCATCCAAATCGTATACTAAAGTAATTTACAAACAGTAGCAGTTTAGCGTATAAGTCGCATTCTTTTCTTAGACACGCGAGAATATTTTTAGCTTTCAACTGTTTACAATGAAAATGAAATTTTAAGTTTAACCAACTAAATTGGTTATCTTTCAATTTGAATTATCTTTACATAGAAACAAATAAATATAATGATACAACAAATGGTGTTTACTAAACGGTTTTATTATAAAATACAAATTGCATTAAGGAAAAATAATAAAATAATCAAACAGACTTACCTTTCCGACAAAAGCATTTGTTAGCCTCATTGCTTACGCCATTATCAAAGGCATTATCCTCAAACACGTAGTTGTAACCTTTCAGGCTGCCATAGGTTTTTTCTTCACCAACTCGGTACTGTAAAAATAAAGGAATGCTTGAAATAGTAATTTCTGGAATCTTTTTATACTCACCAAGTTGATGGGTCTACACATACTCTTTCTAAAAAACTTCACCGTCTCATTGGGTTGAATAAAACTTTTAAACTTTGTGCCATCTGACGCGTACTCAATGTTACTGCAGTGATTACCCTCCCATTGCGGAAGTGTTTTTTCTCCGCGATAAGTCGCATAAAGCCCCGACAGCGCCGCATCTGGCACTCCCGTGTAGAACGTCTCATAATCCGTAGTGAAATCGTACATACGATCAATAAGACCCACCTTTTCAAAAGATATCCAGTTTGGAAGAAAGGTATTGCCTAATGTGGCAAGGGCCGAAGGGTAACCGAACATGAACTCCTTAACAGTGGTCCGAACTATCGGCTCTGATTTCGTACTCGCTAGCAACGTCTTAAGGGCCATTCTTACTAGAAACGGATGGTTAGCAGTAAGATGCGATATGGCCTGTAAAAGGTGAATAGCATTTACATTAACTTAAGTAACTAAATTATTAATACTTAATATCGAGTATAAAGCAATCTGTTCAGAGCTTTATTGTTAACCTAACTAACATGTAAATGTACTGTTGACCTTAGCCAATAAATATAAACTTAATTGATACAGATTTCCATTACGTAAACTACACCTCGTTTAAGATCTAATAACCGGAATACACCTTTCCATAAGGATTTCGATGCGCGGAACTGGAATCTGGCTTATACATCAGGTCTTCGAGAAATTTTAAAATAAAGGTGCAAAAAATTATGTTCTTGGGTACACTTAGTGTTCTTTAAATTCAGTAATATATTTTTCAAAATATCGGCACGGTATCTAACTCTTTAAAATCGGTTTTTTTAATTTGAAAAAATCCTAAATGGTCATTGAATTACCTTTTGTCTTTATATTGCTTTTTTATACTCATGCAGGGTATTATAACTTCAGTCTGAAATTTGAAACGCAGTGAAGGAGAGATTTTCGACCGTACAAATTACTATTGATCAGGATAAACAGTCGAGTCGATCTAGCCATGTTCGTCTGGCCGATTATACGCAAACTAGTCGCTCAGTTTTAAAGCTATCTGAATGAAACTTTGCAGTTAATCTTTTATATTCTCTAACTTCTACATAAGTGGGAACGAGCCGGATCGGACGACTATATCATATAGCTGCCATAGGAGCGATCGAAAAATTTTTCGGAAAAAAACTCTGGCAGTTTTCAAGATATTTTAATATTTGGCCATCTTATAATATTTCAGAATTTCGTTTTTAATTTCATAAAAATCGGTCGACTCTATCCTATAGCTTCCATAGGAACAATCAGGAAATTTAAAAAAAATCCGTAACATAGCCGTGTTTCAAACCATTTTCATCAAATTTGAGATTTGGCAACTAATTATTATTCCCGCTTTTCGGTTTTAATTGTCCGACTTAGTCCTGCAAGGGTATACAATCCGAAGTTAGCTCCCTTTCTTGTTTTCAGATTGTTTTTACTTTGTTTACATACTGTTTAATAGGATTGAATTTAATTATTTGTATTAATTTATTTTTTAGATCTGATAATATATATTTACATATTTAATTAGTTTTAAAATATTACTTATATTCAGGGTTTGAATTTCCTTCTCCATAGCAGCCTGATTCATAAAAGTGTTCCTATGCTAGAGCATGCGCTGTCAATTTGACGTGAGCAGTAGCAGAGTCGTAGCAATAAAATTGAAAACTTTAGTTTTGCGCCTTTGTAGAACCTCCTTTGAACTGCATGATCCCTTTAGAGTACTGTGTGCAAGTTATAATGATTTGTATTAGGTGATTTCACATGCTAACAGTCTTCCTAAACTAAAAACTTTAATCCTTACCCACTTAGATCGCATGCAAGCAAACATTAAGGCAGCTCGCCGCTAGTTTAATTCCTCGTATTCTTTTCTATATTTCAATCGCGTCTACTAATACCAGGCACGTGACAGGGCCACTTACGTACTGAAGTGCATCAACCTCCATACATATATAAGGACAAAAAAAAAATAAATATATAAGTTAACTAAGTTAACCGGGCGACGGCAATGACCGATCGTCCGAAAGCTTGCTGCGGCCAAATTACTGACCTAGCGTCTGGCCGGAAGCTCGTGCATAGCCGGCAAGCACTGCCCATTGGAGTGGCCGCTATGATTCCCTTTGTATGTTAGCTTTAAGTTCAGTTCAATTTTATATTTCAATAAAGACAGAGCTATCGCTCCTGAATTTGAATTCCGGCTCAGCCGTCATACATTCTTTATTATTGGTTGTTGTACCTTAAGGGTCAATAATAACGGAGGTAGTTCCTCCCTACACAATTCTTAACTAAGAAGGAAGACCGCTAGGCAGACCTGCCGGCACACCCCCACCCGCTGACGACACAAACATCGGAGATAGAAGAAACATCCACTAATCGTCTACCCCGCTGCCGACGCATCGATCGCTGAGAGGAGACATACACTAATTGGCGCCCACGTTAAATTACCCATATAAGTCGGGAAATCATGTAAGTGAGCACTTCTGTTCCAAGAATTTTCCGGCATCTGCATTGGTAAAATATCTAAATACGCTATATTTTCTGCAGCTCTGTATTAGAGTTTCGTGTTAACATTTTTATAAATAAACATACTCACTAATTGGTTGAGAATTTGATTGATATTATCACAAGTGTTAATATTTATGTGTTTCATTGTTTGCATTAAAAAAAAAATCATAAAATTTCTTCCAATAAATATCTTGGTGCCGATATTATCGCAAATATATTAACCAGACTACATATTTAATACCCAGACTAGACGCAAAGGCGCCGCCGGGAAATAAATTTATTAATTGGGCATTTATTGATATATTTTTTTTTGGCGACGGATACTGCCTCATTTAAATTTGTGCATTTAATTTACTTCTTATATGTAGTCGTATTTTTGGTTACATATAAATTCTTTGTGTTAGCTTCGCAATAATCTTGGGTTTATTTTTTCATTGCTTACCCACTCCACTACGACACTCGAAATCGACACCGCGACGTTTGCATTCCGATTTTGTTTATCTTTGCTTCTTTGTCTTTCAGAAGGGCAGCTTAGTCACCACGGATCTTTACTGTGTAAATTTTTATCGTTCATATTTTTGTTTGCCATAGCGGAAACCCGGTCCCCGCGACCCCCTCCTCTTATCATTGCTTGGCAAGGCAACAGCTCAGTCTTCAACAAGCTCTTGTCCATCGTTACCAAGCGGCATCTCAGCCCCCGCGGCCCCCTCGCCGTGTCCATGCGCAAGACCGCTTGAGCATGTATTAAATCGCTGGGTCGCATTAGCTTCTACAGCTCCGTTTGAGCAACCCATTCCAAAAGTATAGAAACAACAAGCAGGTCCCCAGTGACTCTGAATCCGAGACCGAAG
>VNJN01003939.1:0-10745 GCA_008042485.1 Drosophila mayri | reverse complement strand
TTATTCCGTACCGCACTTTGTGGTCGGACTTCCTGAGTTGCTCCAGGCATCGGCGGTTGATGAGAAACAAGAAAGGCTGACTTGTTTTCATCTCCCTCTCAGCTTTGAGTACGGTCCAGTCCTCTATATCGGCATCTGGTGTCTGAGCTCGTAACGTCTGCAGCACCCTGTCATGGCAAGTTAGCCCCTTTGGTAGCCAGATGCGAGCTCTGGGCCTCCTCGGGATATCCTTCGCGAGGACTAGCTTAATGCGTAGCCCTTTCCATGCGTTGCTTATGCTGGCAACGCATGCCGCCAGGAAGTCCTTTGAAGACTCATCATCGCACCTAATTACTCGGTGCCCTCTAACCATGTCTGAGGAGTCAAAGAAGGGTGTCGGACCCGATGGCTCTGATAGTAACTTGTCTGTTACCATCTCCGCCAGTCGGGTCTCGACCTCCTCCCATTTCTCCGCCAGCAGGCGCCCGTGGTCATTGAGCTCGTCCACCAGTGCTATGGCAAGGCTGTTTCTAGCCATCCTTTGCTCTCTTCGGAGCGCTCTCGCTCACCTCTTGGGAGCGATTTCGCTTCGCCTGGGGAGGAAGGAATGCTTCCGGGTGCTCCTTTTCATACTTCTCAAATTCCTCGATTACTGCCTGGAATCGGACCTTGTCTTCTCTGTCGCGCTGGTCAGCTTTGCCCTCCTGTTCATTCTTGGCTATCTTAGCCAGAATGAAGCGGGCCTTGTTGACCTGTGCTTTCCTTTGTTGGTGGGTTAGCGATTTTGGCTTATCGCTAGCCTCACTAACCTTGGCGTGGCTCGCCTTGGTTGTGGTGGGTGGTCGTGGCGTTTGGGGAGTGCTGGACTAAGCACTGCCCACCGAACTCGACGGAGTCAATGTCTCGTCATCCGAGCGCAGCAACTCGTCTTGGTCGATTTCGGAGACGGTTCGGGGTTTTACCTCCCCCACGAGGTCCGGAGCGGATTTTTTATTGTCTTCCATGTTCATTATCGCCCGCATTGCTTGACGAGGAAAGTGCGGCAGGCCCGAGGGATTTGGGGCTTTGAAGGTGGTCGACCGTGGCTTCGCCCCTAAGCCACGGCAAGGCAGTTCCGACCCAGAGTTGCCCGGCCCTGGGAAGGCTCCGTTCAAACACAGCTGGATATGCCCCTCAGCTGCGAACCTTTTAGTCAGGGGGCACGGGTCGCTTCACACTCCTGACTTGAGAGGAGGCCGTTTCGAGACTTGCCCGGGTCTTGGAATAGGATGGGAGTCATGGGATTTAACGGTAAGGGAGACACGGGAGTTTGCCTCTCGCATTAGCCGTACCGTAGTACGTTTCTAAGAGGTACCACGCGGAGGACCTTCTCCGAGGAGAAGGTGGTGTCTATCAGTCTGATATCCACCTACGAGTCGACTTGATGTTTCAGTTGTCCAAAGAATATACATCAGCAGAGGCTCCGCTGATCTCACCTTGGTCTGACGCACCCTTACCACCCGTTGTGTTGCTGTTTCATTTTTTTTCCTTGGGTAACTTACGCATTGCTCTGCCGTCAGAGTAACCCAGTGAACTTTTCCTCACTCCAACCACAACAAGCGCATAAGGTTTTTAATTCCATCCGTCTGGCTTAGTGAATTTAAAACAATTTAGTGGAGCACATACCACAAAGTATTTAATTATTAATTTTTAGATCGGGAAGCAGCCGAAGTTTTCATTCCACTTTTCCGGCTACATAATAATTTAATTCGAAAATTATTAATTATTTAATTATTAGTTCTCCGGCCAAACAGAAATTCCACATTTTCCGGCTCCAGAATAATTAAATCCGACCACGATTAGTCAGAAAGGAAGGTTAATTATTATTTGATATTTATTTATTTATTTTTTGTTTTTGTCAAATTCAAGCCAAGGTCACTTCCACCTTTCCGGCTCCGCAACATTTGATTTTGAAAATTGAGGATTCAGTTTTATCGATTATACCTATAAACAATTAATTATTGATTGCGAAAAACAAAAATTCAGCTATTCGAACGGCTCTCTAAATCCGAGTCAGTCAAGGATACAATACATACGTACGTGTCACATATTTCTATACATATATAATTTTACAAATATTGATTGTCATATACTTTTTTTCTGAACGAGCACGGACCTTCCGATACTTTTTTTATTTTCCGTGTCTCCAACACTGTGTCTACTCCGCATCTGGCACCATCCGCCGGCAATCACATCAAGCCGCTTTCCCATTTGGGTTTTTTTTTGGGTTCTTGCCGTTTCTTTTTCCTAAACATACGGATCGTGCCGCCCACGACTGTCCTTGCGACGTCTGCGCCGAGTTGCCAATTAGTTGTAAGCGCATTTCATCCGCGATCCCGACGTGCTCAGCACATTAGTGTGACCGGCCACCACTTCGTACGAGGCACTTATTGCGCAAGTCAGTCGACAAGCGCTGCCCAGCGAATTTGATTCTGAGAATGCCCACGGCAGACCAGTGCCATTCCAAGGGCAAAGAGCGACGAATCCGTCGATAAAAGCCCCGGCTCTTCACAAAGGCAGACTCGCTCCGTGGCGAAAATAGCTCAAAGTGCGGTCGAAGTGGCGCTGAAAAAGTTCATCGCCACAACCGATAAGATTAGCCAATTTGAGGCCAACATAAATACTCCGGGCGCCCCAGGAACGGGCCCTGTGGGAGAAGGTGGAGAAGAGCTATGAGAGCTGCTCCGATTTGCTTGCCGTGTCTGACGACAGTACGGCCACCTCGACAGTGCTGTAATCGAAATACTGCTACTGCTACTCCGTTTATTCGAGGTGTACTGCCAGCTTTAGAAAAAAATTGCCTTCCGATCCACTCAGGTTTCCGCCAATCTTCTCGGGGCCCCGTCTACAGGCTGCCGGTTACCGCCCGTGGATACCGAGGTCTTTGCGGGTGATTATTTTCTGTGGCCCACCTTCAGAGATTTGTTCACGGCCATTTCCATCCAGAACTCGCGGCTCACTTCGATCGAAAAGTTGTTCCATTTGCTATCCAAAACAAGTGGTGACGCACATACCATTGTTTTTAAGGCTCCGCTTACCCATGAGGGGTTTGGCGTCAAAATCTGACTGATCGCTTTGAGAACCGGCGGCTATTGGTCAATAGCCAGTTGAAGATCCTTTTCACAATCCAGGCTGTTCCTCACGAGTCCGGGGTCGCGCTGAAGGAATTGCAAGCCACCATTCTGACAGCCCCGGAGATGTCCTCCATCAATGTTGAGGCTTGGGACTGCCTCCTGGTTTTTATAATTTCCTCGAAGCTCCCCAAAGTCATACTTTCTATGTCGGAGCAATCCATACATAAAAAAGCCGAAATTCCAACATGCTCCAGTTGCGATCTCTGTTCGAGGGAGAACCATCCTATTCGCTTATGTCCGCGCTTCCCTGACATGGATGTAAATGGGCGCTTTGATTACATCAAAAGGGAAGCAGCTATGTCTCAACTGTTTTTCCCGAGGGCACCAGCAGCGGGACTGCACGAGTGCCCATAGCTGCTTCACATGCCACAGCCGACACCACACCCTCCTGCACCGCGTCAATTCGTTCGATACTGCTCCGAGTCCGCCTACAACATCAGGGGCTCGACCCATACAGACTTCCAGAAGCACGACCGGCTCAGGGGACCAGTCGGATGTGCAGGTGTGTTTCGCTCCTGGGACGGGAGCCGTCCTACTGGGCACGGCCCTTATTGACGTGTGCCATTTGGAGTGCAGCTTCCAGACACGAACGCTGATAGATTCAGGGTCCGAAGCGATTTTCATAACGGAACGACTGTTCAACCTGGTCAAGCTTCCCTTCAAGACGATTCAAGCCCAAGTTTCCGGTCTTAATCAGACCATTTCCGCACAGTCTACTTAATTGTGCCATTTCTCCATCCGATCGCCGTCTAGACCTGGGCTACAATTAGAGATTGCGGCTTACGTTCTTCCACATTTGGCAGAAAATCTGCCCTCATATCCGAATTCTCGGAATCTTCTCAAGGGGTTGCCCGACATTCCCCTGGCGGACCCCAAGTTCTTTGAGAGCTCCCAAGTCGATGTGTTAATAGGAGCTGACATTCTGCGGGTCGCTTCTCGGTCAGGAGACCATTTTTGGATGGGTGCTGACAGGCCCGTTATCTCCGGCCAGCCCCCCGTTTTTTTCCACTCAAATTGCCCGCAGCCTCGATGACTCATTGGATCAGCTCGGAAATCCAGGAGTACATCGCCTTAGGCCACATGACCGAGGTCTCTCCCGCAAGCAGTTCCGCTACCTACTACCTTCCACATCATGCCGTTGTCAAGCCCGAAAGCACGACTACCAAGGGCGGGTAGTGTTCAACGCTTCTAGCCCGTCCGCGAATGGGATCAGTCTAAACGACATTCTTTTTGCGGGCCCGGTCTTGCAATCCGACCTACCAATACAAATTCTAAAGTGGCGATACTTTAGGTTCGTCTTTAACGCCGACATCGAGAAGATGTATCGGCAAATTTGGATCGACCCCAAGCATACTTCGTTCCAATGTATTGTGTTTCGCAATCCCGATGGGGATATCCGCGACTATGAATTAAAAACGGTCACCTTCGGAGTCAATTGTGCTCCGTTCTTAGCGAACCCCGTCCTGCAACAGCTTCGGACGACGAAGAGTCGAGGTATCCGCAAGCAAGCCGAATTATCAAGCATTTTATGAACGTGGATGACGTTCTCGCGGGGGCAGAATCCAAAGCCGATGCCCAAGTTGCGATTCGGGAGTTGAAGGCGGCTATAGTGTCGGCAGGGTTCCCACTTAGGAAATGGGCATCTGATAGCAAGGCGATTTTAGCCGACATTCCGAGCGACCACCTCCTTCTTGATAACTTTATCGAAATCAATGCAGAGAGAACGGCCAAGATACTCGGCGTGTGGTGGAAGGCGACGACTGACGAGTTCTTTTTATTCCGCCAGAATTGGTCCCGTGCGAAGATGTTCATGCAGAACATCTGGCTCTTGGATCTAGGGTAGGACGACGCCCTCCCTCAAGATTTCTGTCAGCAATGGGTTGACTTTCTGAAGAACTATTCCGTGCTCGATCAGATCCGTATTCCTTGATGGGTCGCGTTCCGACCGCACCTGAAGGTAGAGCACCACGGGTTTTGCAACGCTTCACAGAAGGCGTACGGCGCCGCCATTTACGTCCGTGTCGAGGTGGAATCGACGGTAATAGTGAACCTACTAACCGCAAACACGCGAGTGGCCCCGGTAATAACTGTGTGGCTCCCGCGGCTAGAGTTGTGCGGGGCCTTGTTGTTGCTGAAATGGCCACCGCCGTTCTTCCAAAGCTGCCAGGGGCCGCAGCCGCCTATACTGTTGGATGGACTCAACTATTATCTTCGCTTGGCTGCAGAAGCCAGCGTTTCAGTGGATAACCTTCACCAGTGGACAGTTCACCGACGTGCAGAAGTGGGCACATGTCCGCTCCGAGCAGAACCCTGCGGATCTCGCTAGCCGGGAGGGTGGGTCTTCAAGACCTGGCAGATAGCCAGCTGTGGTGGCACGGTCCTGCTTGGTTGCAAAGGCCTCGCGGCGATTGGCCCACTCAGGGCAATGACGCCCTCGTGACTGAACTCGCGAAGCAAGCAGTCAAGGTCCATGTTGCGAAGGCGCCCGCCGAAGATATTCTTGAGCGTTTCTCCACACTCGACAAGGCGTTGCGAGTCCTTGCTTATGTTTATCGCTTCATCCAGCGCGCGCGGAAGATTCAATCTCCGTTCGAAGAGCACCTGACAGCTAATGAGATTACGTCGGCTGAACGCATCCTCGTTTCCGTCGCTCAGTGCAGACACTTCGTCTCTGAGATATGCTGCTTAAGCCAAAAGCGGCCAGTTTCGGCATCCAGTCCGATTCAAAATCTGAACCCTTTCGTCGATTCGCAAGGCCTTATGAGAGCCTGTGGCCGGGTAACGGCCTCTGAACTTCTCCAATATGACGATCGGCATCCTATAATCCTTCCGTACGACTGCCATCTGTCTCGACTCCTCGTCCAGTTTACACATCGCATCACGCTGCACGGTGGTAATCAGCTGATGATCCGCCTAATCCGGGCCAAATTCTGGATTCCAAGGGTGAGGAACTTGGTGAAGTCCGTCATCTCTTTATGCAAGGTGTGCGTCATCCACAAGAGGAAGTTGCAGACGCAACTCATGGGGGAGCTGCCGAAGGAACGGACGTCCTTCTCACGCCCGTTCACGCATACTGGTGTGGATTATGCCGGTTCCTTCGAAATTAAATACTACACGGGACGAGAGTGTCACGAAGGGGTTTGTGTTGGTGTTTGTGTGCTTCTCTACGAAGGCCATCCATTTAGAGCCTACATCCGACCTTACGACCGAGAAGTTTCTGGCGGCTTTCGCTCGGTTCTTGTCAAGGAGTGGGTGCCCCCGTCAAGTGCAGTCGGACAACGGGAAGACCTTTGTTGTGCAGCTGCCCTACTGTCCCGCGATTTTTTCCAAAGCCTTAAAGGGCGGTGACGGGTGCCTATAACCACCAGCACCTGCTCTGGCATTTCATTCCACCGGGAGCCCCCCACATGGGGGTGCCTGTGGGAGGAAGACGTCAAGAGCTTCAAGACCTTGTTTTACAAGTCAGCAGCCACGCGGAAATACACGTTGTGACGACGGTCACGATATGGCCGCCGCCACGACCATTGTAAATATCATGTAAATATAGTGTAAATATTAGTATGTAAATAGTAGGTTAGGTAGATTGGGATTAGTGTATAAATAGTAGTAAGATTAGAAAGATGTATATATGAAGTCAACACGTAGAATAAGATTAGGGAAGTAGGCGTTAGGGAATCACAGGGCCGGGCCCACACCTCGGTCACACCGAGCCTGACGTCACGGGCAACACAACTTGCACCGTTAGCAACATCCTCCAGGAACGGGAGGAAACAGTGACGAAAAGGGCTGAAACACGGGATCCGCCAATCAACGATCGGCAGAGAAGGCCGGAGAGCGCGACCTGGTCAGAGACCCGCGACGCAAGCGCCGACAGAGCAACGATTGCGGAATCGGAATTTGCATGGGCCACCTGTCGCCATGCTGAAAAATGCATGGAATGCGGAACGGCGCGTGCCATCGATCATGGCAGCGCAGCCGCCAAGGAATGGGCAGAATTAGGCCACGCAGAAATACGACCAATTACTCGTAATTAGGCCGGCAGCGTGAGAAGTCAAAGTGAAAACAAAAGCCCAGTGACAAACACCCCCGCGACATATACACATGTATTGACACCACGACACACAAAAGGACAACGACATGTAACATGTAATAAAGAAACAATATGAACATACGACAAGAAATCTTATATATTTCCTACACTAGCCAGCCCCCCACACCCCGCTGTACCCCCTCCTTCCCACTTCAGCCGCCGTTGGGTTATTCCAGGCGCGGATTTGGGCAGGACGGGACAGGAGCGACACGTTGGCGGCGGCTGCGGGACCCTTCCCAGCCGTCTTGCCTAGTCTCAGTATGCGCCGCAGGGATTAGCCCGGGCGCCGCCGCTGGCAAATTGCGAGTCAAAAGGGGCATATTTAGGGGAGGGCGACGGCCCGCCGTTGGGATACCACGGTGGAACCGACGGGCCGCGGCAGCTCGGGCACGCCAGCGCTGTGGTCATAGGTTTGGGTTGCGGGCGCGGGAGCAGGCTGCTGGGTCACTCCGAGCCACGACTCCAGTCTCTAGAGGGGGGGGAATCTGGCTGCTGGGAGACCCCGAGCCGGTAGCTTTCTGACCCGGGCAGCGTGGGCAACGTAATCTGGCAGTTGAGCGCCGAGAAAACCACCCTAAAAATCCTCAAAAACCACGGTCCCTCCATTTCCTGGCGTGTCCAATTATAAATTTAACTGGAAGGGACTCTGGGCCGCTGAGTTCATATCTCGGTCGTAGTGCATCCTTACAGTTTGGCGCCTGTAAACAGGGACCGTCAGGAAATGGGGAGATGTAGGAGCCCTTACTAAGGTGGATTAAAGCCCCACCAGCCGAACGATATTTTTTGCGGTGTGTAAATGCACATATATGTATATACATATATATAAGCACAGGCAAACGGCCAAAAACTGCCAGAAAATTCTATATCAACGACGCACATGCAGCCGCCGTAACGGCACCTTATTTTTTTCGGGCAGCTAGAAGAGAAGGGGAAAGAAGAGATCGCAATAGGAAAATTCCATTCAAGAAATACAGTCTCGGCAAAACAGGCCGCAAATAGAGCATCGTAGTCAATAAGAAGAGTTACAAAATCGCTGCCGATGCCGACGTCGGCAGAGCAAAGAGAACCGCCGCCGCACGTGCAGGTCACGAGTAGCGATCATACATACATACATACATGCATACATTTACATACGCAAGTACTAATTTTCGCTCTTGGTTGCGCCGCCATCAGGGCGGGGACCAACTTATATATTGGCCCTTCTGATTAAGCTATGACACTCAGATAATACCCTTCGTTGAACACACATCGTGAAACCTAGAGAAAATTAAGCCGTCGCGAACCATCGAGTCCTGACAATCTGAAAGATCCTGCGAAAATAAAGTAAAAATAACAAGTCCTTCAGCCGCGAGGACATCCAGATCCTGCGTACAGAATTTAAACAAGCTAAACAAATGATATAATAAAAAAATAAAGTAACGGAAATAAATTGGACAAATAATAAAACGAACGAAAGAAATAATAAATAATAACCAACAAATAAATAACTAAACAGACCAAATAAAATTTAAATACTAGCCAATAAATAAAATTAAATAAAATGAACTAATAAATAATAAATGATAAATAAATAAAATCAAATAAACGGATGACAAGATAAATTAAATTAGCAGAGAAGCTAAGGAAGGGTCGCGCCAAGTTTTCAAATAAGCAAATACCAGTAGAGGAAGCCGTTAAGAAAATCGAATAAAAATACCAATTCGAAAGGAACTATCGATAAAAAAATACGGAAAGTGGACAAATGCGAATAAAATACCAAAAGTGGAGACAATCGATTTTTAATACCGGACGGGAAGCAACTGAAATACCGATTCCGATCCGATGAAGGTATATCGATTATAAAATACCAGATCGGTAAAGAGATAACTAAATAGCGAGGGGGAAAAAACAGAAGGAGGCCACGAGGAAAATAACCCCGAATTATATAATAACTATACCAGAATCAGAAGAATAATAAATACAAAAAAAATATATAATAAACAAATTTAATAAATTAAAATAAATAAAATAATTAAAATAAATAGAAGACAAAAGAAAAACAAAATGAAATAAAGTTAATAATTAAAGATAAAATAAGTTAATAGATGAACTAAATAAACAGAGTAAATAAATAATTAATTGACAAAGCGAGTCAATAAATTAATGGAACAAGTCGGACTACACTGAAGAAAAAAAGGAAGAAAACAAATAGATACAATAAAATAAAATAAAATAAAATAATACAATAACAAAAAAAAAAATAATAAGGAAATAAGTAAAATACAGTAAGGCAAGCAAAGTAACATACGGAAAATATACGAACCCAGGAAATAATTGAACATAGATAACATAAGGCGAAAATAAATATTAGTTAGAGAAATAAATAATAGATGGTAACTAATAAATTAACACGAGCGGAGCAAATTAAACAAGAGAAAGAATATAGAACGAAATCGAGGAAAAGAAACATAAGAAGAAAACTAAACAAGCCAACGAAGGAAAGGTAAATTTATACAAGGAAAATTTATACAAGGAAAATCAAAAAGAACTAAGAAACTTTCAAGGAAAGGAAAAAAGGAGATCGAGAAAGGAGGGAATAAAGCAACGGAGGCGAAGGCAAGGAGAAAAGAAAATAATAAAATAGTATTAGAAAACAGGAGAAAATAGGGAAGGATACAATATAGCAAATAACAACGGAAATTAAGGCAAGCAGGAAATAAGGAAGAGCAAACATACAATAAGAATAAATTAAGGAGGCCAAGGAATAAACATAGAACAATAAATCAGGAAGCTGGGAAAAAAAATATAATAATAATAAAATCATGGGCGTAACTTGGATCAGTTACCGATAAAAGTTGGAGTTGGAGACCATACTCCTGGAATTCGGTTTGGAACGAGGAGGCACGGTCGAGGAGCAGCGATCGCGGCTGATTGCCTTCGCGCGTAAGCAGGACCATCCAAATCCGCCTTGAGGAGTTGGAAAGGAACTTTGGGAACGCCCTTACGGGAGACGCAAAGCTGTTGTCACCTATGTATTTGGACCCGGAAGCAAACTCACCAGGAGCTGCGGCGCCGACGGCACCACTTACCCTTCTGCTGCCCAGAAGTACCTCCCCTGCCGCAGGAAGACGCCTGCCGACGAAAACAGAGGAGCCACCGCGCGCAACAAACTACCATGGGGACCCGGAAGCCGCACTATTGGATCGGATGACCAAGTGGGGACTCTCATTTGACGGGACGACGGATCCGCTCTGTTTCATAGAGCATATCGAGGAACGGGCCGACACTAGCCGGATCGATCAGAAGTATCTCGCCCCAGCTTTAATAGTACTACTGACTGGCCGCGCTGAGAGCTGGTACAGGACAAGTGGCCTTCGGAACGCCACTTGGACAGAGGTCCGCAGGGAATTTTTTGATTTCTTTCTGCCGCCGCGCTATTATCAGCGGCTGGAGAACGAGATTAGGACTCACTTTCAGAGGCCCAACGAGCCCTTTAAGGAATATCTGGTAGACCTGCGCCTGCA
>VNJN01003933.1:0-13858 GCA_008042485.1 Drosophila mayri | reverse complement strand
TCTTTCCGTATTTGAATAAACACATTTTATTATTTACATGCAAGGTCACTACTTTACGTACTTCATCATTATTAATGACTTCATATACGTTGGGCTTTGAAGCTTTCTCTTCAGATTGCCTAGGCAATTCAGTTTCTTTTTCTTTTGCGCAGGATTTCTGTCTACTTTGGTTTCTCCTTTAGTAAAGGATCTTGATGCGTATGCAATTGGAAGTTGAAGTCCATTATGGCTTTGAGTTAAAACCGCTCCACATGCTTGCTTACTTGCATCGGTTATTATGCAGAATTCATTAGTGAAATCTGGATATTGTAACAAGGTGGGGTTTATAAGTGCCGTTTTAAGATGATCGAAGGCATTCTGGTATTCAGATGTTCATTCGAATTTTACATCCTTTTTACATAACCTGGTTATGTGACGAGAATAATCGGCAACATTTTTTATTTATATATATACTAATTGCAAAATGCAACGAATCGTCTAGCGCTGTCCGCATCATGTGGGACTGGATAGTTCTTTATGACGTCATATTTTTTATCATACGGCAAGATTCCTTTATCAGTGCATTTATGGTCCAATGAAAAATGAAAATTTTTCAGGATGTTGCTTTAGGTTATGTTGCCGACATTTCTCGAAGACATCAGTTAAGTTCTTGAGCATATGTTTTTCGGAACATCCTACGACTATTAAGTCATCCATATAAAGAAATGCTTGCGACGAAAGCGATAGTCATCATTCTCTGAAATGAATTTGGGGCTATTTTCAAGCCAAATGGTAATCGCGTAAAGCGATACGAGCCATTGCTCGTCGAAAATGACGTTATATCCCTGGAACTTTTTTCAAGTTCAATTTGGCGAAAACCTGACATTAAGTCAAGGCATGAGAAGTATTTTGCTCCATCTAGTTGATCTGGAATGTCATCAATTCTAGTGAGCGGAAATTTATCAGACAAGAGTTTTTCATTAATTTGACGATAGTCGATTACTAATCGCCATTTTTTCTTGTCAGAGTCCGGAAGAGACTTCTTCGGAACTAATAAAAGTGGGCTATTATATGCTGAGACTGATGGTTCGACTATGTTATCGTCTATCAATTTTTGCACTTGGGCTTGAATTTCTTCTACTTGGCTGTGAGGACTTCTGTAGTTCTTGATGTATACTCATCATCCTTCACTCTAAGTTTTTTGCTTGTAAAAATTGTTTGTTGTTATTGATTCGGTTTCTAGTCCGAATATATCTGAATACTTGGTGCATAATTTTTTCAATTAAGTTTTGAACAAAGGCGGAAAATTTTTAATTAGTTTTTCCAAAGCGAAGTTATCTCTTTCTTCGTTAGTTTCTTCTATTATATCATAGTTATTTAGGGTTTCGAATTTAATTTTATTTAAATTTACAATTCTATTGGTAGTTGTTGTGTTTATAATACGGACATAAGTGTTTTTCGAATTGGATATCGTATTTGCTATATAAATTCCTTCCTCAATTTCTTGATTTAGTATTAGAATTTGATTTTCTACTGAGGGGATTTGTATTTCACGGACAACTTCGGAACGAGCTGGGAGTATGAATTAATTGTAATTTAATTGGATAATTTAGGTTATTTGGGCGGAGAATCAGCGTGCCGCCACCTCTGAGTAAAATCTAGTTGGCAATTATATTGTTTAATGAAATCTATGCCTAGTATGCCATCACTAGGTATTGGGAAATTTTGCTCGACTAAATAGAAGTCGTGCGGAATTATATATTTACCTGTAGTGAGTTCTATTGAGGCTAAGCCTTTAGAAGAAATTGTTTGTTCTCCGATTCCCGATATTTGTGTATGAATTTTATCATTAACATGTTCAAATTGATCTATGTTCTCTTTTAATATAGATGTGTCTGCACCAGTATCAAGCAACAGGGTATAAGGTTTACTTGTCCTTTCATTGCTAATTTTCACAAAGATACTTAGGTTACGGTTAATTGTTTTTATCGAGCTAGTTGTTGGCTCTAAAGATCTGAAGGGTTCTGTTGGTTTCCCGAATTACCTTGGGCTACTCGGACATTGTAGTTATTGTTGTTATTATTGGTGTTTGCCCGCGGTTGTTTTCTTCACGGTTGTTTCCATCACGGTTATTTCCTCCATAATTGTTGTTGTTCTGATTATTATAGTTGTTCCGGTAGTAACCGTTATTTTGGTTATAGCCATTGTTTCGGTTGTTACCTCGACCATTACCTGTACCTCGATAATTATTTTTATAATTGTTACCGCTATAATTATTCCTTTTGTTGGCATACAATATTGTATAAGCATTGCCAGTCATTTCAGTACTACATTGTACTTAGTGACGGCTTCATTAATGTTAGAGAAGTTACCTGCTTCTAATATTGTTTTAAGTCGGCCATGCTAACAATTTTTAACCATTGTGGCGATGGCTTCCTTTGTGCTGAATTTATCAGCGTGTTCGGCCGAAAGGCCTTCGTCAATATACGAAGCTTCAAGGAGCTTTCGTAAGTTGTCTATTTTCGTTGTGAATTTTTCAGCTGTTTAGTCGGATGTTTCGCCAACTATAGTGTCTTGTAATTTGGTGATTATTCCTGTTATTGTAGTTTGATTTTTGTATTTTTGACTTTACTACTTTTGACTTTACTACTTACTACGGCTAATTCTTCGAAATGTCCTTTCGTTAAATTTACCAGTCTTAAAGCCGTTACGAATCTTTGTAAATGGATTTTTTGTCCATTAAATTAAGGAATTAAATTCGATATGTCCTTTATGTAGGCTCGCTGTAAAGCTGGGTCCACTATCATGTGAATTATCGTGTCGAGTGAACTTAACAGGATATCTGAGGAAGACAATAAATCTTATTGTTCTCTTTCTTCCTCTTCCGTTGCTGCTGGTATTGTTAACACAGCAGGGATGGTAAGATTGTTCAGATCCTGGTCCTCGATTTAAAGTTAAATTCCAGATTCTTCGTAGTCTAAATCGAGATCTCACTCTCCTGACTCTTTTAGTTCTTCCTCTTTGTCACCAGCCGGTTCTGTTGATTCCGGTTCGTCAACTGATACTGGGTTATTGAGGATAGTAGGGACAGATATATTAAGATTACATTTTTGTTTAATCGAGATTAAATTTGTTCGAAGTCTGGTTAAAAATTGGGATACCTTAGACCAATGATCCCCTGTTAGGTTATCCCGTTGGCCATGTATTAGTACCCGGGCTTCAATAAAACACTTAACTAATATGCATGCGTGTTTACCGTATTCTCTGCAATGCCATTTGGGTTTGAATTTTAAGTCAAACTCGTTTCAGTTTCGTACTTTGCAATGACCTGGGCTGCGCATTCAATGGCGCTCTTCTGCATTTCCTGACTCATGTCAGAATGCCGAATATCGATCTTGTAATTAGACATTTTGCTGACCGTATTCTATAAAATATACCTGATTTTAGTTCGGTTATTTGTATTTATTTTGTTCATTTTATTTCAATGATAATTAAATTTTTTTAGTTCTTCATACATTTTACAAAGGTATACATATAATGTTGAATAGATGTATTATATTTTTTTTTTTTTTAAAACTTTATTCTCAATTACTGCCGGTGCTTCTTTATATTTTGTCCATGTCGATAGCCTGGCTTTTATTTATAGCCCTTTTTGATATACATTTATTATGAAATATATAGGCTTTATACAAAATATAAGCGCACATTATGGCAACAATAATTGGCAATAAAATATTTGTTAAATTCGAGTCAACAGTGCTCGATTTAATTTTGTTAATTACATTTGCAGTGGAGTCCACTGACTTTGTTTCAATAATTGCCATATTCAAATTTCTTTCTTTTAATTCTATGCCATTAACATATGGCGTAGGTATTGGTTTATAATTTATTGACCAATTATTGGACATATAAGGAGGTGAGATTTATATTAACAGAAGGATACTGTAAGGATGCACTACGGCCGAGATATAAACTCAGCGGCCCAGAGTCCCTTTCCAGCTAAATTTATAGTTGGAAAACGTCAAAAAAAGGAGGGGCCGGGGTTGGGGAGGTTTTTAGGGGTGGGTTTTTGACCTAGATAACTGCCGCTTCCGATTGCCCACGCTGGGCGGGATCGCGCTACCGGCCCTGGAGTTTCCCAGCGGCTGGACCCGCCACTAAAGACTGGAGCAGAGGCCCGGGTGAACCCAGCAGCCCGCTCCCGCGCCCGCAACTCAAACCTAAAACCAGGACGCCGGCGTGCCCGAGCTGCCGCGGCCCGGCGGCTCCACCGTGGTATCCCAACGGCGGGCCGTCGCCCTCCCATAAATATGCCCCTTGACTCGTAATTTTCCAGCGGCGGCGCCCGGGCTAATCCCTGTAGCGCATACTGAGACTGGGCAAGACGGCTGGGAAGGGTCCCGCAGCCGCCGCCCGCGCCCACGTCCGGAATTTAACCCCAGCGACGCGACGCTCCTGTCCCCGTCCTGCCCAAATCAGTGCCTGGAATTACCCAACGGCGGCCGAGGTGGGGAGGAGGGGGCACAGTGGGTGGTATGAGTGGCCAGTTTGGATAGGGAAAATAATAAGATTATCGTTAAAGTGTTCATTCTGTTTTATTTCGTGCTTTATTTGTCTGTGCCTGTCCCTAATATGCTCGTAAATGTACTTCGTATTATTCCTATCCTTTTCTATTTCTGCCCAAACTGTTTCTTTCGTTCACACCGTCTCAGAGTTATTTCATATTTAAATGCGTCGGGCGCAGCTCGCTCACCCGATAGATGTTTTTTTTCCAATTGTCAAATTCCGTATCTTCTTTGTCCTTGTCGTGATATATATTTTCGGCGGGGGTCGTCACTGATCACAAACTTGTCACTTTTCAACTTTTTTCGCTGCTGGCCTAATTACGAGTGATCTTCGTTTCTATTTCCAGATGTCGCGTGACCCACTTCTGCCTGCTCCTCTAACAGCTGCGCTGCCACGATCCATGGCACGTGCCGTTCCGCATTCTATGCATTCTTTTGCATTGCGAGCTTGCAATGCAAATTCCATTTTCCGCATTCCGATGCTCTGCCGGCGCCTGCGCCGCGGGTCTCTGCCCGGATCGCGCTCTCTGGCCTCTTATGCTGGCCGCTGATTGGCGGATCTCGTGTTCCGGCCCTCCAGCCGTCGCATCGCCGTTTCCCTCTCGTTCCTTGAAGATGTTGCGAACGGTGTTGCGGGCAATGTTGCCCGTGACGTCAGGCCTGGTGTGGCCGAGGCCTGTGGCCCTAACTGGTATTTACATCTAGCCTACCCTTATACCTTATCTTAGGCTACTATTTACATCGTGTTTTACTCCATATTTACATGTTGTTTTCTACTCGTGGCGGCGGCCACCTCGTGACCGTCGTCACACCCCCCCGCCTACTTCCGGGTGGGGCGGAGGAACACCCGCACTTTCCCGAGGACGCCAATTTGCACTCGGAAGCGCTGGCCATCCTCCTCGTCCAGATACCGTCGGTTCTTCTGGACTCGCGTCCGCAGACGGTCCTGCACGCGTCGGATCAAGGGACCCGGCAGCCGCCCTCCCGGGGTTGACCATTCGGTCGGAGCCGTCACCCATGGTTCCGGGTGGCTCCATGGCGCCTGTCGCGGGCGGATCGCCTTCTCGGCCGGGGGTGCCGGGCAGGCGCCTCCGCGGCCGTGGGTCGTCTTGCCGGCTGGCCGACCGTGGCGGATGCACATTTAGTGGCCGGGCGTCTGGCCAGGAATGGCCCTGGGACAAATATCTCGGCCGGGGTGGGCGAAGCTAGCGCGCCTGGGTCCAGCGTCGCCCTATAGCCGTCCCGAAGCGGGCCATAGGTCCCTGTCGGCCTATGCGCGACGTCCCTCCCTGGTGTTCGTGGCGGCGTCCCGGGTCTTTCCACCAGCGGTGGGGGTCTCGTGTCCCCATCTGACACCTCATATACGGCCACCAGCGGTCCCGGGACCGGCACCAAGTTGGCCAGGGTGCGGGGCGATACCTCGCCAAAGCAGGCTCTTAGCTCGGTTCCTCCTCGGCAGTGACCCGGTGCTGCTGTCCAAGCTGGGGTGGGGCTTCCCAGGGGAGCAGCGTGGGTGAGTCCGGCGATGGCAGGGTAGACATCACCCACGGGGGCGTCGTCGCCTCTCGCGGTGGGGTAGCTTCCCACCGGGCTTCACCGAAGCGGTCGTCGGGCTCCATCTCCTTCTCGCTCTCGCTCGAGAGCTCTATTATTTCCGGTGTCGATTGAGGCACCCTGGTAGCCGGTACCACTATCATCAGTGGGGGCCCGCGTTGTCGCCGCGGGTCTCGTTGCGGGGCACTGACCCACGTCAACATAGAAGGGCCACCCCGATCCAGCAAGGGGACCACCTCCAACGGATCGTCTCCGGGCACGGAGCGCCTCCGCTCGTCGAGGTAGAGCTCCTTAAAGCTCTCCTCCATCGCCGCCGTCAACCAGGAATAATCCCTGGTTATTGGGGGATCCCCGGGTTGCCTGGCGTGTATGGCCGCCGTCAGTGGGGGTGCGCCCATTATTTCGGCCGTCACCGCCACTCGCGTGAGCGAGCGCTCGTCCTACCATCGTTGGTAGCTTTCTGTGGGAAAAGAAAATGGTTAGTTTTGTCGTTTACCCAATTTCTACCTAACGGTGTGCCTATCCTAGTCCCTACGTAACCCTATTTGTTTTCCCCGCGACGGGAAGTCTGACCCATAAGCCTGCTCGGTGTACGCGTTTACTAGTTTTCCCCGGCGAAGCGCGGTGTGTTGGACGGGCGCACCTGTCATCAAGTGACTCCGCGATACGAATTTCTGCTCAAAGTTGGGCAGACTAAGACAGGTGCTTCCGTCAGTCGCGTTTTCAGCTGCTGAAACGCCTGATCCTGCCGTGGCGTCCAGTCCCATTTCTTGCCTTTCTTCAGCAAAGATGTCATCGGCTCCACGATGTCGGCGAAGTTGGGGACAAATCGGCGATACCAAGATGCGATTCCCAGGCATCTCCGAAGTTCCTTCAAACAAGTTGGTGGTTTCAGCTCGCGGATCGCGGCTACCTTATCCGGGTCCGTGTGGATCCCTTCCTTACTTATTACATGCCCCAAGTAGGCGATGTGCCGCTGAAAGAAATGACATTTGTCCCTATTTAGCCGCAGGTTGGCTCTGCGTAATCGGCAAAACACCTCCCGAAGATTTTCGACGTGTTCCTCCAGCGTCGACCCGACGACTATAATGTCGTCTAGGTAGGCGAACGCATGCGGCTCCATGTCCGGACCGATTACCGTATCCAGGGCCCGCAGAAACGTCGCTGGTGCCGAGTGAAGTCCAAATGGCATCGCTCGCCAATGGAATAGGCCCCGGCCAGGAACCGTGAAAGCCGTACATTCCCGGCTCTCATGAGCCACAGGAATTTGACAGTAACCATTCTTCAAGTCCAATGTCGAAATGAACTTGGCGTTCCGTAATCGCTCCAAGATCTGGTGGATCCTTGGCAGCGGGTACGCATCCGGCACAAAGTTCTTGTTTAACTGCCTGTAGTCGATGCACATCCGTGCGTCACCGTTGTTCTTGGCCGCGATCACAATCGGGGCACTGTGCGGGCTCTTCGATGGCTCGATACGGCCATCCCTAAGCAGTTCGTCTATCTGCCTATTAATGACGGCTCTCATGGCCGGATTCCGAGGAAAATACCTCTGTTTTATCGGGCGGTCGTTGCGCATTACGATCCGGTGCTCCGCGATGTGTGATACTCCGGCCAGATTCTCAAATTTTTCCAATTCCTGTTCCAGGAATTCCTCCATCCAGGGCTCTGGGTATCCTTGTCCCGATTCCGGCGGGTCCGGTTCCTCGGGTGTATGACTCACAGAGTCGACTTTGCCGCAGAGGGGCGCGTTCTGCTCCGGCGTTTCCTCGGCGTGGTCCTGGAAGCGGACACGCTTCTTGGAGGTGCGAAAAGGATTTCGGTGCGCGGCGGTGGCGTTAGCCACAGGCAAAACATGGCTCCAGCTGTTTGTCCGACTGGTCGATGGTACCTCTATATCCCGGGCTGTTCCCATGCATGAATTTTTATTTGCTGCCCACGGGGCAGGGGTCAGCGCTTGTCCTTGTACAGTACGCGGCTTGGGTACTGGTCCTTGTGTGGCGGTCGGCCCCTCCTGGGTAACCGTGCCAAATAATCCTCGATGCGTTTCCTCTGTTATTCCTCCTGACTGTCTCCTCGTCGAGACTCCTCGTCGTTCCGCAGAAGGCCCGAGTGTGTCTGGCTCCTGGTGGCCCGCTTGTGACTTCCCTGGGAGTCCGGTTCCTGGTGGCATGCTTCGGGCTTCCCTGGGATCCGGCTCCTGGTGGCCCGCTCGTGGCTTCCCTGGGAGTCTGACTCCTTGACGAACTCCTGGTGGCATGCTAAGGGCTTCCCTGTGGGTTCGTCCTGGTCGTGAGGCTTCTTCCTGTAGCTCTCCTCGCCGTCTTCCGTCTTGTATCCTCTCTCGCATCTCGTCTTCCTGCGATCCTTCCCGATGTTCCGTGCAATGGATATTTGCCGCTAGTGCGAGTTTGACCTGTGTTCGTACGTCCCTAGTGTTTTGCTTGTTGTCTAATTCCTTTCGCCTATTCTTCACTGATGAAACTATGGGTAGCTCCCGTGGGTGGCCACGAATCTTCGCCCTCCCATAGTGATGGTGGCTCGGATGCGTCCCTGGCGTTGGTGGAGAGTTCTCTCCTCTAGTTCGGGTTGGATAGGTTCATCGGGTGATTCCCGGTCACGCGAGGCCCGTTTCCGTTTCCCGAAACCTGCCCGGGCTGGCCGCAATTTCTGCATGCCCCTCGCACATTTACCGGTGCCCGCTCCGGTGTCGTTGCTCGACTCGTATTCGCGTTCCTGCTGAAACTCCCTGGCATAGGGTTCGTCGGCGGCCTGCGGGCCGTGCGGTCCGCATCCGTGGTGGTACGCGAAGTAGGTGGTGTCCGTGGGTTCGATTCCTGATGATTCTGAGCCCGTTCGCTCCTGCGGAGAGTCTCCTCGTGGTCGACCACCAAGTGAATCAATTCTGCTAACGTGTAAAAGTCCTGTCTCCTAACGAACAGTTTATATTCCGGCGACATGTTGTCGTAGACCCGGTCCAGCTCTCGTTCCGCTGTAAATCCGGCCCGTTGCATCTGCAGACGCAGGTCTACCAGACACTCCTTAAAAGGCTCATTGGGCTTCTGAAAATGGGTCCTAATCTCGTCCTCCAACCGCTGATAATAGCGCGGCGGCAAGATGAAATCCAAAAACTCCCTGCGAACCTCCGTCCAAGTGGCATTCCGTAGGCCACTTGTCCTGTACCAGCTCTCGGCGCGGCCGGTCAGTAGTACTATCCAGGCCGGGGCGAGATACTTCTGGTCGATCCGACAAGTATCGGCCCGTTCCTCGATATGCTCTATGAAACAGAGCGGATCCGTCGTCCCGTCAAATGAGAGTCCCCACTTGGTCATCCGATCCAACAGTGCGGCTCCCGGGTCCCCATGGTAGTTCGTTGTGCGCGGAGGCTCCTCCTTTTTCGTCGACAGACGTCTCCCTGCGGCAGGAGAGGTACTCCTGGGCAGCAAAAGGGTAAGTGGTGCCGTCGGCGCCGCAACTCCTGGTGAGTTTGTCTCCGAGTCCAAATACATGGGCGACAGCAGCTTCGCGTCTCCGGTGGGGGCGTTCCCAAAGTTCCTTTTCAATTCCTCGAGGCGGATTTGTACCGCCTCCGGATGGTCCTGCTGGCGCGTAAAGGCAATCAGCCGCGATCGCTGCTCTTCTACCGTGCCTCCGCGTTCCAACCCAAATTCCAGGAGTATGGTCTCCAGTTCCAGCTTCTTCCTGTAACTGATCCAGGTGACACCCATGGTTGGTTTAGTTTTTTTTTTTCTTTTAAAGTGTTATAGGATTATTACTATTTTATGTGATTCTTTTTGTTTATATATTTATATTATTCCTCGCCTTTTTCTTGATTTTTCCTCGGTCTTTCCTCGATCTTTCCTCGATTTTTTCTCTAATTTTCCTCGATTTTTTCCTAGATTTTTTCTCGGTCTTTCCTCGATTTTTCCTCGGTCTTACCTCGATTTTTCCTTGATTTTTCCTTCGATTTTTTCCTTCCTTAATTTATTTTATTCGATTTCGCTCAATCCGTTCGTTCGCTTGCTTAACTTATTCTACCCGTATTTATTCATTATTTATTATTTATTTATCATTATTTATTTTATTTTGTCTTATATTATCTATTTCCTATTATTTATTTAGTTGATTTTCCGTTTTATTCTATTAATTATACTTTTTCCCGTATGTTATTTATCTATATTACTGTATTTTATTCCTAATCGTATATTTTTATTTTATTATTCGTTATTTAATCGTATTTTTTTTATTTATTTTATTTTTCTCCGTGTGTTTTCCTTGGCCGCTTTTCTTCGTATATCGCGTTTTATTTTTCCCCGTATATCTTTCTTTTCGCTTATTCAATTTTCCTTTTTTTTGGAAGATTGTAGGTCAGAGTAAGAGGGCTTCTCCGAAGTTTCCTGTTTCCCGAGAGACCGTGTTGAGGTGTTTGCTGAGAGCTTAGAGGACCGTTTCACTCCCTTCGCTACCTCCTCTGCGGCGAGGGTTGAGCGGGTCAATGCCTTGTTGGCAGTTCCTCATCAAATGGTCCGCCCTGTTACTCCTATTCTGCTCCCGGAAGTGAGAGACAGGATCAAGAAGCTGAAAAACCAGAGGGCGCCAGGTGCAGATGGCATTTCTAATAGAGTTGCTAAACCCCTTCCCGAGAGAGCACTTCTCTTCTTGGCCTTTGTACTTAATGCAGCTCTCAGAATTGGTCACTTTCCTTCCTCCTGGAAGAATGCCAATGTGGTGAAGATACACAAAAAAGGAAAGCCCTCCCATGACGTGTCTAGTTACAGGCCGATTAGTCTTCTGCCCACGTTTTCGAAGATTTTTGAGCGATGTATCCTTGACAGGATGCAGAGGATACCGGCGGTACGGGATACGATACCAAGGCATCAGTATGTGGTGGCGGTCTTTCTGGATATTCAGCAGGCCTTTGACCGGGTCTGGCACCAGGGGCTTTTATCCAAGATCAAAGGGCTCCTCCCTCCTCAGCTTTTTGAGGTTATCAGGAGCTACCTCTTAAATAGGACCTTTTAGTTTGTCCAGGATGGGGTTGTGTCGTCCACCAAGAGGATTCTTGCTGGCGTGCCGCAAGGAAGCGTGCTTGGCCCAACGCTTTATAATTTGTCCGCTTATGATGCCCCGCTGCACCTGAGCTCTCATAGCACTTGTGTTGCCACGTATGCGGATGACACTGCGGTGTTGGCTAGATCCAGCTGAGTTTACAGCGCCACTGACAAACTTCAAATTCTTTTGAAGAGGTTCGAGAACTGGTCTTGTAGGTGGAATGTGGCCATCAACACTGATAAGTGTGCGGTGGTCACATTTTCACTTAGGAGAGACGCGTGCCCAGGAGTCTTCCTTCATGGGCAACTTGTGCCGCAGCAACTGGAACACACCTATCTTGGATTAGTTCTTGATAAGAAGCTAACATTTGCCTTGCATGTCAAACAGATTTGGGCGTAGCTGCAAGGTACGGCCAGTCGTATTAGTTGGTTAACAGGTCCAAAGTCTATGCTAAGTCTGCGTTGTAAGACTCGACTGTAAGACTCGACTGTGGCGCTATGGGGTGGCTATATACGGGATAGCAGCCAGGTCGCACTTGCGGATGGTCCAGGCGTTTCAGGCAAAGTTTTTGAGACGTATCGCCAAAGCGGAATGGTATATTAGAAACGTTGACATTAGAAGGGAACTTGGAGTACCAGCACTTGGTGATATGATAAACTCTCTGGCTGCAAATCATCGGCTTAGACCCCCTAACCCCCTGACTAGACGGATAACAAGGACACACACATCTAGACGGCTGAGACGTTTTACTATTCGGGAGCTGCCCTCCCGGCGCATTGTCTAATTTATAATTAGGAAGTTCGTAACTGTCGCTTTAAATTGCTGACACAGTAGTATATATGTGGCTGGATAGGTCAGGCAGCTTGCCTACTTGCTCAAATAAATATTTATTATTAATGTTTTTTCACGTTGTAACCGTCAATTTCCAATGTAATTCCTTTGCTCTGTATTTTTATTTATTCATTCATCTACGGTAGTTTTTATTATTTATGTTAGGATGTAACCATCTCTTTAGCCTTTTAGCTCTCTGAGTTTATTAATTTATTAATTCCTTTACTTTATTTTTATTTTATTATTATTTACTTATTTTATTTTATTATTGTTATTCTTTATTTTATTAATTCAATGCCTAGCCTTGTTCTATGGTTTTATCCGTTTGCTGAGTTGAATTATTTATTTATTCCGTTGGCTTTGTTTATTTTCCACGCGCTCGCTTGTCTTATTAAATTCTCCCGGTGTATCATTTAATTTAAATTTGTTACGCTTGCTCCGTTTTTTCTTTTGCTTAATTTCCTGTGCCAGTTATTGAATTTATTTAATTTATTTGGCTTTATTTCTCTCAGTGTTTCCTTTTACTTCGTTTATGTTATTTAACTTTCTTTCATTTATTGTATTCAATGGGTTCGTTTATTTTATTTAATGCTTTTATTTAATTTATTTATTTTATTCCATGTATTTTATTTGGTTAATTTATTTCGTTTTGTTTTATTCCGAGATTTATTTTATTTGTTCACTGTGCGACGGATCTGTATGTCCTCGGGGCCGAAGGACTATTATTATTCTTTGTTTTATGTTCGCAGGATTTCTCTGTTGAATTTCCAGGATTCTATGCATTCGCGACGGTTTGATTTTCCTTGAATATATTTTTTCCGATATGTGTTCGACGAAGGGTATTTACTGAGTGCCATACTTTAATAGAAAGGGCCAATATATAAGTTGGTCCCCGCCCTGATGGCGCGCAACCAAGAGCGAAAATCTTTGTATCTCTATATATATGTATGTATATCTTTATATGTGTATATATGTATGTAAGTATGTAAAACAACTCGTGATCTGCACGTGCAGCGGAGGTTCTCTCTGCTCTGCCGACGTCGGCGTCGGCAGCGACTTTTTGACTTTGCTTATTGACTACGATGCCCAATTCGCGGCCCGTTTTGGCGAGACTGTATTTTTCTGCCTTGAATGGAATTTTCTATCGCTGTCTCCTCTTCCCCTTTCTTTTCTTTAGCTGCCCGAAAAACAAGGTGCCGTTATGGCGGCTGCATGTGCGTCGCAAATTTGGAAGTTTCTGGCAGTTTCTGGTCGTTTGTCTGTCCACACTCGTATGTATGAGTTAAGACCCCAAATAATATTTCTCAATAACCGTGGGAATGCTTAACAACAAATTCGCAAGTTAAATGAACCTTAGCCGGTGCATCCAACAACAATGAGCACTACGATAAATCGGCCAATTATAATTAAGTTTGGCCAACGGCGACAGAGACATCAGCAATATCAGAAGCAGCAACCAATAGCAATAAAGAACGTCAGCGGAAACAGCGTCAACGGCAGAGACGGTGGCAGCGATGGAGCAGCGCGTAGCTATAATTAATAATTGTCAAACTTAAGTTAATCAGTTGAAGATCAAACTCAATAAAGGAAAGTTGATTTTTTTTAAAATAAAATCGTAACCGTACTTTTAACTGGCGCCCGAACAGGGACCTGGTAAAAGTCGTGACAAATAACAAGTTCCGCGTCCGTGAAGTTGAAAAAGTTTTCAACGTTTCGTCCCAACCTCCGCCTAATCAGCGAGAAGTGAAGAAGAAAAATCCGAGACCCGGAAGTGCAAAAGTGCCGTTTCAAAGAACGCCACGAAATAGCCACTCCTGAATAAAAAAGCAGGGCTTGTATTTGGCGAAATAACCAGGCCAAATTTTATCGCCGTGATCCCT
>VNJN01003931.1:0-10860 GCA_008042485.1 Drosophila mayri | reverse complement strand
ATGCTAGCGTCGACATAACTGCAACGAACGGACAGCATATGCATACCCCTCGCGCCTGCACTTGAGAGGGCATAGCAATATACATAAGTATATAGATACATAGCCGTCTCTCTGCCGCTGCCTGCGAGCAGCGCAGCTACGAGACTTAGCCCTAATTAGACTTAAAGAATATTGTAAAAGCACAGAGACATTTCGATCGTTGGAGCGGCACCATTGCTGCTCCAATCTAATAAAATACTACTATCCAAAACACAAAATAAATGAATGGAATTAATTATTTAAATTACCCAAAGAGGCAATAAGGGTGAACGTGGGATACACTTCAAGACGACAAGGTCAACGAGAAATACATTACACTTCATCACACAAATCCGAAGCAATTTTATGCTTTCGTCAATTCTAAACGAAAATCACAACTCTTCCCTTCCCTTCCCTTCGTCCCAAAACTGAGTCTGCTTCCTCCGAGCTTAATATTCCGAACTTATTCACAAAATTTTTCCATAGTACATATTCTACTGCTACTTTTAATGTAACGTCGTTGTATAAATATTCTCTTCAGCACCCCAACTGCATTTTTATTCCCACAATCGGCGAGGACGATGTTCTTCGGAATTTAAAATCACTCAAGCCATCTTTCTCTTATGGTTCCGATTGTGCTAATGCGATATGTTGTCCTTTGTCAAAGCTCTATCAGTTATATCTTAACATGTCCTTCTTTACCGATAGTAGGAAGGTGTCTTTTATAATACCGCTTCATAAAAATGGCTATGGCTAAACTTAGTGCGATTCCCAAGCTTTTTGAATTACTGATTACTGCTCAACTACAGCACCAATGTAGCTCATTTATGTCCTCCTCGCAGCATGGTTTTATGAAATACGGATCTACCACAACAAACCTTCTTGAGTTATGTGCTGTTAATAGAAACGCTTTTAGAAACATTCATTATTGGGCTTCCCCCCTTTGCTGACTGACTGGATTGCAACATATTTATCTAACCGTACTCAGAGTGTGGCCTTTAAGTGCTCATTCTCAGATCTAATTTACGTATCTTTACGTGTTCCGCAAGGGAGCCATCTCGGACCTCTTCTTATTATTGTTATTATTATTGTTATTCTTCTTATTGCTCATTCTCAGGTAATGATTAACGCTGATGATGTAAAACTATGCTTGCCTCTGACTAACTCTGTGTCATATGCTTTTACAAACTGACCTGAACAACATGCAATCTTGGTGCATCAACAATTTGTTCTTTCTAAATAAGTCAAAATGTAAATCTGATTCCTTATCGGAAAAACTGTTTCCATGCCAATTATTTCTTAGAGACTGGTGTTCTTGAGCGCATATATTCAGTTACAGGCCTTGGAGTTTTGTTTACTCACAACTTTAATTTCAACGATTACAATAGTTTAATTGTTGGTAAAGCTAAAAGTGTCTTTGCTTTTGTTAAGCGCTGGTCTAAGGAGTTTTATGATCCCTACACCACCAAACTCTTATTTGTCTCTCTTGTTCGTCCCATTCTGGAATACTGCTCTTATGTATGGTAACCCCAGTACGCGAAATATCAGGATCTTATAGAACCGGTACAGAAACAATTCCTCTCGTTTGCTCTTCGTGGTTTTAACTGGGATCCACATCGTCGTCTGCCTTTCTACTTAGACAGACTGCGGCTTTTAGGCCTGCCTACGCTTGAGGACTGTCGGACCTGCCATGGTGTGATATTCATACGCAAACTCATCCATGGTCACGTTTCCTCAAAGTACCTTTTGAACATTTTAAGGCTCTCGGTACCTACAAGGTCTTCCCGTCACTTTCGACCCATTGCCCTGGAGGACTGTAGGACAAACCTCGAAATGCATGAACCTTTTCGTGTTTTATGTTCTTTGTATAATGAGTATTACCATTTGTTACATGTTGAGATGTCCATACTCCTTTGCCAAGATAACCTGTTGGATGCTCCTCAAAGGAAGCATAGTTCCAGCGTTGATGTCCTCCACCGAAAGACGACCTTTAATCAGCGCAGATTTGGCTCTGCAATTTAAAATGAACCGATAAATGTATGCAAATATGCGCTGCAACTTATCGAAAGACTTGAGGAATTTGCAGTTTGATGAACTGTCTTTAAAAACGGTCCCAATTAGAACGGAGCTCTGGATGATCCTTTCCTGCATCTATCAAAGACGTCCAATTATACGAGCCCTGCAGAAGAAATGGTGACCCGTTAGCCCAAAGGGAATGATCCAACAATTCTCTCGGGGTACATCCTCGCGATACGACGCCTGCCGGATACAAGTTTGTAGGAACGTGATGCCAAGTCATGTCTTTCGTCATCTCCAGAATTATCGCGAAATAATGATTTTCGATTCTCCATTGCTCTCCGATCGCAAGTATAGACACGCTCCATAAGCTGACATCGCAGAATCCATGCAACTCAAAGGAAGCCCTTGGTTGCAGTACGAATCGTGGAAATTTTAATTTCTGTACAACCGATGACTGTGAGGTCAACTCCCACAATGACGAAAGAATGGGCTCTGGCAGTGAATCATCCCAATCCACGTTCGCACTCCATAGAGATTGCAGAAAAATCTTAGATTTTGAGATAATTGGTGTTATTAAACCGAGTGGGTCATAAATTTTGGCAATCGTTGACAAAGCAACCCGCTTAGTGGGTCGTTGATTGGTTGGTAGTTGAGAAAAATTGAATAGGAGTTGATTCGACGATGGGTCCCAGACTAGTCCCAATGCCTTGGCGACATCCGATCCATCGTGAAATTTGATTAACTGCTTCTTGTCGCATTCAGACTCTCTTAACAGGGCTGCTGACTCATTCGAACACCATTTGCGGATTGGAAAGTGACCTCGCGACAGCGGTTTCTTCACCTGACGACGAATTTCTCTTACCTCCTCAATTGAGTCCATAACAGATATTAAATCATCCACATAGAAATCTCTGCAAACAATTTTTGCTCCAATAGGAAATGCTTCCTCCTCATCGTAAGAAAGTTGATGCATGGCCCTTATAGCCAAGAAGGCAGCTGGCTTGACTCCATACGTCACCGTGTTCATTTTGAAACCCCTCAACTCTTCCGTGGAGTTCTCTCTCCAAACGATGCACTGCAAAAAGTCATCCGGGTACGAAACACGCACGCAACGGTACATCTTGCAGATGTCTCCACAAAGGACAACTTGAAAAAATCGAAAGCGAAGCAGTATTTTGAAGATTTTTTGTTGAATTGTTGGTCCTGCCAGAAGCAAGTCGTTCAGCTAGCTACCAGAAGTTGATTTAGCAGATCCATCAAAAACCACACAAGCTTCGTACTCGTGCTCTCCTGCTTATGTACGCAATGGTGAGGCAAAAAGAACTGCGTTTCTGACGATTCCTTTGATTCAAAAAAGCTGAATACTGAGCTTTCACGGCTGCCGGATGACGAGCCAAGTAAAAAAAAAATCACCTAGAGATTCAAATCCAGCAGCGGACAAGAGATGAACAGAGTATTGGCCGTTTCCAAGTCTTGTGCAATTTTCCTTGAAAAGCTGCTCACATAGCAAGTCTTCCGGCAATATAGATGGCTTAGACGAAGTGAAGTCCTCAATTTCCCAAAATTGTTTTACTATGGAGGCAAGTGATGATCAGCTGGGTCCTTGATGCTGGCTTGTAAAACCGATTTATGAGTTGGCATGCTCGACGATAACCCTCCAGAGACTATCCAACCAAGTTTGGTGTTCTGAAGAGTCGGCAACGTCGTATCCAAATAAATTTGCCCCATTGACATTATTTCGAAAAACAACCCAACGCCAAGTAAAAGATCAATTCATTGTGATTGATAGAAAATAGGATCAGCGAGCGAAATGTTTTATGGTATCCTCCATGATGTTGCATTTATATTGAAATGGGGCTGATAATCAGTAATACTGGGAGCCACAACCGCTGTGAATGCCGCACGATAGCTTGCATCCCGTGACTGCGCGAGAATATCGACAGTCTTATCAGAGATCATGGAAGATTCTCCTATCCCAGAAATCGAGGTTTGCGATCTTCTATGATTCAAGTTAAGTTGGCTAGCTAAGCGAGAGGTTATGAAGTTTAGCTGGGAGGCCGAATCTAAAATTGCTCGGCAAGGCATAAATGCTCCAATTCTATAATAGCAATTGGAAGCAACACGTAGTCGACCGGCAAAATATTTGAGGCTTTGGATGGAGGGCTTAGTATGTGATGATCAAGATGTGAAGATGCGTGCGAACATGACACTAGTGCTGACGAAGTGGATGGTGAAGGATGAAAGCTTGAGGATGGATCGAATGATGGAGATGAAAATAAGGTGGATGCTGCGGATGGGTCCTGGTTCATGTGCAATAATGAATGATGTTTCATGCGGCAATACTTGCAGTGAGTCGACTTGCGACTTGTGCTGCAAATTATGTTCCTTGCGCAAACAGTTGAGGCAAAGGTGCAACTTCTTTGCTTCTTTATATAGAAGATTCGGGCTCAAATTTAGAAATCGAGAACACTTTGGCAAATAATGATCCCGCGCATCGCAAAATAAGCATATCAAATTATTTAAGCTATTAGCCGAAGCAATAAGTGTATTTTGGTTATATTTGTGCAAGTTTTTTCCCACCTGCTGGCCTGGCGTTTGAGTTACCAAGGCTTGATCCAAGTTCTCCATCATCCTGCACTTCCTTTCCAAAAACGACTCCATTGCATCCCAAGCAGACAGCTCAGTGATTGGCAAATCTTCTTGCCATTTTTCCCGCGTCCTCAGATCCAGTTTCCGAGTTTTCATGTGAATTAGAAGCCCATCCAGAATTTGCTGTGTAGTGGCCAGGGTTCGAATGGCTCGCAGATGCGAATTCATGCAGTCACTGAGCTCCAAGACCCTTTGACGATCCTTTCTCGACACCCTTTAAACCGAATATTGCCTGTACGTGTGCCCGGAAGTGTAAAACTTTATTATCCAATCGCTTAACCAGCAAATTCATAGCCTTTCTATAATTAGCATTCGAGGGTTCGAGCGAGCTTATGGTTTCTAGTGCCACGCCTCCCAAACTAGAATGCAAATATTGTAGTTTTTCAATGTCGCTTAGCTCGTCATCATTTTCGATGACCGTAGTGAAAGTCGCAAGAAAGTCCGACCATTCAGAGTAGGATCCATGGTAGGTAGGTAGGTAAAAGTGGTGAGGCTACCCTGGTAGCCTCCAATTAGAGCTTAGCTCCGTTTTGGTCCACTCCCTCGACTGTCGTAGTCGGCTCCTTCACTTCAGTACCAGCCAGTGTCGTTCAGGTGCGCTAGGATGGCATTCACTGATTGCCACCCCACCTCCCTTAGTGACCCTAGCTGGTGTGCTCCGAAGTGTCGGGCTCTAAGATGGTTGAATGCCGGGCAGTGACACAGCAGGTGCTCCGGTGTCTCCTTCTCGGTTTCTTCTTTGCAGCTTCTGCAATATGTTTTATGGGGAAGGCCCATTTTACAGGCATGAGTGCCTATTGGCCAATGCCCCGTGAGTGTTGACGTTATTCTTCTGATGTCCTTTTTGCTTTTGGAGATCAGGTCTGCTGTCCTTCTCCTATTGTATTCTGGCCAGCATAGCCTAGATCTTCTGTTCTCAGTCATCGTTGACCATTCTTTGCTGGATAGTCGTTTGAAATGGTCAAGAATTTTCCTCTGGACTGAGTTCAGGCAGATTTGTATGTTTGCGGTGTCTGAGCTCCTTTCTGACCCTTGCCTGACCAGCTCGTCAGCTTTCTCGTTTTCTGGAATGTCGTTGTGTCCCGGTACCCAAACTATTTGTACAGTGTTATCTTCCGCGAGTCTATTTAGCGCCTCCTTACATTGGGCTACTAGAGTCGATGTTGTTCTTGCTGATGCAAGAGTTTTAATAGCCGCTTGGCTATCCGAGTATATCCTAACTTTGGTATTCTTGAGGTCTCGGTTTTCTGAGAGTTCGACAGCTTTCAGAATTGCGAATACCTCTGCCTGGAACACTGTCGCTGACGCTGGGAGGTTGAAGGACTCTTCTTCTCCCCAGCCGTCGGCGAAGATTCCGGCCCCTACACCGCATCTCATTTTCGAGCCGTCGGTGTAGAGGGATACTTCGTCTTGTTCGGATACACTCCCCCGTCTCCATTCTTCCCTTGTGGGGTATCTGGTTGTGTATGCGTTGCCGAATCCTAGTTCGGTTGTCATGTAGTCTGTTCTTGTTGTTCCCATATAGTCTATTTCATTCAGGATCGTACAGTGCCCAGTGTGATAGTTCTTCCAGCTATGGCTAGCCTTCAGTCGTACCGCGCCTTGGGCCGCTGTATTCCTGATGAAGTGTTCTATTGGGATCGTGTTTAACATAGCGTTCAGCGCCGCCGCGGGGCATGATCTTAGTGCTCCCGTGGCACCTGCGCATGCCGATCTTTGAATCCTTGTAAGTTTTTGTCCGTTGTATACCCTAGTTAGTGCCGGCCACCATACTAGTGCTCCGTATGTCAGTATGGGTCTCACCACCGCTGTGTAGAGCCATATTATGATGTATATGGGTGTATGCCCCAGTTCTTTCCAAACATCTTTCTGCACGAGTAGAATGCTATACTCGCTTTCTTGACTCGTTCATTGATGTTGTTTTTCCATGATAATTTTGTGTCCAGTATCACCCCTAAGTACTTGGCTTGTTGTGATAGCTCTAGCTCGATTCCATCTATCTGTGGTTTTGTGAACCGGGGGCTCTTTGTTCTTTTCGTAAAGAGCATAAGTTCCGTTTTGCTCGGGTTAATGCCGAGTCCACAGGCTTTAGCTCATGAGTTCAGTTTAGTGAGTGCCCTCGTCATCAGTTCGCTGATAACGTCGGAGAATGGTCCTGTGATGAGTAGGACTACGTCGTCCGCGTAAGCTACCACATATTGAGTTCTTTCAATATGTCGTCCATTTTGATCAGCCAGAGCAGTGGAGATAGGACCCCCCCCCTGAGGTGTGCCCCTCTTCACAAACCTGCTGTGATGAGTGCCACTCAGTTCGGCTGTTATCTTCCTGCTCGTTAGCATTTCGCCTATCCATGATCTGATGCCTCCCTCAACTCCTATTTTTTTGAGGGAGCTCAGGATGGTTACGTTGTTGAAAGCCCCTTCTATATCTTAAAAGGTGGCCAACGTGTAGTCTTTGAACAGCAGGGCTTTCCCTATGTGTTGTACTACTTTGTGTAGCGCCGTTTCTGTGGATTTGCCTTTCCGGTAAGCGTGCTGGGCTTCCGAAAGGTTTCTCTCCGTTTTTCTTCTGATATGGATATCTAGTATCCTTTCCATTGTTTTTATAAGGAATGAGGTCAGGCTGATCGGCCTGTAATCCTTGCCTAGGATGTGCCCTCTTCTTCCTGGTTTGGGTATAAAGACTACTCTTGCTTCCTTCCAAGGAAGCGGTACGTGTACTGTTTGTATACATGCTTGGAAGATTGCCTGCAGCCAGTTCCATATGTATTCTTTCTCTTTTGCAGCATTGCTGCTTTGATTCCGTCCGGTCCTGGACTCTTGTATTTGTCAAAAGAGTCTATCGCCCAGTGGATACTTTCCCTAGTGGAGATCTCTTCGACTTGTGGCTGTTGGACTGCCCTTAGGGCATCCGTTGCTGTGGGTTTTATTCTTAGATTTCCTGGGAATTGAGTGTCCAGCAGGATATCTAATGATTCTTCAGCTGACGACGTTCCTGTGCCGTCAGGTCTGTTTATAAGTGAGGGGCTTGCTTGCCCTCTTGCTAGTATTTTGCTCAACCTAGCCGTGTCTTTTATTCTTTCTAGCGATTCGCAGTAGTTGCTCCAAGATTCTTTCTTGGCTACGTATATCGCCTTTCTGTACTGTTTATATATTTCATTCTACGGTCCCCAGTCTTTGGTTCCGTAGCTGTTGTAAAAGGTCTTCCTGACCTTACGCCTGAGCTCGCTTAGCTCTTTGCTCCACCATTGTGGGTACTGTTTCTTGGAGTATGTAATTCTACATGACTCCTTGAACGCGTTGTTGAGGATATTTGTGAGGTCCTCAACTTCTTTGTCTATCTTTCCCGGGTCGGATCTGACTTTGATCCTCCTGTGTTTTGTTTTTGTCTGTACAATTTTGGCGAATTTGTTCTAGTCTGTGTTGCGTGGGTTGCGTTTCGGTGTCGTCTCTCGCATCGGCATCGAGATTTCAAAGAATATGTACCTGTGGTCTGAAAAAGAGTTCTGTGTCAATTTCCCACTCTCCATTTGGAGAGTTATGTCAAGAACTTCTTCCCAACCTTGGAATTCTTCCGTGCTTGGAAAAATGAAAGTTGGTATATCCCCTCTATTCAAGATAGTGACTTCACGACATATAATACTATCGAAAAGAGACTCACCCCTTTCGTCACACCCGAGGATTAGCGTCGTCTTGGTCTCTTCAGCCCACTTTATCAACCAGATGACCGCAACTGGGGGGTGCGTTCTCGTCGTGGGCCATATAGCCGGAGGCTATTAGTATTGCTGTCCCATCCGCCGTCCCAAACCTGGCCACTGCTAGGTCTGGGTTGCTAAGGGTGGGGTGTAAAAGGCCGTTAATGCTGTTTTTGACTATTATACCCGCCCTCGGCCTACCTGTCGAGTTCGTGTATAGAGTTGTATATCCTTTAGTCGCCACGCCAGAGATCTGTCCGTCTCTTGTCCATGGCTCTTGTAAGAGGCCGATGTCGATGTCCTTCTCGCGGAGAAGAACTGCCAGATTTGCTGAAGCGTGAGAGCTCCGCTTCAGATTGATTTGGACGACGTTCGGCATTACTGTGGCGTTGTGTCTGGGGTGACGTCGTCGATGATTAGGTCGTCCAACAGCCTGTTGGTATCATCGACGTCGTCCTCGAGGGCTTCGTCCGGCTCGGCTAGGAAAACCTTGATCTTGGCCTTCCCTATTCCGTACCGCACTTTGTGGTCTGACTTCTTGAGTTGCTCCAGGCATCGGCGGTTGATGAGAAACAAGAAAGGCTGACTTGTTTTTATCTCCCTCTCAGCTTTGAGTACGGCCCAGTCCTCCATATCGACATCTGGGTAATGAGCTCGTAACGTCTGCAGCTCCCTGTCATGGCTAGTTAGCCCCTTTGGTAGCCAGATGCGAGCTCTGGGCCTCCTCGGGATGTCCTTCTCGGGGACCAGCTTAATGCGTAGCCCTTTCCATGCGTTGCTTATGCTGGCAACGCCAGGAAGTCCTTTGAAGACTCATCGTCGCACGTAATTACTCGGTGCCCTCTAACCATGTCTGAGGAGTCAAAGGAGGGTGTCGGACCCGATGGCTCTGATAGTAACTTGTCTGTTACCATCTCCGCCAGTCGGGTCTCGACCTCCTCCCATTTCTCCATTTGGTGGCGTTCGTCGCTCTAATGCCAAGAACCTGTTGGTTGCTGTTTTTTGTGAGGCCCCCAGCGCTGAGGTTCCTTCTGAAAATGGAAGTTTAATAATGAACTTTCCATCTATTGCAACCTGTAGATTCGCTAGGAAGTGGGATTCGCAATGAGCTTCTATCGGAGATCGAGCCTTTTCTTTGGTGTCTAGATTTTCTAGTGTCCAGAAACGCTCTAGCAGTGTGTCCACCTCCTCTTCTGTAGTTGCCGCAGCACAAAGCGCCGCTGAGTCGTGCTCAGCAGGAATTTTCCCGGCCACAATCCATCCAAGCTTTGTGTTCTGGAGAATTGGGCCCTCCGGCTTCATCAGCATCTGATTTGGTAGAAGCAATAAATAATAGTGTTCTGCGCCAATGAGCATGTTGATTTTTCCTGGCTTGTCAAAGTTTGGATCAGCCAGGGTGACGTTGTTTGGGACTTGTAGATGTGAGGCAATTAATTCATGAGCTGGTTGATCCGCTATGATATGTGGCAGCACAAAAGCGTCTATTTGTTGAGCAAAGTCATTATGCATCGACTTCATGAGCACGTTTGCTCTAGCTCGACTGGTTTTTGGATTGCCTCCAATGCCCTCGATGCGAAGTGATGCACCGTGGAGTTTGATTGACAGCTTGGAGGCCATTCGTTCAGAGATCAGATTAATTTGTGATCCTGAGTCTAGCAAAGCCCGAAAAGTGGCCATCTGACCTTTGTTTGCCTTAACCAGTAACTTGACTGTGGCCAGCAAATTGTAACTTTTGTTACTTGCTGCACCTACAGAAAGTGATTGTGGTTCTGTTGCCGCACCTGACGTTGTCTCCAAGTGCAGCAATGTATGGTGTTTTTTATCGCATTTAAAACACGTACGGCAACGGCAATCCTTTGCCTTGTGATCATTGCTAAAACAGTTTACACATAATCTTTGTTTTTGAACCCAATTGATTCGTTCGGGTATTGTTTTGTTGCGGAAATCATCGCATTTGTAAAGCCAATGAGTCCGTTTGCAGCAAGGACAATTTGGTTGTCTTCCAGCGCTGGCAGCAGTGCACGATGAGATCTTCTGCTCCTTTTTTGGTTGTTGATTGCGTTTCCCGGTTCCAAGTACTCGGCTTCGTTGGTCCAGGAAGCTTAACATTGTATCAATACCTTGGAGTTCCCTTGATCCGTCTAATGATTGTTCGTAAAGGGCTCTATTCGCAAAATCCAGTTTTTGCTTGATGATGGCGATTATGATTGTATCCCAGCTGGATATATCAATGCCTAGTCCCTTTAACGATGCTAGAGACTCAATAGTTGTTATGTACAACTCTTTTAATGACTTTGGATCGTCATTATTTGTATGATGTTGCAGGAGACGATTGAGAATCGTATCTGCCACATGGCGGGGATTGTTGTATGCGTCAACTAATATTTCCCATGCGCTCATGTAATTTTCCTTTTTAAGATCAATATGCCTTATCAATCTTTCTGCCTCTCCAGCTACGCTGGTTTTGAGGTACCACATTT
>VNJN01003930.1:1102-54932 GCA_008042485.1 Drosophila mayri | reverse complement strand
GTAACCTTTTTTATAAAGCATTGAATAAAGAGCAAAAAAGCGGAAGGGAGATATTTGACAACCTAATAGTTTGCTTATTTCGTCACAGTCGCTTAGCCTTCGATAAATGATCAATGTAAGTAAGTGTAAGTAAGGCGTGTAACCCCGAAATATTTCAGCTGACTTAGGGCCTTAGCTTATTCATTATTTAACTTTACATTTTTAATTTTAAAATGGTTGTAAATAGATTGAGTAGAGAGCGGACTTTTGGGCTTTGGAAAAAGTTCTAAATAAATTGTTATGTACAAAAATCGTCTGTCTAAAATCAAGGATTTAAGGTTTCATTTAAATTGTAATTCAACTTCAAAAGTAATGAATAAACTGAATGTTATCTATACAATTTGTTGATGAAAAGAAAGATTTTTCCAGTACAATTTTCCATAAACCATTTATCTATATTAATAATCATTATTTAATTTATCTTTGCATTAATTTCCCTGAATTAAAATGTGTATCAAAACCAAAACTAAAATTTCTTGAACTTAGACAGCGATTTCACCCATTCAAAGAGATTCAAATGTTAGCCAGACTTGACCACTGACTTGATCCCAATACCCATAACAAATACCAACCTTTTCCCATTCCTTTACCCCTTCCAAAACCTAACCCACCCACTCGTAAGTCACACACACACACATTCTAAGCGAATATCCTTGATCCACCATACAGTTCCCTTCCGCGGACCGCCGCGCTACAATCCGAAGCGACGCTCGGGCATCGGATGGCTGAGTGCCAATGGAGCCGCCGGTGCCGCTCTCCTGGCAGCGGCTGGCGGTGGCTTTGGTGGTGCAATGGTCGCCAATGGGAGTGCGAATGGCCAGCTTAATGGGAATGGCATTGGTAACGGCGGGGCTGGCGGGGTCGGTCTGATGCTGAGCCATCAGAACCATCAGCAGCTCCTAACCGGGCACCACCAGCAGCAACAGCAGCAGCATCATCTGCACCACCAGCACCACCTCCAGCTTCATGCCCTGCAGCTCCATGGCCCGCCATCGCCCTGCCCCTCAGAGCACATGCTTGGCGCCTACAGCTCCGCCAGCTCCAGCCTGTCCGAGGGTTCCTCTGGCCACCGATCCCATGAGGATGACATCAGCATTGTGACAGGTAAGGAATATATATATTGCTTTGATTTGGCTCCTAATTTGGCAGTTAATTTGCGTTTGATTAAGTTTAAATTTAAGTTAAGTTTCATATAAGTTTTGAGGCAAAGTTTAAACAATATAAAAATATATTGTAAAGAAGAGAGGATAAGTACCCTTTGAAATATATTTAATTCTATATAAATGTAAGCATGCCTTTTAGTATACTTTAAAAGGAAATTAAACTGACTATTGCATGCTTTCTTCTATCATAAATAATGCACAAAAAGAAAATCATTTTAAAATCATCGAAGTATATTTATGTAATGAGAAAACGAGGGGCTTTTTTAGGTTTCTTTCAGGAAATGATGATAGGAAATAATATAATAATGCTGATTTAATAAATTTATTGAGGAATTTATAACTTTTAGGCTTCTAAATCTCCAATATTTATTGCCAGCATCCATCCGGTCTGTTTATTGTCTCTGAGGGTAACTTACCTTAACAGGCTTCAAGCCTAACAACCCTTGCCTATTCCCCATTAGAGAAATTTAAATAAAAACGAAATCTGGTGATTATTTTTGTAATTTTATTGAGTTTCTTAGCACAATTACTACACGTAATTGGGGTAACTTACAAGATATTTCCTATAATATATAAAATTAGAAGAGTAATTTCCAATATTTACAATACTAAAAATATAATCCTTTCACAGGATTTTATAAGCTTCCAGAAAACATAGATTTCTTATAAATCATATCAAAATAAAGCCAGATTTAGATTAGTTTTAAATTAACTCACTTCAAAAATGTAAGCTGAGTTACTTAAACTCGCAGATAACTCGCAGTTCATGTCGTGTCTGTGCCTTCACTGTGTCTGTCGGTTCACTGCATCCGCTTTGTCTCTATTCAGCTGGAGGCTTCTTCTTCTGCTCCCCGACATGTGCATGCCTCTCGTCTCGATACATTCCACCCCTTAAATATCCCAAAAATTCATCACACTCACTCTCGCAACATCCTGCTCCTCGTTCTCCTTCAAACAGATAAATCCCTGGGCGACACCAGCGACATCATCAGCGACTCTTCGGGCGTGGGAACCAATTCGGATTCGGCAGCCTGTTCCATTGGCCATCCCAGCACCACGGTGGTGTGCATGGAGCCGTATGCCGGCAACACTGTTGGCCACATTCGCCTCCAGCCAGGCGATGTCATCGAGGTGGTGGGCAGCACCGACTGCGGCCTGCTCGAGGGCTATGTGCGCGGCACCAATCAATCTGGATTCTTTCCCGCCGACTGCGTCCAGGAGGTGAGCTTGCGCCAGAAGCACATCACCAATGTGATGACCGCCAGCACGGGCATGGGGCCACAGCAACAGCAGCAGCCACATCAGCAGAACCAACAGCAGCACCTGCAACAGCAGGCGCCCGTCTCCTCCGCCGCCTCCTACCAGGGATCTCCGCAGCTGAGCCTTGGGGGACACTCGGGCAGCTCCAGTACCCTGTTGCAGCAGCCCCACCAGTCGCCCTCGCTCTCGGTGGCCAGCAACGGCTCCTGCCAGCAGCCGGGCGAGACCAATGGAGGCGGAGGAGTGGGAGCAGCAGCTGCCCAGTCTGGGAATGGCGGCAGCAACCACAACAATAACCACTCCGTGGGACAGTACAGCAGCGCTACAGCGCCGCGCATCAAAAAGAGGCAAGTCCATTAAGAAGATATATATCCGAAATCCCTACTAATCCCAGATTGGTTACTCCTTTACAGCGCCTACAACGCCCCACGTTCGGTGGTGCTGCACCGCGCCAAGCGCGGCTTCGGCTTCATTCTGCGTGGCGCCAAGGCCAGTTCCCAGCTGATGCAGCTGCGTCCCTCAGAACGCTTTCCGGCGCTCCAATATCTCGACGATGTGGATCCGGGCGGCGTGGCAGATATGGCCGGACTGCGGCCTGGCGATTTCCTGCTTACGATCAATGGCGAGGACGTGAGCGCTGCCTCGCACGAGCAGGTGGTGGAGATGATCCGCTCGGCGGGCGCTTTAGTCAACATGACGGTTGTCTCGCCCAAGTTTCCCCACCAGATGCAGGCCAGTGCCCAGTACCTGCCCAGTGGGGCACGCGTCGGCAGCCAGCACCTGAACAGTGGACCAAGCACGCCGCAGTCATCGCATCGTCAGTGCGCCACGCTGCCCAGGAAGATGGCGGGCCCAGGAGGCAACGGCAGCGGAGGATCCTCAGCCGGAGGAAGCGTGCGCATGGCTCCCATGCCTCCACGCCGCGATCCCAAGACCACGCTCAGTGTGGGCCGAGCCAGAGCCAAGTCCATGGTGGCTGGCCTCGAAAATGGAGGCGAAAAGGAGGACGATTTGCCACACACCAAGTCCAATTCGGTGGAATCGATTGCTATGCCGGCGCCGGGAGGCGGTGCTGGCGGCAACCAGACGGGACCGGGAACGCCCGTTCAGCTGCGCACGGCCAGCATTAAGGCGCGACCCACTTCCAGCAGGATTACCGCTGCAGAGCTAGAGGAGCTCTTCCAGCGGCAGCAGGGCGAGGGAAATGCAGCGAATGCTAGTCGCTATGCCACCATGATGACCAGCTCGCGCTTCCAGTCGGGCACGGACAGCGGGGCAGCCACACCGCCCGCCTCCAACGGTTCGCCGATGAGGACCGGTCCCCTGGTCTACGGTAGCGTGGCCGAGATGAAGCGCAAGACGGCGAGGAGCAAGCACGGCAGCGGCACGCTCCGCGGCAAGCCAGTGGCCACGCCCACGGTGGGTGCAGGCGGTGGAGCAGGAGGTGGACGCGACCTCAAACGGTTCCACTCGACGCCCGATCTGCACGGTCCACAGCTGCACGGCTCTGCTTCATCCATTTGGCAGGCGGCTGGCAAGGGTCACCATTCGCAGGACGACGTGGCCACGCTCCACGCTTCCCTGCAGCGCCTGAACTCGAACCAGGGTGAGCTGAAACTGGGAGGAGGTCAGGCGGTACTCCCAGCACCGAATCATCCACCGCCGCCGCCACCCGTGGGCCAGGTGGTCAAGGTAGAGACGCGCAGCAGTGTCTCGGAGTACGAGAGCACCGTCTCCTTGCAACAGAAGCTGAAGAAACGCACGGAGAACGATGCGGTGACCAGTGCAGCCATCGATGGCGTCCAGAGCAGCTTCAATCCCTCGGCGAATGCCAAGATCTATGCTTCGCCCCAGGAGCTGCGCAACGTAATGGCCTGGAAGTTGCGGCAGGCGCAGGAGAAGCCTCAGCAAGAGACATCCGCTGGCTCCCAGCAGCCAGTGAGCCAATACGCGGCTCCCACGCAGATGCGACCGCCACAGCAGCAACAGCAGCAGCCCACGGCAGTGGCTTCCCACTACGCCGCTCCTCAAGTACAGGTGCAAGTGCAGGTCCAGCAGATGCCGCCAGCGCCTCAATCTCCGCCAGCACCGCCGCCGCAACAAACGCAGGCGGCGCCAGTGCCGGCACAGAATGGGAACGGCAATGGTAGTACTGGAACAGCTCCGCCGATTCCGGAGCCGGATTACAGCTGCAGCGAGTCGGATGGTGAGGACGAGAACTCCATTCTGGTGGCTCGCAACACCAAGCTCAACGAAAAGATCGCCCTGTTCGATGTGCCCGAGACCAGTGGCAATAGTCAGGCTAGGTAACAGCGCTTTTGTAGATGTATGGCGTCCCTACTAATACCTCCTTTTATTCCCCACAGTGGCAGCAGCTCTAATTCCGGCAGCGCCTCCATTTCCCACTCCCTCTCCGTGGAGGAGATCCAGCGCATTCGTAGCAATCTCAAGACCTCCAAGTCATCGCCCAATGGCTTTTCCAAGAAGCCAGAAGAGGAGCAACAACAAGCCCAGCAGCAATCCCACCAGCAACAGCCGCAGCAGCACTTGCAGCCCGGCGAGGATGAGTGCGACAATAGCAGCTCCGGCGTAAGCAGCGAACAAGAGCAGCAGATGCAGGCCCAGGCCCAGACTGGGGCAGTCAGCAAGCCCACCGATACCATCAAGAAGAAGCCAACGGTGACCATTGTGGAAGAGCCCAAAACCATACCAGATCAGCCAAGCCAAACGAAGCCCATGGCCAAGACCACGATCAGCATAGGAGGTGGAGGTGGAGGAGGCGCAATTGGGGCTCCGGCCACGCTGACAGTGAAGCAGTTGGTGCAGCAGCAACATGCGCCCGTCATCCAGCAGCAACAGCAGCAGCTGGGCGGCAAGCAACCACAATCCTTGGCCAAGATGCTGCCCCAAAGCAACGTTAGCAATGTCAACGTTAACGCCAACACCAAGGTGATGAGTCCCCAGGTGCTGGGTCGCATTCCCAACCACCATCACCAGCAGCAGCAATCGAATCCGAATCAGAAGCTGATCGCCACCCAGCAGCAGATCCTACAGCAGCAGCAACAGCAGCTGGCCCACCAGCAGCACCTCCAGCAGATCCTGAAGGCGAAAGCAGCGGCTGCCGGCGGAGCCAGCAACACGGCCGCCTTGGTGGCCAAGCACCAGCAGCAGCTGCACAAGGGCAACAGCAACAGCGGTGGCCACGAATCGGAGATAGAGCAGCGATCCGATTTGGAGGACGACGATGGCGATCTGAGTCCATCGCCGCCGGCCAAGGCCTTCCAGCGTCACAATTCTCTCACACGCAAGCAGGCGGCGGCTATTGCTATGCAAAGGGGCGCCACTAGAACCTCGGCTGTGTCCCTAATGCAGCTGCCGCCGCCTCTGGAGGCGGATAGCGATGGCGAGCCGACTTCGCAGCATACGCTCCAGCGTCAGACTCACGCAGCTCATCAGCTCCAGCTTCAGCAATTGCAATTGCAACAGCAGATGCAGCAGCAACATTCACAGCAGCAGCAACAACAACAGCCGATGGTTGTGGGCATGCTGCCCAGCGGACAGCTGGTGGCTGTTGCCTCTGGCGCTGTTGTTGCTGGCGTTCCGGGCGTTGGATCAGCGGCTGCGGTGCAGCCGGGCAACAACAATCTGCAGCAGCTGTGCACCGATAATCTGGTGTTGGCGCCGCCGCCGCAGTTCTGCGATTGCAACGATGCCAAGCACGCGCCGCAGCCGCATCTGCCAACAAGCCAATACCATCCCCAGCAGCAGCAGCCGCAACAACAGCAGCAGCAGCAACAGCAACATCAGCAGCAGCAACTGCAGCAGCATCAGCAGTTGCAACAACAGCAACAACTGCAGCAGCAACTGCAACAGCAGCAGCAGCAACAGATGCAACTGCAGATGCACCAACGGCTGTCGGGTGGTGCCGGCCCCGGCTCGGTGGGCACCTTGGGCAGGGTTCGCATTGTGGGGGCCATGCCCAAGGCGAACCACCACAGGCTGCACTAAGCAGGCAGCCAGGGAGCCAGAAATCAAATCAATCGTTTGCCAAATCGTGTTACATTGTTAGTTAGTGTAAGTTGTTAGTCCAAAACAACAGTCATTGCCAGCTCTCACAACGAAAAGAAACTGCACCCGATATAATGGCTAGAAGGGATCACTTTCGAACTGCAATTTGTTTGATTTCCCAGTCTTTTAATTACTTTTATTATATATTTATTGCGTGTGATATAAATTTATGTAACTAAACGCTATTTTGTAATCGAAACAGCAGCAATATCTGAGGGTTAAAACCCAAAATCCCCAAAAAGAATCCTCTTGGAGACAAACTGAATAGCATTCATGGCCCCTTCGCCTCTTCGTTCGTTTCAGTTTGCTTTCGAGCCAAGTCTTAGTTCGTAGACAAGATCATTTATTCAAGTATCCATCCATTGATCATTCGTGTTCGAATTAGTGCACAAAACACACATTTAAGCGGAACACTAAACACATTTAATCTAAATACACAAACTAGCGTAGGTTTTTATAGGCCTAAAAGGAAGGAAAGCACCGAGTAACAATAATATTTGAATTTGAGCATTTAGCCGAATTTCCAAGTCAAGTCAAAGTCAACTAAAATTAAATATAAAACTAAACCTAAACCTAAACAATACTGAAATGGATAAAACGTATATAATGTTTTTAAACCAAGTATTTATAACATGAAAGTAAACGAAAATATTTCAATAGGCGGTAAATTTTATAATCCGAAGCAAGGACAACAGAAATTTGAAAAAACAAAAAAAAAAACGTAAATTTTTTGCTAGTAAAATTTACAGATTTTTACTTTTAACCGAAGAAGAGATCTTTTGTATAATTGTTTTTTATAGAGAAAAACTTTAACTTGCCAGAGTATTACAGGAGCAATGGGGAAACATAACATAGAGAAGGTTCTCAAGCTTGTATCGTAAACAACTTATAGAAATGCGTTTTCACGTTGTAACAATTATTATACAACTAAGGCTGATTTTACTGCATAAAACATAAAACAAACAAATACAGAACAGAGAACACAGAGACCCAGAAAAAGCATTCGCTCTCACAAACTGAAAAATGAATTATAAATGAAGTACGAAAACGAGAAGTAACTCCTAAACTAACCAAGCAAGCGATTAATGCATTTACAATACATTGTTTAAACGGAAAGCACTCTTTGAGGTATGTGGCCGTATTGGATCGGATGGAATTATAATGTAATCGCACCTTTAGCACTAGCATCTAAGTGTTGAAAAGTTAGCAAAAGCCGAAAACTAAAACCCTAATACAGAGTATAACATAAACGAGTAAATATATTGGAAATTCTAGCATCTAATTAGGTACTAGCACATACACGCTTTTTAGTTCTCGCAATAGTTGCTAATTATTTGTAAATTGTTTTTAGTTCCAACACAAATATTATATGATTAGCCATCGTCAAGCTTGTTAATTTTTAAGTTCAACTCTGCCTAGGAAACCCGCGTGGAGGTGGGAGTGCTCACGAGAACGTATAGCCAGCAATTGGGAAAGCTAAGCAAATAGAAGGATTATTGCTCCTCGATAATGTTAAACGAATAAGCAACAAGCACACACACCACCCCCACAAACACATACACTTTAAATGCATGTATTTCAAAATGGAATAATATATGGAATATTTAACATAAGTCGTAAAATATGCAATTATGTATTATGAAAACCATGCGTATGAAGAATCAATAAATATGAATGAAAACTATGATCGAAAAGTGTTATTATTTTACGGGTATCCTTAAAATCGCAATTATGCGATTCTGGTATGCAAACTTCGAGTTTGACGAAATTATTTGACAAATTGGACCATTAAATAAATATTTGAAACTTATCTTGAGGTTACAAATGTAAAATGTACATGCAACCCAAGGGGAAGTGGCTTCCTAAGGCTTCCTTTAACTTTACAGGGGTTTATGCATTTTAATCGATCAAGGGATCGTTTACGACCTTTAAAGAATATATATTCTTCAGCAGCATAAAAAACAAACACTTCTGTGGTTTCAGAATTATTAATTAATGGGTTTTTTGCCAAGTTATAATAATTTGAAACTTTGATTTAAATTTTTTTTAATTATTGTAATCCCTTTTACGTGATCCCCGCTAAAATTAATTAAAACAACGAGCTTTTTATTTACAAAAGTAATATTTTTCTATTTTATTTTGTTCCTTTTTTTAATTATAAAAGAACATCTTTAAATGTTTTTGTTTTGTTTGTTTTTGCCTCCCAACATTTGTTTATACAATCTCGGAGAGAACAACAGAACGGCAAACAGAAGACTCTTTTTCACGCACCAATCAATTCTTGGCTAATCAAATACAAAACCAAACTCAAAAACTTGCCCGAATGGATGTCACTTCTGTGGCTAAAAGTAAACTTTTGGTTGCAGCAATTGTTTTTGCATTTTCTGTTGACGGTTGTGGTAAATATTTAATGTTTTTTTACGTTTTTTTTTGGTTTGCCCCTGGCAGCTGGTTGCTTTCTTGTTAATTGATATATCAAGTTTTCAAGTTATTCTCCCTCGGTTTCTCGCCAGGATGTCGACCTGGCCAATGGAACTGCTTAGCGAGGCAGCGGCATCTGAACACACCTTACGATTTAGCTCGCTAGTTTGCCTTATTCGTGGTGAATCATACATATATATAAATATATATATATGTCATAATAATATGCGCCATATTGTATTTAGTAATAATAATAATAATATGCGTGTGTGTATATATAATATATAATTTGTATTTAATAATAGTGTATATATAATTTGCGGTTTTCATATAATAGTTATAAACAAATTTTTACTTCGTATCTTTAGCATTAATTACAAACTACAATTCGCGTATTTTTAGATTTTATAATTGTAATAGTAAATTTCTGTTAGATTTTTTATCGATTTTTGTTTGTCTGCGGCTTAAATACTTGCATTAAATTTATAATATTATAAATTTAGTTCTTTGCTAGGCGTGTGTGCTATGGATTTTGTGGTTGCTATCTGCTTGTTGCTTTTGCTCTTCTCAATCCTAATTAATTTAGTGTAAAACTCTGCAAAAAATGGCTGTGAGCTGTCTGTTATCTATATAATTGTGGAAGTGGAGCGGCAGCCGCGATGCGCGGTTTAGCCCAATTCGAAAAATTTCTATGGCCTCGTCAACTGAACGTCTGTCTGTCTGTCTAACTTACGGACTTATGGAATTGCTCTAATTAGTTGTCGTACAATAATTTCATTGCTGGAATCTCTGGCGTTCTTCTCGTATTTATTTTTTGTTTCCTTCTTTTAATTTGCTTGCTTTGCGATTTCTTATTTCTGCTCTATATTGTTCGTCGTCTCTGTGGGCGCGGCTTGGCTTGGCATGGCATCACTTGGTAATGCGGCCAGGCGCATTCGTAGTAAATATATAAATTTCGATCTCTGCTTATCTCCTCAAACATCGTTTTGTGGCGACTTACGACTAATTACTAAATGTACTCGTAAATTGTTAGCGCTGCTCTTGCATTCGTCGTTATCTGTATATCTCTTTTTATTTGTATATTTATTATGTATTTTGTTGTGGTTGTTATATATCATCAATTTATTAACAAACTACTAATTACGTTTCTTTCACTACTAAAAACTACGCATAATATATATATATATATATATGTGTATATATATAGTGTATATTTTTTAAATATATGTTTTTTGTTTGCGCAAATTCCCGCACTGTTTGCTCCGCGTTTAAAATTCCATTTAAAAATGAAAAATGTCGTCCTACAAAAATTAATGTACAATAATAATTATAATTATAATTATAATTAGAATAATAATAATAATAACTGTTTCTCCTCATTTCATCTATCAAATTAATGTTTGTTGTTTTTAAAAAGTTTGCGTTTTTGTGGCTTTCGCTTTTTTGTTTCTTTCGGTTTCCTCTTTTTTGATTCGCTTATTTCTCAATTTTTCTGTTTCTCTTTTTTTTTCTCAAGCATTTTAAAAATATCACCAATATATTTTTGCTTTTTATTCCGACAGTTTTCCCATTTTTTTGTTTGCTCTTTTTCGTTTCTTTTAAAAATTAAAAAATTAAATTAAATACAATATAAAAAATGTACAACTACTATTTGTGTTTTTGTTTTCCATTTCCTTTTTTGTTTTGTTTTGTTTTTTGTTGGTTCTTTTTGCGTTTCTGCTTTCTATCCCTTTTGCTGCTGCTTAAGTAATCGAAACGAAAAAGGGGCGGCGCCAGGGGGGCGGCACAAAGATACCCGTGGGCGTGGCACTTAAAATTTGCATTAAGTACAAGTGCTTAAGTGTTTCTTAACTCTTTTTTCTGTCTGTGTAAATCGGTTTCTTGTGGATTTTTAAAGTACTAGCAAATACTTTTTGAATTTCCCTAATTTTCTTTCTTTTCGTTTGTTGCTTTATATGGAATGTGTTGCCGCTGCCACGCCCACAGGCTGCACGCGAACGCCTTGGACCTTGGGAACAGCTCTCGCTAGCTATATCTCTCGCTAATAATACATAAAAATTACAATTACAATTACGAAATACAATACAGTGGAGCCCGCGGAAATTGGAGTACATTTTTAGAGACGAACGAACGAACTTAGCTTAGGAATAAATTCACATTCACACACGCAGATACACTCGCACACAGACACACACACAAATATAACAAACAAAATAACTTTCGTTGGCAGGAACGCGGGTGGGAGGCGGTACGGGGCGGGGGCAGTAACAACAACAGTGTGGCAACAAAAAAATACAAAAAAACCTAAACAAAACTGAGGCAACATCGTGGTGGTTATGGTTATGGTGGTTGGAGGTTGGAGCTGGTGGTGCTAATGGCGGCCAGTGGCTGCATCTACGGCATATTGAAGTCCTGCAGATTGAAGTTGTCATTGTCGAGGGAATTGATCAGATCCTGCGTGGAGAAGTTACTGTCCACGGGCAGGTTGTCCAGGAATTCGAGACACAAATCATTCGAGTTGGCCACCACCGAGTTGATCGTTTGGCTTATGGAGCTGGCACTGGCAATTGTCGTTGTGGAGTTGCCACCGCCGCCGCCACCAACCGCCGAGCCACCTGGGCCGCCGTTGCCGCCACCGCCATTATTGTTACTGGCCGGCACACCGCCATTGCCCGCTCCTCCACCGCCACCGGGACCCATCTGCATCTGCATCTGCTGCTGGTGCGTCGTGGTGGTGGTGCTCTGCACAAACTGCTGCTGCTGCATGGTGATCTGCTGCTGCTGCTGCGTCTGGGTCATGTGCATGCTGGACATTTGCATCTGGCTGGCCATCATGCTGTTGCCTCCGGACTGTTGTTGCTGCTGGAGGAGTTGCTGCATCTGCATCTGGTTGTTGCCGCCGCCAGGTCCGCCCATGTGCTGCTGCTGCTGCTGGCGCATGAGTTGCTGTTGCATTTGCGCCGGCGTCATCTGCATTTGGGGCACTTGGGGACCGGACATCATGCCGCCGGCATTGGGTCCATTGCCAGCTGCATTGGGAGCCCCATTTGGCATAAAGTTTCCTGCAGAAAAAGTATTTCAATGATTAGTAATTCAAAAAAATGTAATCCAAAGGTAACTCACCTCCATTGAAGCCACCGGGACCCTGTCGCATGGGTCCACCGGGTCCGCCGAAGCCCATCTGGTTCTGCTGCTGCTGCTGGGACATCATCATGTGTCGCCACTCCTGCTGGGAGCCCATGGGCATGCCATCGGGCGTTACCTGGACATTCGGCGGACGCTGCTGCTGCTGCTGAGGACCGCCGCCCATGGGTCCCGCTCCGCCGCCATAGGGTCCACCCATGCCGCCACCTCGGGGACCGCCGCCTGCTCCACCGTGCTGCTGTTGCTGCTGCATATACATCGCATGCTGGGGCCGCATCATGGGTCCGGAGGGTGGGATGGGTTGCTGGGTCATGCGCCGCATGGCCGCCGCCTGGGCAGCGCTGTTCGGGAAGCGTCCACCGTTGGCACCAGCCACTCCTAATCCTCCCACTCCTCCGACTCCAACGCCTACGCCTACGCCCACGCCACCACCGCCTACCGTCTGCTGCATCATCTGGGCCTGCATCAGCTGTGCCTTGGTAGCATTGTACTCGGGCGGCGGTGGACGGGCGCCGGACATGTGCTGCTGTTGCTGCTGCATCGCCTGGGCGCGCATCATCTGCTGCTGCTGCAGGAACTTGGCCTGATTGGGATTGGGACCGCCAGGACCGGGCCCAGGTCCGGGACCTCCCACACCGCCAACACCATTGCCGCCGCCCATCATCATCTGCTGGGCACTGGGTCCGCCGGCATTCGGATTCATTTGCATCGGATTCATGGGTCCGCCCATCTGCATGCCCGGCATGCCGGCCATGGGTCCGCCCATTTGATTCATTGCACCGTTGTTGGGACCACCGGGTCCTCCAGGGCCGCCATTGCCCACATTGACTCCCAGGCCGCCGGGACCCAGGCCAGCTCCAACGCCCACTCCAACCTGAGGCTGCTGCATGCTGAGCGGCACATTGGGACCGCTGGCATTGGCCGCTGCCTGCGCCTGCGCTGCAGCTGCCGCCGCTGCTGCAGCCGCTGCCTGGGCCTGCGTCTGACGCTGGCGCATATTCGGCGGCACCTGCTGCTGCTGAGCGGCGGCGGCCTGTTGCTGTTGCGCCGCCGCTGCTGCTGCTGCCGCCGCCGCTGCCTGTTGTTGTTGTTGCTGTTGGTTGAAATTCATGCTTTGGCTTTGGGAGAGCGAGAAGCCATCGGAGGGAACTGGAAGGGAAAATGAGATTAAATATTTGTTTATAAAGAAGTTATAGATGCGATTTTCCTACCATTTGCATTGCTCATGTTTTGATTTGGTTGCTGCTGCTGCTGCTGTCCGGGATTGGGACCGCCGTTGCCCACTCCTACGCCCACGCCCACGCCGCCAACACCCACATTGACACCACCAGCGGCATTGCCGCCATGCTGTTGCTGCTGGGTATTGGGTACATTGTTGCCGCCGGGCTGCTGCTGTTGCTGCTGCTGCTGTTGTTGTGCCTGCTGCTGGCTGAAGAAGACACCTTGCTGGGCGGCCACTGAAACATTGCTCTTCATATCGCCACTCAAATGGAGATGCTGGCCAGCGGACACCTGGAATGGTGGGAAAAGTAGAGTAAATTTATTAGATGCAGTTTGGTTTAGTTTTATATTTAAAGAGATAAACGAATAAAGATGAATGAAGAGTTTTTAAAGGGTGTAACCCATTTAGTAGCTCCTTTTTTTGTGCAGAAATTATTTTCCTAATCCCTAGATCCTTCCCTAGGAAACCCCATTTAAAACTAGCTCCTAGCGGAGACTTCTTATGGATCTTTGATCTATATCTGGGAAGTGTGTACGCATTCGACAGGCCACTCGAATCGCTGTCAGAACTTGCTCCTTGCTCCTGACTGCTTTGCACACTCTCTCTCCTTGGTAATTTGGCTCGCCTGGCAGTGCGAAGGATTTTTGAGGCTAATACCCGACACATTGCTTGGCAGGTTGAGGCGGGGAGCAGGGGGGAGGAGAACCAACACCTTCTCCATTTGCAGCTGTCTCATTTGCTGTCAGCTCGATGTGTGTGTGTTGTCACACACTCACACCCGAGTGCCCGATTGTGGGTGGATTTTGGGTGGGCTTTCAAGCTTATTATCGCCAAGGATGGCTTTCAAATCCGCATTGACTGCCAAGCACAAACACACACACACGCAGGCAGGCAGGCAGGACACCATTCCCGGAGTGGGAATGAGAAGCCAGAGGCAGAGGCATAAATCTTTCGGCACTTTTTCATAGTCTACTTTGCTGCGTCTGTATGCGGGGGTTTCCCCCGCACTCAGCAGCCAAATTTGCCATTCATTTGTTATTGTAATGGGACGGCGACCAAACAAAACCCCCGAAAAGAGCGGCGCTAGCGACATGCAAAAGGAGCGGAGGACACCGATCGACCCTGGATACTTCTCAATGCCAACATCCTTCGCATCCTTCGGCTGTGAAAAACCCACCCAATAAAACTCAAACTCGACTTCCGATGGAGAGCAAATAAATCTTGGCACTGGACAACATACTGAGCACCCTGGTTTTCGAACTAAGTTCGAAACTAGTGGCTTGGCTTTTCAGGGTAATTTTCGTGAGGCTTTGGCACCACGGTGCTTGGTGGAAAATGCCACGCTGATTTTCCTTTAACCTTCGGTTGGGGAGGGGCCTTTCGGTGGAGTTTTTTGGTGGGGATTTTGCAGTCTGTCGCCATGTCATGTGTGACCATAGGCAGGAGTAGGAATAGGAACAGGAGCAGGAACAGGAGCAGGAGCATTCACAGGAGCAGGAGCAACAGTAGAGAGCAAGAGAGCAATAACAACTAAGCAACTCTTTGCGGTTGCCTTTGTTTTTGGCTCACCCATTAATTTGGGAAAAATAAAAAGTATATTTGGGAGAGGATAATACATACTTTAACTACCAAATTATAGACATAAGCCAGATAGGAAGTTAAGATCGGAAAGCCAAAAGTTCTATATCCTTGGAGTTAGCAATTTAATCAAGGATCTCTCATAACTTCTATAGGGAAACCATTTTGGTCCTAGTTTTTCATTAGCCTAACAGACTAGCAAACTAAATGAAATTAAACTTTTAATTCGCAGATCCCATGTAAAAAATACATGTGAAAGGATATGAGCAGAGTGCTCATTATCTCTCTAAATAATTAATAATATTTAAAGAAATCTTTTAGAAAAGTAGATTCCCCAGAGAATAATACTTAAAGACATTATTCTGAGAGGATTGGTTTGTTGAAAAATATCTTCAAGTAAAATTATAATACTAAAATTATATGTATTTCTAAAAGGGTATTTTCAAAGCCCAAACATATCCTTTAAGCTGCTTTGTTTGATTGCCACTGCCTTTGCTCCTGCTGCCCATGGTTGTTGCTGTTTCTGTAATTGCTTGTTGGTTTAATTTATTGTGTGTTTTCTGCAGCTCCACGCATTTTCATTTTCATTTCCATTTCCATTTCGCAGCCAGCCTCGGTTCGGTCGCGTGTGAGTGAGAGCGAGGCGTAAAGTACGCTGATTAAAAGTCATGGACTCTCGCCGGGGCTAATTGAAGTTTAGTGCCTTGGCTTTGGCATTGGGCTGTGCGGTGAAGTAGCCTTGTTCCCAGCCCACCACCCACTAAACAGCACCTGCCTCACAGTTGCCGATACCTCAGCCCTGCCTTTTCGTTCGACGACTGCTGGGTATAAATCATGAGCCTGCCTCGCAAGACTCAAAGGTGAGTTGTGCAAAAAAAAAGGAGCAAAGGAAAATGGTATATGGTTTAAAGCTGGGAGAGAGTTTACCTGGGAAATACAAGCCTTAACTTTCAGGTTTTTTCAGACTATTTTACCATTTAATTTAAGTTTCTACAACTCTTTAATTTAATTTAAATAAAAATATCCTTTAAACCTGAAGCTAAAGTGGTTTAGTAAACATTCTTGACTTCAATTTTGCCCGTCTAAATAACTTGTTGGTTTTATTAGCCTTGGCATCTCTTTGAGACCTTCGCCTGCTCGCCTTGGCCTCTTCCCTTAGCTCTCCCCATAAATTCCTTGGCCAAAATGAAGTCGATGGGCTTTGGTTAAACATCGATTGGCTGCGGCGGCTTGAAGCCAGGAGCAAGTTCATAAAACAAATCATTACAGCAGCTTTCATAAAAAAATAAGAGAGAAAAGAAAGAGACTAAACCCACGCACACCCACTAATACATAAAATATCAATAAAAAAAGTTTAAAGGTAACTGACGAGGACGAGGACGCGGACGAGGACGAGGACGTAGCTGACGACGGCTTGGCGGTCATGTAAGTGGGAGAAGAAGAGGCCTGGCCTGGCCTGGCCAGGATACGAAGGAGGAGAAGGGGAAGGAAGCTTGTGGAGACGCCGCACGAGCGCGTAAATCCTGCAGCTATTACCCCAGCGCCGCCATATTGATTGCGCTGGAGACAAACACAGATACAGATACATTCACACACACTCACGCAATGAGAGCAGATACATACTGAACACTGAGAGAAAAAAGGGGTACAAATAAAGCAAGAAAGTATCTTTTTTACAAACCAATTTTTAAGCTTTGATTTTTAAGAAAAAATTAAGGTAGAAAGGCAGTTAAGTTAAAGGAGTTTTTGAGGGAAATTCAAGTAAAATATTTCTTCGAGTGCACTTAGAGGCATTGGCATCGGCATCGGCATCGGCTTCGTCGGCGGCAAGGACTCTAAGCAGGAAATGCGCATTTGACAAGCCAAAAAGATTGCCGCACGCCCCACGCGCTGTCAAGGGAATGATATTCCAACCAAAGGAAGGAGGGGCAGCAGCATGTGAGGGGTAGTATGGTGGGGAGGGGTATGCCTTGCATATAGACTTGACAATGATATATGTGACTATATCCCAGCTAGTGTGTGTGTGCGTGTGTGTGGGGGTTGGGGTTGAAAAAAGAAAAACAAAAAGACAAAACAAAGATACAAAACGAAGAACATAAAACTCCAAAGGAGCTGCGGTCCCCTCTTTTTTCCACATCCTGGCGGCAGGCAATGTCTTCAACTCCAACTTGGGGCTGACCAGGCACAACTGTACCCACGAAACCCATGACAAACTTGTTGCCCACCTTTGCTGCTGGGCACGCTGCACTTAAGGTAATTGAAAAACTTGCCAGACCAAAGGAAAACCCCCTTACAACAACCCCCCAAAAAGCAGGTGCGAAAAATCTCAACAAAAGGTTTTTCTGATTAATTATTATTGTAAGTAGAATCAGAAACACAGAGAGGTTAGTAATTTCCTAAGCAAAACTATAATTAAAATGGTCTCAGGGTTAAACAATCTCTTTAGCAAGGGAACTTATAGTTATAAAGGTTTTGTTATGCAAGAATTTAATTGTTAACGCAGAGAGTTATTAAGTGATTTTAAATACCCTTTTCCTGGTTAAAAAATATATTTATTTTATAATAATATCTATTTTATTTTATAAATAATATCTAATTCTAATTAAAAAACACTTAAATATCAAATTCAATGTAGTTTCTAAGACAACTGCGTCTGCCGAAGAGGGAGAATACTCAAACCTCTCTCTTTATTAATTCTTCCCCTTATTATTTATTTTATTTCTTAATTTATGCAACATTTTAATGACAAAAACTCTTATTTAAACCTACATTCAGTTAAAGAATTCAAAACTCAACTGCATTTGCTGCTAAAGTAACTCATAAAGCCCATAAAAGCCACCCACTTAGTGCATTTTGGCAGCGAACCAAAAAAGAAATATAGGAAAAAGAAACTGAAGAGTCAATGAAATTAGCAAAGAGGCCACGCCCTCTACGACGCCCACTTACAACAACCGCCCCCCAACATGATTTAGTCTGCGCTTTAGTTTCCCTATTTTTTTTTTTCTTCTCTTCTGCCATATTTTCAGTTTTCTGTTCTGTTTTTTCGTATATTTTGGCAGCGAAGCCAAAAAATCCAAAAATGAAGCCAAGGGAATTCCACCCGCTGGGCGTCTGTCATTGGATATTTGTGTGACATAAACTAGCTGCTGCCACATTTTCCAAACTGCTCTGCAAAGGACTCCTCTTCCAATATCCTCTAGACCATCCTATATGCCATCCAATCCAATGAGGTGTCCGCGTTGCGTTATTTAACGAAATTATGACAACGACAGCGGCAGAGGAGGGAGGAGAGAAATCTCATTTGGAAAAGCGAATTTGATTTTTAATTGCCGGCGACAAGCAGCAAAACACATAATATGATTTTCGAGAAGGGAAAGTGCAATTTAAAGGAAGTTACTTGAAAGGGATTAAAGCTAATCATAACTTAGGAGTAAAGCTATCAGAAATTTTTGGTAAAAATATGAAAAGATATTGAAATATGATGTAAAAATCATCACACACCTCTCTTTGTTCCTCTATTTATCAGTTTAAGCCCCTCAAAAACTCTGTCTTAGCCAAATGAGGCCAACACAATTGACCTTTTGCCAATCAATTAGCCGTAATTATGCTCACTTTCGGTGGCAAATACCTGGCTGCAACACACACTCTTGGCATTCCGAGATGCAGGCCAAACCATAGCCTTAACGTTCTGCAAAATCTCCTGCTCTGGGATATAGTATAAGTATAACTTTCACCGTCTCTCACACACAAACACAGGGAAACAATGGGTCCATCTCACAGCCCCACATATCCTTCCCTTCATCCTCCTTCTCTTCCTCTTCATGCACATCCACATTCCCGTCATCATCATCATTGTTGATGCCGACATATCAGCCAACTTTCAGCGCGGCAAGCGGTGAGTTACGCCTCCTCATACCTCAAACATTTTCGACCATTTTCCCCCCATTTTCCAACTGCCACCCAAAGGACGAGTCTCTGGCTTTTCCCGGGGGAGGAGTCAGGAGCGGGCAACTTTTGGAACAGTTGCAGTTTGCACACAATGCCCAACAACAATCTGCTGCTGAGGGGAGAGGGAATCGAGGAATAGATACAAAAGCCGCCACCCACCTCCCACCTCCCGCTGACCATTTTTCCCATGCTTACAGTAGAGCTGCCTTGCTGGAGGATTTTACAGATACATTTTGGAAAATTCAAGAGTTTTCAACGGTTATTTCATAATTTTTTGGCTTAGTTTTTTATGTTTTGACATTATAAATAAATATAATATATAATATAATATAATAAATATATTTATTTTGTTTATATTCCTTTTTTTAACTCACTCTTTAACAATTTAAGAAAAGTAATGTTTTCTTAACAATTTTCTTTAAGCTCTTCTTCCTAATAATTTTTTTAAATAAATTCCCTTAAACAATAAAGCTGCTCATCACTGTTTTCCCTGCAGTTTCAATGTAAAAGGGATGTGTGTTGGCGCTTATTTTGGCTGCTGCAGCATGTCAATGATCATAAATTAAACTTGCAATAATTATAAATTAAATTTTGGCACAAATGGCCATGAGGCCTCCGCAAATGCATATAAATGGGAGTAGTTTTTGGTGGGTGGCAAGGGGCGTGGTGATGCCCGCAATGAACTGCACTATATGCATATGTCATGTGGGTCACAAGGGAGGGTGGAGGGTGGATGGTGGAGGGGTTCGAAATCCAGAGTAAATCGAAGCCGTGGGGCTCGCTTAAATTATTGGGCGATGGATATGCCTTTGGTTCGATTTGTTGGCTTCATTTCAAAGGGGTTTCCTTCTACTATATATGAGAGGAGTGTATATATAATATATATAGAGCAAAAGAGAGAGGGGAAGGCACATGCAACGCTCAGGCACACCTGTGGACAATTTATGAAAACATTTTAATGGATCGTCTGTCAAAAAGTTTACGTGGTCGAGGAAAAGGAGGTCTTTCAGCTGCTCAGCTCTGGGTTTTCCAATGAAAGCCTACTCTTCAGCATAATTTAATACAATTTATATTATTTTCCAAAGGGTTAATGCCAATATTTTGGATGCAAGTTAAATAAACCTTACAGGGAATTTAAGGAGATAAATATAACAAGATAGTCTCTTATTAAAGCCTTTTCCTGTCTTGAAAATAAATAAAACATTTAAGAAAAAAACTTTTTAAGCAGACAAATACTTTTATAATTCAATTTATTAAAAATCCCTTAAAAGTTATTTAAAGAATTCATAAATTTTTCATTAATTTATAATCATTTTACTTTTTTTAACATTATATAAAGCATACCAAGAAGTATTTATTATTCCTGTCAGCCAAGCTTATAAAAACCATAAATTCCTCCACAAAATATGGATAAAATAAATTAAATTAATTTATTTTTCCATTAAAAAATGTCCATGCATCCCAGAAGAGGTATATCGGTATAGAGAACCTAATCTGGCAATGATTTCATTACCTAGATTTATGTTTGGCTGCTGCTTCTCTTTTTTTATGCAATTTCTTTCAATAAAAAAGAAAAAATGAATCTCAGCATTGCCTTGATGGATTTTTAAATTAAATTTAATTTGTCATTGCATTTTTAATTCCATTTTAATGGGAATTCCAAATCGCTTTGCTGCGGAGTGTACTGAACCGAGGAGAAACTGCAGGCAGGCAGTCAGTCAGTCAGTCTTGGCTAATTAGTGTAAATATTTTGCGGCCAATATTTGATTTCTCCCCGTAATTACTCTGGATAATGTGGCAGCTAATGGGGCGATCATTATTACATCGATCGATCGAGCTGATCCCCATCATAATCACCTGATCGCTTCCTGCATTATAAACGAGCTTTAACGAGCTGCAAACAGATCTCGGATGAGATCACAGTTCAGTCTTGTGTCTTCTGTAATTTCGTGCTTATCTCGGAACGATAAGACAGAGAGACACGAGCCGGAAAATCAAGCAGATTTCTGCCCATGACTCACCAGGGTGGCATCTGATAGATAAAAGCAGCTGCAAGCTGAACAAAGCAACGGCAGGGCGCACGATCAACATGAAAATAGCATTGAGAAGAATTCTGGCCGCTGCGATTCTGCGACTTTGCGATTCTGCGATTCTATAATTCTCCTCTCTCTTGTTCTCTCTGCTTTATTTTTTTGGCGAATGCATCTATGAGTTGCAAATTGAAATTCTCTGAAGAAACGAACGCGCGCGCTTTTCTGACTCAGCCAGCAAAAAAAAGACAGAACGTGACAAGGTTCTACAATAAATATTATAAGAAAATGTATCTGAAACACGGAAGAGTCAAGATTTCGTTCCAAAATATCAAAGATTTTAAAGAAGTAAAAGTAGAAGTAGAAGAATATCTTAACAGACGGAAAAACAAAAGTAGTAAAAGTATCTAAGCATTTTTAATTGAAATTTAAAGATATAAATATTGATACATTCTAAAAATTAATATTGGATTAGAAGAGCACAAGTTACTGAAGCAACCACTTGTTTGTTTTGGGTACTTTTTAAAATTAAAAGGCATTAAATGATTTAAAAGTATTAAAATGGAAGTAAGCTTACAACTTTTATACATTTTTGTAGACTGTTTTTGGGGGTTATACTTCTTATATGTTAATTTTTATTATTAACAATTTAAGGCTTAAGCATAACTCTTGTAAAATTTATAAAAGTGTACAAGTTGCCGCGGTGCCTCAAAATTGTATCCTATTTTTTTAAATCACCTTTTAAAGCTATTTATAAAACAGCACGGATTTGTGGAGCAACCTGCCTAAAAAAACTACATTTTTGTTACGAAAATTTAAAGCTTATTGGTAACTCTTATACCTTTAATAAAGCTAATTAACTAAGCAAATATATTTATCTAAAATCCCACAAAAATACAGCTTTCTCTATTTCTCTCTTACTGAAAACCTCAATAAAGGCAAACCTTTAACAAAATAAAATTTCACCTAAAATAAGAATACATTTACCGGATTTCCTCTCGATTTCGATAAATCGAGAATCAATTGCTTTTTTGGTAAAAATTTCAGCAACATATTTGCGTATGCATCTGCCGGAACTTTGTCAGCAGAAAGTTCAACATTCGTTAATTTTATTTACACACAACAACAGATACACACTCAGCTATACAGGACAACACACACACTCACACAAAATTCAAACAACAAACAAAAAAGCAAAGCTGCAAATTTGGCAAAATTATCCAGGCATTGCCTGTCCCTCCTCTCTTTCCCTGGCCATTTTCCGAACGATTTTCCGACTCTATCCCCCCTCCCCATTAGGATTACCTGCATTTGCTACGCATTTTCAGCTAAATTCAATGCGTTTTAGCATTGATTTTTCAGCCGCAATCAGAAGTGGAAAATGGAATATAAAGGTATCGAGTTTTTTTTGAGGATAAATAAGGTGCCTTTTTGTTACAGGTTAATTAATAATATTAATTAATAATTATTATGTCTTTAGTAGGCCTCAAAAGAGTGTTGAACCATTAAAGCTAATACTTCGTTTTGCCAAAAACTGAACTTCTTTTTGCTCTCTATCATTTTCCACACTTTTCCACATCCTCTTTGCTCTCTCCACTTTCCACTTTCCCCACAGCCACTAACCTCAACCATTTACATTTTCAATTACTTTGCCTCGGCGAGTTTTCAAGTGACGAGCATTAGACACGCACCGCAGCCACGCCCACCAACCGCTACTACGCCCACCAGAGGTGTACCTGGAAGATCAAATGAATGAAATCACACATACGCCACGTGGGCCCAAAGTCTTTGCTCATCAAAGGATTCTTGTGCGAAGCAATAAAACAAAACTAATAACCCAGGACTCTTGCTACTCCCCAGATATATCCTTTCTGTGCAAAATTTCCATATAAAAGGAGTGAGAACCCAAACAAAACTAAAATTACTTTATTATTTAGCGTGACACTGGTTGCCTGTGTGTTATTCGCATCTACATTATATTGATTTTCCCCCTTATTTGAAAGACTTCCATTTTCCATGAGTTTCTATATTTAAAATGTTTTCAAAGTGACGTCAGCCTAGGATTTGCTATAAAAATATCTCAGAGGTTGCATTTTGAAAGAAAGTGAAGAGGAAGCTGGTTAGGAATGTCTTGTGAGAGACTACTTTCATTTGACGTCAATTCTGGGTCATTTTTTCTTTGAGTAAAACAGATATTGTCCAAGGCAGGTGTTTGTGGCAGTGCCAAGGGGTTTATTAGTTCGAGATATCATAATAAATATCAGTAGGTAAGCTCGGTTACCATTAGTTTGCAGATCTTGTAGAGAAGAAATGGCTTAAGATTGTCCTACTAAATTTACAAAAAACCAGCAAACCTTGCCAGCTAATTTAAAGTGCATATAAATCAATACACAAAACATATTGTTTCTCTTTGTTTATGGCTTAAACCATTCCATAATTCCATTTGATTTTCTCATCATCCTTTTTCTGTAATTATTTTTCGCATTCGTATTTCATGTTATGACCGTAAAAGTGTGGCAAAAATGTAAGTGAACAACAACAGCACAACTTTTCTGACCACTTGACCTCTCCGGCAAAGCAGGCACTGCCCCCAGTGGTGACCCCCGGCCGGCCAGCCACCCACTGCATCTCATCCTCCTCACCACCCCGCCCAGCCTTACAACGAGTCCTTCATCCCGGTTGTTGGCAAAGTAATTAATTTGATAAAGTGGCCGGGCAAAACGTTTCTGCAATGGGTGTTTTTCGGTGGAAGGAGGCAGGAGGATGGTGATGTGGGTATGCCCAAGGTGTTGTTACCAGGACAGACATATTTATGACCGGGAATATATATGTCCTTTTCGTATATATATATATATATATATATATGATTCTATATGAGTGTGCGTGTATAGTGGCAACAGATTGTGCGTTCTGTTTGGGCAGTTAATGAAATGAGTTTGGTTGTCAACGGGTAAGGAGAGGAGAGCAGAGGGGGAAAAACCCTCTCAACTGGCAAATGTCAGTGAAAATTATTTTGCGTGTGACCAAAGCAACAAAATTTAATGGAATTTCAAATGCTGGCAGGCAGGTCCAGTGTTCCCCTTAAGCCTTGTTCCTTATCCCTATAACCCCTTTCCTTATCCCTCTATCCTAACTACAATTTACACTTGACCAGGACTCGTTTTTCCTCGGCTTTGGCTCGTTTTCTCCTCGTTGGTTTTTACATTTTGCATTATTTTACAGGAGTGTGTGTGTGTGAAATTTAAACAAATTGTGCAAATACTTTGTTTTTGATATAAATGTCAACATTGTGTGTCTGTGTGTCTCTCGCCTTGCTTTGCTTTGGCTAAAAACTAATTTGAATACAGAGGGAAGGACTGCATTTGTTGATAACAACTGAAACTTTGGACTAGACTGATACCTAAAACGAAAGTTTTTCAGCCAATCCCAAAAAAAAATACAACAAATATATATGTATATATAAGCGGAAAACATTTTGTAAATCTTTTTGGCAAGCCTGGGCTTCAGTTGGTAACGCTTTTTATGCCCTGGCAGCCTATAAATATGCGACGTGAGCTGTTTGCACAACGCACACATACACATGCACACAGCAAGGAGCATAGCATACTTTCCCGGGTTCGCCAAGCAGGATTTGTTTCTTTGAGATTAGAAAAATTAAACTTGGAAGGAAACTCGGGAGGAGGAAAAGCTGAATAGCAAGTGGCGACAAGCAAATTATAGCAAATAAAATGCAAAACCAGTAGCTTGGAACAACTTTCAGCTCTTCGCGAATAATAATTTCCATTAAAATAGATTAAAAACTGAAATATTTATACATACATATTATCGGCCCCCCTTCTAGCTCCCCCTCTGTAGCTCCTTGTGATGCCCCAATGAGGTGAAAGTATTAAAAGCACTTGCCACTTGCGTACGCATTCCTGGCTGCCAAGTCCTTCTCTCGTCTTGGTGTTATATGAAGCGGATTACATGGCATAATAATCACGACAACCCCACATATACATATATATCCATATACATATATATATATCTATCATATATATTTATATATAGATAGCAAAAGGGGCTAAGAACACGCGCAAATATTAAATTTTATGCCAGCAGCCAGGGAAAAGCTTCAGGGAAATGCCGCAGGGAAATGCTAAGCATACGGCAAGGTAGCAATCAGCACTTGTCGAGGGAGGGGAGAGGGGAAGTTAGAGATAGATAGAAAATAAGGCAAAAGCCCAGCTAAATGCTGCTGGATGTGTGAATAAACTGATTGATATTGCTGCCGTAAGCTCTAGCAGATAATCCCTCAAAGTCGCTCTTAGAACTATAATTGAAAAGCAGGGAAAATTCGGGAAACTTCCAGGAAAAACTCCATTTCACACACCTTCGAAAACTGCTACTAAAAACACTTAAACCCTAAACAGACGTCAAAGTTCATCTTTCAACTTTCAACGGCGGCCATCGACACCTCCAAAAATTGATTGAAACGCGAAGGCGACGATGCCGGAAAACAAAATGAAAATATTAGCAAACTTCCCAGCAAAATCTTCATTGCTCCTTCTCGCAGGACTCCCCCCTGAAACTGACACGAATGGGAATATAAAAGGTAAATAATGTGACCTTTGAGAGCATCAAATGCGTTACGTAATGGGCCGAGGCCAAAAAGAAAACCTACATAAAAACAAAACTGAAATCGCTAGTAAACGAAAAAATGGGAAACAACAGGCGGAAAATTTGTTGAATTATGAAAGAGCCGGCAAGCAACATAGCTTTCTTTGTTGTTTCTGTTTTGCCTTTTCTTCGGAAAAGTTTCTTCACTCATAAATAGGTTTGTTGCCCCCCAACTTAGAGCCTTGTCTTTATTTCGAAAGGGGGGGGAGTTGAATTTATAGGGGTTAATCCTGTTATACAGATGTAGAATCTGCCTCATAACTCCTGGCTTATATATATATATAATCCACGTAAAGTCGAGTTATCAGAGGGGGAAACAGTGCTGACAGGAAAGCTATATGGAAATCGAAGAAAGGTTTAACAAATAAAACGGGAAAACCGAATACAAATTATGAAAGTTTTTAAATTTCCTTTAAAGCATATATTACATATAATCTATTCTTTTTCGGAAAGACCACATTTTTTCAGCGGATTTACTTTTATGGCCTTGACGCCTGCGCCGTTGCCTTTGCCTTTGCCATTTCATTATGTGTACTTTGGATGCTGCCTAGATCTCCTCATCGACTCATTCAGTTCCTCAGCCGCGGGGTTATAAATTATTTATTGTTTTTTGATACAAAATGACTTTGGAGTTTTTTCCGGGGAGAAAATCAAAGAGGGTTCAGGGCTGAGACAGCTTTGTTTGGTTTCCTGGCCGGGGTCGCATGTGGCTGGGAGCCTGGGCTCCCGGTTACTTCATTAAGTCGCCCGGGCCAAGTCATAAAATCTGATATGACCCTCTGTCTCTATCTCGCTCTCTTTACTCACTCGCTGTCTCTCTCTCTGTATATATCGCTCCCCTTTTGCCAAAAGGACTGGCTAGCGAACGAACGAGTATAATTTCCGCACATTTTCACGTTTTGCACATTTCCGTTGCATACTGTTGTGCGCGCCCCGGCATTTTGATGACGCTCTCCTTCGCCCAGCTAAGGACTCCTACTCCTCCTCCTCCTCCTCCTCCTTCCACCCCACTTTTTTTTATTGTATTTTATACAAATTTTAGCTGTTTGCTAGAACTACACAATGTGGCCCCGCGGTTGCTGGCATTTTAACGAGTTAATGCAGAGACAGCAGGACATGCAAAATGGCCAGCATTTTTTGAAATGGGAATTCATTGAACTTTGAGTTGTTGTTTTTGGTTGCTTTGGTTATAAGTTCGTTTATTATTTTTTATATAAGAACCTGATGATGAAAGTCATTAATTTGCATAAAAGCTACTTTGTTTTTGATGAAAAAGTGTTTAGGTTTTAATGACAAACACGAAGATTTCATTAGAGTTTTGGAAATTAACTTAAAAATGCTGATGAGAGTATATATTCCCATTCAAAATTATTTTTAAGAAAGCTCTAAGCTATTTTTTTAATGAAAATGTATCATTTAATAGAAGAGCTCTTCAACTTTCAAGAAACTTAAGAAATATGAAAAGTTTCTTTGAGGAATAGGAACAAATATATACTTAAAATTAATTAAATTCAAAGTTCCTATCAAGAAATGTTTATAATTTTTAGAAGAACAAAAATTTTGAAGAAATAAAATTTACCCAAAATTTCATTCTAGATTCCAAAAACAGGAAAAGTGGCTACCATTTCTTACTAATAGAAATTCGGTTATTTTTCCCACTAATTTATTTTCTGTTTATTTCTCTAAATTCCTTTTACTGTTAATTCCCTTTAACTCCTTTTCTTATTAATTTTCCCAGTATTTTCTTTGAGTAGAAGAAAACCTCATTAGTTATATATATTTTTTTAAATTTAATTTGCTGCTCCCTTTACATTCATTCACTTTCTTTGCCTGCCGCTTAATTTATTGTGCATATTCCGCCACTCGCCGCTGCCTCGCTTCCTTTTCTTGTGTCCGTTCTTTGTCATATTTATTGTACATTTTACACTTTGCCCGCTCATTTCTTGCACTTAAGGGGCTTCCCCACACACACTTTCTCCCCCGCTGCTCCCCTTTCAAATATATATTATTGAGCCGGGGAAAAACTCGTTGAATCCGATGCTGTTTTGGCTTTTTGCAACCCTCCTCGGCTCAGAGGGGGCATTTTTAATGAGTCCTATGCAAATATATCGTTAGACTTAAGTGTGTATACGTGTTGTGTCTTGGCCCGATAAGCGAGCTAAAGGATACGCAGGCAGGACAGGCAACGAAGCCTTTGATTATGGCAGCCACCAGCAGCATCAACATTTCCCGTTGAGGAAAAACCTGTCATGAAAGGGGAGCCAAGTCACGGCCCTCAGGGGAGGGGGAGGGAAAACCTAGCTGAGTGGCTAGTGGGCAGTCGGAATAAAAAATTATAATAAACCCCCGAAAAATTTCAATCTCAATCGTCAACAAGTTTTGCCTCCTCCAAACTGTTTTCCCCTCCTTACGAGCTTTTCTCTTCGCTTGCTTCAACTATTTTCCTATGCACAGGGTTGGGGAGGGGTAAAAGGGAAATGAGTTTCCCGGCTGGGAAAAAGGAGGGAAAAGTCTCAGGCAGTCGAGGGTTAATGCATGAACGAAATTCATGGCAAAACTTGAGCTCAGAACCCGGACACCTAGAGAAATTGTTAAGAAAATACCTTAGAGAACCAAATAAGTTTTAATTAATAAAATAATTCTTTAAAAATATATAAAATTTTGTCATTAAATAAACAACCAAACAAATTAGGAAATTTTGCATTAAGTTTTTATAAAATTTCAGATAATTTCCCCCTGTGTAACTGGCTAAAAGCGTACAAAATGCCATTGCCGTGTCCCTTTTTTCGGACCAGGCCCAAAAACCAAGTCCACTCTTCGCTCTTTCTATCTCTCTATTCCCCCCACCCAGCTCCCGCTTTTCCTCCTTTTCCCGCTCCTTTCTCTCTTTTATGCTTTTTCGGCTGTTCTCTGATGAAAACTACTCAGCGACATGAAACTTAACTTAAAAAGTTTTGCACTTTCATTTTGTAAATGAAATGCTGTTGTTGCTGCTTCGCCCCTTGATGTTGTTGCTGCGAAATAACAGGAAAACAATTTGGAGCGGATAATGAATATGGGTTAGGTTTAGTGCATTTTGTTAGAGCCACTGAAGTGGGGGATATATGTTTGGATGGATGGATGGATGTGGATGCATGTGGCCAGGGAATATTGCTTTTCCTAGCCCCCTTTTTACCCGGAAAAAACCGCCTCTAAAAGGGACAGGGTGCAAAAAAGAGGGTTTTGGGAGCAATGAAGTGATGAATGCATTTACTATATGAATGAGTGATTACGAAGAAGCCAGTGAAATGTTCATGGGGCCATGCACTGAGGGGTTGGTTGCCAAAAAAAGAAAGAAAAACTAGAATGCACAATAAATAAGGCTCAAAGGAATATAGGGTATTCCTTGTTTTGGCAACAGGAAGGCTGATGAAATTTGATTTTCTGTAAAATAAAACTTTACTAAGATAGTTTTGCCTTTTAAAATAGTTTTTAATAAGAAAACTCTAAGCAAAGGCTTCTAAATTATAGATTATTTACCCAAATATCATTAAATAACATTGAAAATAATTTTTTATTAGCAAAATATTTTCCTATTTATATTCCTTGTAAGCTGTCTCATAAAAAGCCACTCAATCTTCATGAATTTTATTTCTCTGTTAAGTTTTTTTTTTGTGATTCGTCCTTCTGCTATTTAAAACGATTCGTATGGCTTCTGACTTTTTTCTAATTTTTCCTTGCCAGTAAACCATCTTCCCTTAAGTTAAGTTTATCCTGCTAAAGTCTAAAAAAATGTCCTTTAACAGGAACCTTTGTGGGCACAAAAAAAAAAAATATAAAAGAAGGGAAAATACAGCTATAGCAATTCATGTTCAATCTTCTTTTTTGCTGGTCGTCTTTGGCCCCGCTTTCCACTCTGTTCAGTTGTCGCTCACGTAATGAAAATGGCGCACATAGAACTCGAGGAAAATTCAAGGGGGTTGAGTGGGTGGCAAGCATGTGAAATATGGGTAGGCAAAGGCAGAACCCGAAGGACAGTAGGACCCTCGCTGGCTGCCGAGGATTCACTGAAGCCGAGCGCCAGGTCGCCGAGCAATTTTATGAACAGATGTGTGGTAAAATTAATGGACAGAGATAAACTCGGCCAGCGAGTGGAAATGGAAAATCGAGGGTTAAACGAAAAGCGAGAGAGACAGAGAGCAAGCCGCAAGAGAGCGGCAGAGAGTGAGCGCGGAAAACTCCCCGAGACAATGAGAAAGAGAGAGCGGGAAAAGCGGTCTTGTTTGCCCAACATGATTTATGATCCTTTCCCCCAGTAAAAGCCAAAAAAAAAATAGCAGATAAATAAAAGAAAAACAAGCATTCGTATCAACGAGTGAAATGCTCGAGTGGCAAATCCAAAACTGAGTTTCACTCAATGTGGAAAAGCCACCCCCTAGGAGCTTTTCGTCGCTGGTACATACTGCTGTCGGGATTTTCGTGAAAAGCTGTTGACTTCGTTACGCTGATAACTTAAATATGCATGGAAATTTACATACGTGTCAATGGCATTAAGTAGCGTTATGTTATTGGATAAGCTCCATTCTAGGCAACAGTCCTGACTGCTTTATAGGCTTTCCTTTTCGGAAAAAGGGTTCCTTAAATGGGGCTATCAGGAGAGAGTTTCTTACGTATTAGCTAGGGGATATTTAATAAAGGGTTTCCCCTAAACTATATGGTTTTTATAAGGAGCAAGAAAGGATATAGCCTTATAGACCTCGGACGGAAGGAATTATGTTTATAACAAGCAAAGATTTCATTGATGTTTGTAAAAGGATTTATATAATCAATTCAATCGGACTTCAAACAGACTTTTCCTAGATTTTATCTTATAGTTTAGTAAAAGGATATATATTTTGTGTTTGCCAAACTCACCTGAATGCCATGGGCTCCTCCTCCCTGCTGGCTAATGTGCAGCTGCTGCGTTTGCTTCATCTGCAGCGTGGTGGTGGTGGCCTGCTGCTGCTGTTGTTGCTGCTGCGGCGTGTTGCCAGCATTGCCGCCAGGACCGTTGTTCGGATTGTTTTGCTGCCCATTGCCATTGCGCTGCTGCTGTTGCTGCTGTGGCCCGCCGCCGGGCTGCTGCTGCTGTTGCTGGGGCAGGTTACCCGGCTGCTGCTGTTGCTGCTGATTGCCATTCGGGCCGCGAAGGAAGTTGGCCGCCGCATTGGCGTTCTGATTGCTAAAGGGCGAGTACTGCTGTTGCAACTGCTGCTGCTGGGGCACCTGTTGCTGTTGCTGCTGCTGCTGCTTGTTGAACTGAGGCACACCTCCCATTTTGGGCTGCTGCTGGTGATGCTGCTGCTGCTGCTGCATGGCCTGCTGCTGCTGCAGACGCTTGAGATCGAAGTCGTTTTGAGAGGAATAAAAGAGCTCCTGCTTGATGTCCAGGAAACTCTGCTGCACATTCATTCCAGCTCCGGGACCCGGACCCTTCTGGTGGAACTGAGGCGGCAAATGTTGTTGTTGCGGCTGCTGTTGTTGCTGCTGCTGCTGCTGCTGGGGGTTGTTGGGGCCCAGGCCGAAGTCATTGGGGAAGCCGCCGCCGTAGTCGTTGTAACGACCCGGCTGACCTTGTCCCATCATCTGACCATGCTGCTGCTGCTGGGCCTGTTGCTGCGCCTGCTGCTGCTGCTGCTGCTGGGGGTTCATGCCATGAGGTGGGCGCGGGAATCCACCCATACCGCCCATGGCATTCTTGTGCTGATGCTGCTCCGCCATTTGCTTGAGTGTCTGAGCTGCCAGCGGATGCTCGGACATGAGATTACCAGAGTTGCCGGCAGAGTTGGGGGCCACATTGGAAGCCACATTGCCTCCGCCTCCGCCGCCGTTGTTGGGACCATTGGGAAAGCCACCGTTGCCGCCGCCGCCTTGGTTGCCACGCATCTTCATTCCTGTATTATCGCCGAGATTCAGACCAAAGCCACCGAAGCCATGTCCCAATCCACCTTCCGACTTCACGTTCAGGCTATTGATCAGATCCTGGGCATTCGGCGGCTCCACCTTGATGCCATCCTCGGTCTTGATGTTGCTGGACATCTCATCGAAGCCGTCGAGGAAACTGGGATTGAAGTCCTGCAGGTTATTGATGAGATCCTTGAAGGTGTCGTTGTTCTCCGAGTTGTCGTCACCGAGGAGATCCGGAAAGCCGGGAAACTGCCCACCGCCGCCGTCCTTGTCCAGGGAACCGAGATCGGGAAAATCATGATCCGGCTCCCGTTTGCACTCCACCAAATTGGCCAGATTGCCGAGGGCCGACTTCTGCTGGGCGGACATCATGTTGGGTGGCAAGCCCAGGTTGCCTAGGTTACCGCCGACTCCCAGGTTGCCAACATTTCCACCAACGCCGGGACCCGTGGCCATGCCACCGGGTCCTCCTCCCCTTCCATTATTGCCGAGGCCTCCCAGTCCGCCGCCTTGCTGCTGCTGCTGCTGGTGATGATCACCGTTGCCTCCTCCGCCTCCGTTGTTCCCGTTCCCGTTGCCACCACCGTTATTGTTCGTACCGCCTCCTCCTCCTCCTCCTCCGTTGCTGCCGTTCCCGTTGCCACCACCTCCGCCAACTCCAACTCCTGGTTCGCTCTTCACCGAGGTGTTGGTCAGCGCCTTCACTGTGACATTCGTGCTGATCTGCTGCGGCTGCGAATTCGCTGCCGATGTGGTGAACTCCAGTTGCTGCACAATTTCCACTGAGAATTTGGTTAGATTTTCAGAGCCGTTGTTGTTGTTATTGTTGGTGTTAGTATTGCCATTGCCATTGCCATTATTATTGTTGTTGTTGCTATTCGCATTGTTTGTGTTGTTGTTGCCGCCGGTATTGTTGTTGCCATTACCATTGTTGCTGTTGTTGTTGGCATTCGGATTGCCATTGTTGTTATTTTGGTTGCTATTGCTGCTATTGTTGTTATTGTTGTTGTTATTATTGGGCAATTTGTGCGGCGGCTCAAAGTTGTCAGCGCCATTGTCAACATCCTCCGCAGGTCGTTTCAGGAATTTTTGTTGCTAAAAAGGAGTAAAGGGAAATTTAAGGAAAATAATTAGTAATGTTTTTATCATATTTAAATTTTTCTAAAGTAAATTTTGGACTAAGAAAATGTTCATTAAATTTCTGTGGTGAATTATATTTGTAAACTATTTATTTATAATTATTAAACTAATTAAAATACTATAAATTCGTAGTATTTAATTCATTTTAATATTTAATTAATATAATAATTTAATTTAATATATATGAAAACATAGGAATTAAGAAATATACTCAAAATAGTTAAATAAAATTAATATTTTGTATATTTTTATGATAATAGATTTATTTAAATTAAATTAAATTTATATAAAGCCTAAAAGCTGGGGAATAAACTCAAAATATTCAATATAAAATCAATTTTCTAAATATAAATTGTATTTTATATAATTATTTATATCATTTAAAGATAAAAGATTTATTGGAAAGGGAAGACCGAAAAGAATGTTTTTAAAAAATGCATAAGACACCTTGAAATCAAAAAGAACCTAAAGGATTTGTTTATATAAATTATATATAACTGTAATTAATAATATATTTTCTTTATATATATTAACTATTCTAATTAGAATGAATAAACCTCAAAATCTTACCCAAATATTCATAGATAATTATTTTTATGACTTTTACTGGTTTAGGCAAAGTTAAATTTCAAGTTACTTGAGTTGCTGAGAAGACATCAAGAGTCAAGGTGACGCGATTGGGGAAAACACTTTGATAAATATAGACACAAACACACAGAGTTTATATAGGCTGGAGATCGATTTCTATATCGAGAGGCGCGAAGATTTGTGGGGAGACTTTAGGCTGCGAATCGATAGGAGGAGCTTTTCCGTCCGGTGCTTGAAGGCAATGTCGACTGTATTAGGCAGCGTCGACAGTTTTGCATTTTGTTGCGTTTGCTTCGCGGGCGCATTTGGCTTTTGTTTTGGGTTTTTATTTATATTTTTGTAGTGTTTTTCCTTTTTGATTTTCTTCACAGTTCTTGGCGGATCTTTTGTTCTGTTTTTTTTTTTTTTTTGATTGTAATTTGATTTGTTCAGCTGCTCAGACGAAATTACACATAAATTATAGACGTATGTACACATGTACACAATATATATTGTGTATATGGAAGATTCGATTAACACTCGACAACAAAACAATGGCAACAACAATAGCATATCGCTGACTTGGCAAGAGCAATCGAAAGAAATTCACTCTTTGCAAGACGTGCACAAAATTATTGAAAAGCCTTAGCGAAATTTCATGAAAAATGGCAAGTGCACACAAAGGCATAAAAAATACAGCAAAATATATATTACAAAACCTAAAAAAAAATCAGAAAAAATACAACAGAGAGGTAGCAAGAAGCAGAAACAATAACATAAAAGGCAAAGACACTTCTAATCAGTGGCAGCGACGTCGGCAGCGCGACTGCGACAGAGAAAAGAAAACCAGAACACCAGCGAGTATCTGTGTGAGCGATTTTTTGAGATAGTATGTGTTATGTTGGCGTTGACGCTGCCTTTTTGTTTTTGTTTTGGTTACTGTTCTGCTTTACTTCAGCGCTTAGTGATACCCATTATTTTTTGGCGAGGAGAGGGTATCTACTTTTGAGGAAAATAGCAAGAAAATTATTAGAGAAGGGAAGGGGGTTTTGTCTTGAAAATTATATCATTTTTAACTTCAGATAAAATAGATACAAACAGAATTTAATTATTTATAATTATAATCAATTAAAATTAAATAAAAATCTGATATTAAAATTAATCTGAATATTAGTTTTTATAAAAACTGTCCTAGTATCTTTGGTACTATTTTTGTAATCTTCTTTGGTTTTCTTTGGCACTCCTTAGAATCGAATCTTTGGTTTTCCTTGTTTCCCTTGCAATCTCTTCGTATTTTCTTAACATTTTCTTGATAATTCTCCCCCGACAACAATATATTTTTCCCCATTAAAGACTAATTACTAGACTCCAACTCTTTTTAGGTGTCGTAAAAACTCCACTTGAAAAACATTTCCCCTGACTTCACGCTTGTAAAGTGAATAGCTAAGAAGGAGAGAGAGAAAAAAGAAGACGAAGGCGAACAGAAAAAGCAAAAAAGAAAAACAATCACATTTAAATCAGAATGTGTTTGCTTTTTAGTTTTTTTTCCCCATTTTTCTTTTTATTTTCTTGAGCGCGCGCGACTTTAGCTGTTTATTTTGTTTTTAATTAATGCAAAATGTATACAAAATAGCCGCGAATAGGCGCAGCCACCAACACAACACAATGACATGTGAGTGGGGTCGCGAGGTGTGCGAGTGTGTATCTAAATCTGTGAGCTGCGAATGCGAGTATCTGTGTGAATATATAAAACTTCACTTGGCAAAGGCAGAAGCAGAGGACTTCAATGTGGTTGCAAGTGTGCAAAATAATGTTGCGAAATGCTTTGGAACAACCGCAAAGTGACGCTTTTTCTGGGCAGCAAAAAATATTTACCACAATTTTCACAGATTTGCAGGTAGTTTCAACTGTGTTGCAGTGGAAAAGATACAAGAAATTAAGGTGATGAGCTTTTAAGATTATATTATGGTTGGAAAATAATACAAAAGCTCTTCTGTTAAGAAAATCACTTTTAAAAATTTCAAAATTCAAGAACTTATAACTTATTTAAGTTCGTGAAGTCCCAGTTCCAATTATCTTATTAAAAATACAAAGATATATGTATAAACTAACTTAATATTGGCTCAAAAAATCGTGTTAGCACCCTCAAGTCATAAAATAAATATCAAACCCTCCAAAGCTTAGCCAAATCATTCCTCCCAAGGATTATCCTCTTCAGTGACCGCTCTTGGGGTCATCGATAGCCACTCAATGGAGGGTTAAACAATTACGAAAGATACTTTTACCCAAAAAAATAATGAATATCAAAGTGAATACTCACTCGTTACGTATTCACATTCGTGTAATAAGTTTATGGCACTTTACAATACTTGAAATGCAATGCCCCCTGTTTCTGTCCCCCATTTCTGTCTCTTTTCCTTTCCCTGTGTGTTACTCTTTGCACTGTATTTCCACGGTTCGTTTCGATACACGCGCCAACACTTTTCCCACTTTTCCCTGGCTCATTATGAATAAATGACGTTTCATAAATTTGTTTTTCTTTCTCTGCGCTACGCTCTGCACTACCACAACACCATCGATCATTCCGTCTCTTTCGCTTGCCCCCCGCGTATCTGCATCTGCTGTCTCTTTCGCTGGCCGTACTTGTAAATGTATCTGTAGCTGTAGCTCTAGCTGTATCTGTGTTTTTGCTATCTTTCGATGGAAACGTGACACAAAGAATGCAAACTTGCGTTGACCAGAAGTGTTGGAAAGAGAAGGCCAAACATGTAACCCCTGCCGGAGAGAGATAGAAATATAAACAGAGACAGAGAGAGGGAGACGTAAAGCTCGCACAATTTACAAACTTAAAAGTAATTTAGTTTTTTACGACTCCACAGCGGTAATAAAAATGTTTTGCCCTCTACGTATTTTCCTGCCACCCTCACCTATAACTATAACTATAGCATAGTCCCGATACCCTTTGGCCCTGCCACCCCTCCTTTCACCTCTTTCCACCCCTAATTCCCCGCCATTTTACCCACATTTACTGCATTTACATTTATCGATGCGTCTTCGCCTTCGCCGACATCCTCATCTTCGCCTCTGCCTTTGCCTTGGCCTCTGTTTTCTTTGCTTTTACGTCCTGATGTCCTGGCACTGGGGCTTAATAACTTTGTTGAGGGGCGTGGGAGGTGGGGCTAAAGTGTCTGATGTCTGCGAGGGGTATGGATCGGAAACGAAGGTTGCCAAGATAAAGAATTGGTCAAAAAGTAGAGGAGAGCGTATAAGAAATAAAATTTAGAATGGTAATTTTCTACAAAAAAATCTACTATAAAACTATCTTAAAACTTTTTATTTGTTGTCATTTTATAGGATTTTTTTTAAAGAGATTCATAAATAATTAAAAATTATATATAATTGTATTTGTTGTGTGTATTAGCTAGGAATTTCTTAGAGATTCACAAACAATTATAATGACCCTGAAAAGTAGGCTACAACTTACGGTTTCATTGAAATTAAGCATAAAATATTTTATTAAAACCTATTTAATTTGATTTTAAAACGTTAAGTTTATTATTTTTCTATAAAATTAAAATTTCTAACAGTAAAAATTAAAAAAGATCTAAAAATATTAGCTTTAGTTCTCCTTCTCGCTGGAAAGTCCTTTTAACTAACATCTTCGCATTTCAGTAACCCACAAAAACCTTTTTTTCCTAATAATAATCACCATTCTTCCCAAGCTTTTATCGTTTCTTTGACAAAATTTTGATGTTCTATATATGCGTTTGCTGTTAAAAAAAAAGAAAGTCAAACATTTTACAGAGCTTATGACTCGTTTTCTCTATCTTCTGTTTGCCTTTACGCGCAAATGAAATAAAGCAACTGAAATTATGCCGCGAACCTTGACACATTAAAAATAAGCAACAAAAGCGTGAGTAAGAAGACGTCGTAGTCGTTGTCGTTGCCTCCCAGCTCCCTCGCTTCACCATTTTGCTAGTAAATGTTTTCTGCGTGTAAAAATAAAAATGTGGAAAAATGTTTCTTTTTCACGTTGGCTCTGGCTCTGTGTTTTGTATGAATTTCATTTCATTCCATTTTCATGATTCCAATGCATAAACAAAAGAGAGCAGCCAAGCAGCGTCCAACGCGTCGTATGATTAATGCGAATTAGCGGCGAATCCAAACCGACACTCTCGGCCACTCAGCACCAGGAAAAAAAAACATAGAAACAAAAAAAAATCAGCAATATATAGCTATATAGCAGCTCGACCCAAAACGGAAATCGTCTCGTCCCCAACAACAACAATACAGAAAAACACATCAAATGTTTCGTGGAAAGCCTTCGTTTGGCGTTCTTGTTTTGTTTGATTAGTTGGTTTGCTTGGCCAGTTGCTACTATATAAACTATATAGAGGTGCTGAGAGACAGGAGAACTGAAAGATGATGATGATGGTAATGGAGGAGGAGGAGTTGCCGCCGCCAAGGCTTTCCAATGAAAATGGGATGCGGAACAAGGCCAATGCGTAAAAGAGGGGAGCAATCATTTAGATTATAGGGTATGAAATGGTGGCTTATGGACTAGAGAAAAATCTAGAGACTTTTTCTAATTAATTAATTGAATTTTCACATTTTTCCAGCTTCATATTTTGCCCGATTTTCTAGCCTGTTTTCTTTCCCTTCTTTCCCCTCATTTATGCACAACAATTAATTAAAAGTGTAACTTAAAACCTTCGCTCAAGTTGCCAGTGGGTTGGCTGGTAGGATCCCCGCATTTACCTCCTTAGTGCCACCAATTAATTCCTGGCTATTTTAACCATTCCTTATCCCATATACATATATTCCGCCTTCCCTCCCGACGACAACACATGGCGTATGCGTAATGTTTTTGGCCTTGTTTAGCGCCACACTTGCTCGCTCCCCTCCCGGCTGCCGCCCCTCGCTTACTCGCATTACATTTTCCATACTATTAATTTTTTGCACATTATTAAAAAGTGGGTGGCGCTAGTGGTGGTGCGAAAAAAATCGCGAAAAAATATGAAGTGAATTATAAATCATTATTCAACTCATTTAACTGAGCTGTGCGAAGCACAAAGCCCAATGGGAAATTATGTTTGCCAAAAATTAATTAAACAACAGTAACAACAGAGGAAAAGCAATAAAAGTAAGATTAATGTAGTCCCACTGGCAGCGACGTCAACTGAAGCAGAGGCAGCGAAGCCAGCAGAGGCCGTGGCAGAAGCGGCATCAATTTCCGCAACGCCAAACAAACTGCTAAGCCAGATTTCTCGGTTTGGTTTTTCAGTTTGGCTTGTTGCTCGCTCGCAGGCAATTGTTGCTATTACACACTTATTGCCCACTGCCTGTGCCAGTGTTGTTTTTGCCTGAGAATTCCAAGATTCCAAGTTGCTGTTGTCTCTCACTATTTAATTATATACGAGAGAAGATAAAAGACTTGGAGAAAATGGCCAAAGAAAAACTCTGGAAAACACTGGAACACTCTAGGAAGGTAAATTTCTGGGTGAAGGGTTAAAAGGGTTTAAGATTTAAAGATAATATTGTTATATTATTAACAGAAATATCCTTTCTAGACCAAAATTCCTTGAAATTCAAGGGGTTTAGTTTAAAGGATAATGGCCGTTAGCCAGAAATATTTTCCTAAATTCAATAAGTCCAATTCTATTTTAAAGATTTCAGTTATTACTTAATCAATCGATCCTCATATGATTGAAATATTAAGAAAAATGTCCTTAATTAAAAATTGGAATTTATAAATATTGTTATTTCAATTATTTCATATGAAAGATTATTATATGCATAAAATTAAATAATACATAAATGGAAATAGAATTTTTCGATACTTCATTTAAATATAAACAATGTTTTCTATCGTTTGAAGATTTCTGACCATGATAACTTATTATATAAATTAAAATCAATGAAACTTCCGAACATATTTCTATATTTTTTCCATAATAAATCATCTATAATTTTATTAATTTTTTACCCTGAATATAATCCCCCCCAAATAGATTTCTTTAATGTGGTTTATCATCTATATTCTGCCACTATAAAATGCACAATAATTCGAGTACTCCAAATCGGGGCAAACAAACTAATTATCCAAATGCATCTATCTAAACGCTGATTACCCCAAAATAAAAAATTTGCATAATTCAAAACCGTTAATCGGCCCGATTGTTTCGCCATTGCGGCACATATGCACATCTGCTGTGGCGCTGCTGCGGCTATATAGCTACTGCCATGGTTATGGATATGGATATGAGTGTGAATATGAATATGTAAGTGCTGCACAGATGCACAGTTCCAAACGCGTTCTACTTCATGGCACTGTGAGCATGCCCCACTTTTCGGTGAGGGCATAACAAACGACCAATGGACGCCTCCCTACCCTTCTTCTCTGCCCCCCTTAGCCAGCTCACTTCTTGGCCACTTGTCTAAGCAAAATGCGTAACACACACAGGCACGAGGAGAAATCAAACAGAAAATCACTTTGGATTTAGCCATAATAAAAAATAATGTTCACTTTGATATTTTAGCATTAAAATCATAATTTATGCTGCACACAATTTATGAAAAACAAAATTTTGCCAGAGGAAAATTACTGCAATGTAATTAATGGTTTCAATTGAGCGAAAGAGTGGGGAAAACAGACACACACACACACACACACACACACATACAAATTTTTTGGTCGATTTTCCTTGCTGATTTATTTAGCACTTTTGATTTATGATTTTTAATTTTTGGCCATTTTACGAGGTGAATCTTACCAAAAGTTTGCCCCGCACCTAATAAATCTGCATTTGCCATGCATAATTTCTCACCGAATAAAATGTCAAATAAATAAGCAAGGAAAAAATGCAAAATAAAAATGTGCTTGAGGGAACAGAAAGGAAATTTTTCAGACAAAATTCTTGAAAACAGGATAAGGAAAAAGCAAACAGAAGTTGCTTAAAAATTCAGCAAGGGGTTACGGATTTTTTCTTTAAATAAATTATTCATTTTTCAAGGTATTTGCAGTGATAAGAGTATCATATATTTGTTTATTATATATTTTGCATATATTTTTATAATCTTGTAATACTGCTTGATGATTAAATACTCATAAAAGTGTTGTAATGATTTTGTATAACATCACTGATAAGTATATAGGTTTTCCCTTTGTTTTGTTTTTCCTTTTTCACTTTCCACTTTTTTAATTTAGATTTTTAATATTTTTCCTATTTTGTAATTTATTTTTAGCACTTCATTTGCTTTTTTTATTTCTTAATTAAGTTTAAGGGCCTTTTAAATATTATTTTTGTTTATGACTGTGTTGCTAATGTCACTTAATGTTGCTGTTGCCATTGTTTTGATGTTTGCTGGTGTGCTTTTTATCGCCGAACCGCGTACGAAACAAAAATTTAAAAACACAAAAAAACCAACGCACAGCTTTTCTTTAGCTTGTTGTTGCTGCTTCTGCTGCCGTGCGGCAATTACTGTGTGTTGCTGCTGCCTAGTGGTGTTGCTGCTTTAGCTGCTGCTGCTGTTTTGGTTGGTTCGCCGTTTGGCAGTCGGTTGAGTACTGGCACGAGCCGCTGTCAGCGAAACCAAACGAGCCGCCTTCGACCGACGACGAGCAACGTCGGCGGCGACGCCGGCAGCGAGAAAGTTTGCGTTTTGCATTGTTGCAGCGCTGCTGCTGCTGCGGCGGCGGCGGCGAGTGAGTGTATCTTGTGGGTGAAAGGGGGTGGGGAGCCAACAGCTAGTACATGTTAATGCGGGGGTGCTCTTAACAGCACTATAACATGGCCATGTTAATAAGCCTGCTGCTCGCTGTTAGCATGTTGCATGTCAGTCAGTCTCTCTCACTCTCTCGCTCTTTCGTGCTGAAACCAATTCGTTTGTCATTTGTTTAATGACACAAATATTTGCACGAAGTGTTTGCATTTATGTATGCCGCGACAACCTGTCTTGCCCCACTAGAGTCCCCTCCCTCCATCCATCCCACCCGTCCATCGTTTTCAATTTCCATTTTTCGGCGTCAGCTAAGTTTTCCCTCAATTTGTATATTTGTCCCATAAATTTTATTACCACTAATAGACTAATAATAATCCGGCTAATGATCGTCAATGGCCTAGGCAAGTTTCTCTGCAAGCTTTCAGGGAAATTGAATTGAAGTCGGCGCTGCCAGGTTTTGATGGCTGTTAAATTGGGTTGAGCCCTACAAGGACACTCGGGACACAGCTACCCCCGAAATAACAGCAAATAACATGGAAACAACTAAATAAGGAAGTTGACAACCGGAAACCGGAGGAGGCAAAGGAATTTTCGCTCGAAAGGGGCATCCCAGGAATCACTCAAAAAGGTTTGAGTGAGTCAACACTCACTCTCTTTAGCTCGTTGGCTTTTTTCCTTATTTTTCACTCGCTGTTATGTTACAAGGCAACGACACCGGCCGGCTAAAACTAGTTAAGGCCACACCAGCAGGCAGGCAGGCAAACAACCCTCTTTACTGGCCACAGCCTCCCCCTTGATGCGACCACCCTCGCCCTGCTCCTTCCCCGACAGCTTAACCTATAAAAATTCCGCAACCACAACAACAGCAACATCAGCACACAAATGGGAACACACCGGATCCACTCCACTCTGCAGCACACACCGAGAAATGTTCTTATGCCTCGTCGGCGGCACTCTCCCTCTCTTGTGGAAATCTGGGCGCCTGGTACACACGCAACGAAGTTGCCAACACAACCTCACACAGCCCAAACTCACGCATACTCGCAGCAGAGTGTGTTTTTTGCTGCTGCGAGGCTGTTGCTGCGGTCATGTTGCTGCTGCGGCTGCCGCTGTTGCTTATGTTGCTGTTGCTGCTTTTGGCAGTGCTGCAAGATCACAATAGTAGCTAAAAGTGTATCTAAAAGTAGGAAATAGCCAAGCTGTCTTAGAGCTCTGAAGGGAAGTTTTTCAGGCTCAGTAGAATTCGATTAAATTTTAGAAAAAGTTGGTGATTAAAGAAAAATGTTATATTCACTTCTTTAATTAAATAAAGAATTGTAAAATTTAAAATTCATGGCTGACTGGCTAGGCTATAGCTGAGCAAAGCATCTCTTATTGCTGCTGTGTGTCAGAGCCTTTCATTTGTTTGATTTTGTTGTGATTATGCGCAGTGCTTCAACGCTGACAGAGCAGCCAACGGCGGCAGCAGCAGAAGCAGAGGCGTCACTGTAGTCAGCGACCCATGGAGGGCATTGGGGGAGCAAGCAAGAGCAACAACACTAAAGGAACAACAGCAAAAACACCGAATCGTTCAAAGTTTAGATACTTTTGGACAATCCGCAAAAAATGATAAGGAATAGATGTTGGTAGCTGGATTTTGATTGGAAAATATTAGAAAATTGCATCAGATAATTTTAGAAGAATTAATTTTGAGACTAATAAAAAATTTGAGAATTTAAGAACTCAAAAAGTAAAAAAAAAAATAATGGAATTGCTTTCCCTTTTTTCATTTCTATAGGTATTTTCCATATTAACTTTTTTCCTAATATAATAATAATATTTCTAATTGAAATAATAAGTAGAAAATCTACGAAGAAGACACTAAAACTTTGTTATTCTCTAATTAATAAATTAATGATTAGAAATTCTATATTATTTTGCGATTAAAGTTAAAAAAAACTACAAAAGGAAACCTTAGAGAAATAAAATTAATACTATGAATATTGGAAATAAATTAACTTCAGTTTAAACGCTTTCCACTAAAACCAAACAAATTTAATTTGTGATTTTCACCTAGAAACTCTGCCTTGCTCGGGCAATGATTATTTGTTACCACTTTTTTCTACATATATACAAAATATATACATATATATATATATTCCCCCAGTAGACGACTATATCCCATATACTCTGTTGCTTTGCCTCATGGCTGTTGGCTCGTAAAAACTCATTGCCAGCTTGGGGCGTCGCTCAACTGGAAATGTGGCCAAGCCGAGGCTGAAACCTGTGAAACTGAAGCTATAGCCAAAGTCAGAGCTAGAGACAGAGCTGAGGCTGCAGGTGTGCGTCTAAGCGAGCCATCTTTCGCATATAAATACTATATACTCAGGTTATATATTGTATATATCAGCCTTAAAGCACTCTAAAAATTATAAAAATTATTTACGAAGCTTCAACAAAAAAAGAGTAAATCTTATCTTTAACTAGATTTTTTACTCTGAATTTTTAAATCGTTCATTATTATTCACATGACCTTACAAATTTAATAATAATTTCCTTATCTGTAAATCACTGAGTTATTTTCATAATTTCTATATATTTTTCTAGGGAAATCAAGACTTTTAATGTATTAAATTAAGACTGAAGCTGCTTAGTTTGGAGATTTATTCAAATTTTTATTAATAAAATCTAATTAGTTAATATTTCAAATATTATTCAAATTTTATGTAGAAACCCTAAGTGTACACAGAAAACTGTAATAAAAATATACATAAATCTCTTTAGGCCAACTATAATTTATTTCCAGTGTATTGACACACACATGAGCCATATAATTCCGTTGAGCATTTCTTTGTGAAGCTTAATTAGTGGCTGCCAGCCTGTTTTTTTTTCAGTTTCGAGGCTTTTGCAAATGGACATTCCGTGAAGTGACAGCGTTACAACTGTTAGAATTTGGCACTGGACAACAAAGCACACAAAAACACACAACAGATCCCTCAGTTCGCCTCACACACCCTAAAGGATCTTCAGGAATTCCGTTAAATAACCAGGTTCTTGTTGCTAGGACCTGGGCGATATCTAATTGTGAAGCGGCGAAAGGTGTGGGAGTTGATCTCCCTGGTGGGCGTGAACTCGGCCCGCTCGATAATGGCACCCGGACTGCCAAAGTTCAGCAGCCAAAACTTGAGCTCATTGACCTTGGACAGAGTACCTTCCAGCTCACCCTTGACCGTGCCCTCATCAGTGTTCATCACCCAGCCGCGGACCTGGTTCAGGGTGGCCAAATCCTGGGTCTGTTTCCGCAGCCTAACGCCCTGCACTCGCCCAAAGACCTCGAAGCCGCAAGAGAAGATCGGGTCCATCGAATGTTTCATCATCTTTCGAGTCCTTGTCTCCATCCACCTTCTCAACGAGCTATGAGTGGTGGCGTGTGGGTCGATTGGGGGAAGATACACTTGAATAAATTTCGTCAAACTTTGTTAAATTTTGTCATATGAATTAATGGAGATATCTGCTTTTGTGGCAAGACAGTCAAGGCCAGGGTTTTGAGTAAAAAATAATCAAGGATACTGTAGAAAAAAGGGAAACATATGCTCTGATTTTAGTTTGAAATTGAAATTGAATTCTTGATTAAAATACAATTTCTTTCCTTAATTTATGGCATATCGATTGGGGTTTTCCTATGAAATAAGATACTTGTCCATTTCTAGCTATTTTTTAATCATGATTGAATTAAAATTCAGCAAAAAGGCAGACAAAAAAATACAAAAATTGCATTTTCATCTTCGCAACAAACACTGGTTGTATCGAGAAGGACGCTAATGACATTGTATCTATTGTATATCTATCGCATATCACATATCCCATATCAGCACGGGGGACTCATAAATCACTTGCCACACTCGCACAACACTCGCCCAACACTCATACCAAGTTCATCTCATGGCAATCCAATCAACTGGCAGTGCCACAAAAGTTTGCAACCACCAAACAGAGGCGCAAAACCCGCCCCCTTCATCACCGTCTGCCTGCCGTCCTCATCCTCCTCCTCTTTTCCCTCTACATCCCTCCTCTCTACAGGCGTCGCAGCGCACAGCACCACCAACGCACCACCTATGGGCAGGCAACAATAACTAGCGGAGATAAACAGACAACATTTGGCGTTAATGCAAACGCGAAGCACCAACATCGATGGCGATTCCACGGCAAATATTTAATACGATATTTATGGGATATATAAGAGCGAGAAATTCGGGGAGGAATTTTATATATTTGCTTAAGAAGCCAGTGATAAATGACTGAACAGGTAACAAGTATCCGCCCCATGGCACCTTACATGATGAGGGAAATATAAACAAAATGTGCAATTCATTTTCCAAAGTATGGAGATTATTATATAAGCTTGTTCAGTTCTGAATACTTGAGGAATATTTAAATAAATGCATATTGAAAGGAAACTTAAGGCCTATTCGAGACATTATTCTTTTACAAACTGAATATGGGTACTGAGTTATTTACAAAATGTAAAATATATATATTTTCTATGGCTTTGTTTCGCGTATTTTCTTGGGCAATATAGACATACCCACTTAGCTTCTTTTTAAGTAAAAAAAATTATGTGGAAATAGTCCTAAAGCTGCCAATTTGGTTTAACAAATTTTTAAGTTTTCACAAACTGGAACCAAAGGCTACCAATAATTTGCCAGCAAAGTCACAGTAAAAACTAAAACTGTGATGTAAAACACAACAAGAAATCATAATTGCAATAGCTTAGTAAACCAAGAAAAGGGTTTACTTTCATGCTTCCATGGGCTATAGCTAAAATTATGCAAATAAAAAAATAATTTCAGCATTTAAAAAATACCAATAATAAACAAATTTGCTGAGGATTGTCGAGAAATAAATCTTAAAAATAAAGAAAATAGCTTTAACTTTTTTATAAAGTTTTTTAAAACCTCAAAAAGTGTTTCAAGAAGCCATAAAATCAATAGTAAACTGGTTTGTAGAACGAATTATGTGGAATAAATTTTAAAATTCTAGAAATAGCTTTAATTTATTTAAATTTTTTTTTACAAAGTCCCTGGAAAGTACAACATGTTTCGATATTTCACCAATACCCCGAAAGAAACCTGTTTTTTTGGCAAAAAAAAAATGAGGAAACACTCCTTTAGCTGTAGGAAATTGTTGAAAAGGCTTCACTGTGTCTTCAATGTACCTCAAATTCCGTCGTGTGCTCATTCAAATGAAACAGCACGAGCCTCGGATTCGGATTCGGTTCGCTTTGAGTTTCAGTTTGAGTCCCCCCAGCCTCAGTCGCTGCCTCAGTCGGCGTCTCAGTCGACGTCTCAGTGAATTCGCTGGCTGCCTGGCTGTTGAGCCGAAGGTGAGCAAGCCAAATCAAACAAACCGAAGCGCAGCAAAACAACAATAACAACAAAAAGTAATACGTTGAAACGCTTCAAGGGATTTCGCATAGCTCAGTATTGTGGCCATATAGCTATGGGTACAGGTATAGAGATATAGGAATATGGGTAGGAGTACGAGTACAGCCTGCAATTGCAGTCACAAAAATAGCTTCAAAGATACATAAATGAAGAAGGGGAGTTTAGGGTTCTTCAGATCTTTGTTTATGGCTTTATTTAGCTCAGCTTATTGTATTGATATTTGAGATTTTTATATATATTTCTTTAAATATTTATATATATATATATATATTTAAATTGTTCAGGTGTATTTTTTTAATAATAAAACTTTAAATTTAAGTTTTAGATTTTTTAATGGCAGAGTTAAGAGTTTAAATAACTAATTTGATTTATTTATTAATTTATTTATTATTTTTACCTCCGCTGTATATTGTACAGCTGAAACTGCGCTTCAATTGCGACAGCAAAAAAAAAACAACAACAATTAGTTAACACAAGTAAACAAAACTCAGCTTCTCTGAAGGCAAACTGCGTGAACTGAGAGAGAGAAAGATACAGATATTCGAAGAATGAAAAAGAGTAAAAGAGGGGGATCACAGCTCCACAGAGTAATGACAGAAGAAAACGAAAAGAAAGTAGGAAAATGGAAAATCCTACTAAATCAAAAACAGATCGGCAAAGAAAAGTTAGTTCATAAACATTTTTATAGAAGCATTTCTAACAAAAAATCTTTAAAAATCATAAAAGTAGACCATATTCGTATTCTTGTTTTCTAAGATTGATCCGAAATTCAACGCTCATGTTGCCATTACAATTTCTATGTTCCTGGAAAATGATATCTTTGAAAGCAATCTTTTTTTTTTTTAAAGGCCCAACGGCGCCAAGCCAAATACACAAATCAAATCAGAAAGCGAAACAAAAATAACAACAGAGGGAGGAGGAGAAACAGAAAAAAGAACAACAATTAAATTGAATTGGAAATTAAAAATAAAAAGTACAGTCCATGCTCATCCGAAGGCACCATTTTCCCGCAGCATTTTCCTTCATTTTCCAAATTGAATTGAAAATGCAAACGAAGAAAGCTAAATACTAAAATTAGCTTAAAATAAGTAAAAGCAGACGCTGGCTGAGGAGCAATAATAACAACAAGTGAATAGAAAATCAAAGCGAAGCATATAAAGCAGCGATAATTCAAACGCAAAATGTAAACACTTCAAAGCCAGGCGACGCGGTGCGTCGGGAAAAGCGGTGGAAAAGCTGAGAAAATACCGACCACAGTTGCAAAGCTAAAAATTGGAGGGAATAATAAGAAGTGAATGGAAATTCTATGGAGTTTTCAAACGAAGGGAAATGGGAATGGAAAATATCTTCTGGTCCCACCACACACATTGAATTGTTGTTTACGCCAAATGACACAATTATTATAAATCCACACACTGTGAAAAATATATTAGATCATTGGTGGAAATAATAAGAAAGGAAATTCTAAAGAAAATAAAAGTTTTACTTAGAAGTTAGAATAATAATGAAAAAATGTGTTTTTAGAAGAACTTTCGTTTCAAAGATATTTTTCGTTGCCTATATAACAAAATATTTCACAAAAAAAATAATGTTATCGCACTTTTACACTCACAAATCGGCGCTCTGAGCGAAGCTTGTCCTACGCTGCGTATACGTAACGCGGTGATCTTGACTTCAGCATCGACATACGTCTCTCTTATCAGAAATAACTCGGCAACGATGATGCAAACATTAAAAATTCCATAAAAATTCCCATATTCCTTAGCTTAGCTTAACTTACGATTGTATTTGCATTTTTAGGATGCATTTTCGCACAAAAGGAAGAGTACAGAGGGAAGACACTCACCTGCAACGAGAGGAAAAGAGAGATAAAATACTGATTAGCCACAAATGCAGCGTAAACGCAGTGAGAATAATGATAAATCAACTGGCTAAAAATACAGTGACAACAAAAGGAACAAAATCACGTCAGCGGCCAAATAAGGCAAACAATTGCAAAAACAAAAAAAAATCTGCATGTGGCTAGGCTCCGTCGCGTCGCCGTCGGCGTAACATTCAGCTTAGCAGCTAGCGTCGCAGTCTCAATCGAAAAGCTAAAAATATTTCACTCCGCTCGCTTAGAAAATCCAAAATTAGCTGGCATGGCGTGCGCATAGAAATCCAAAATGAGGCACAGAGTTTAGGGGCACAGTGGGGCAGAACAAAATCTCTTGAAAATCCAAAGGTGTGAAAATAAAATTAAAAAAAATATATATCAAGTTTAGATACTGATAAACTTCAATTCCCAAAAATTACTTATACGCAATAATAATCAAATCTTTCCTAAATAGGTAACCCTTACGCCCACTGTGCCGTTGGGCTTTTGTGGCGTCACCGTTGAGCGGTGGCAGAGACAGCGACGCCAACGTCGACAGCGTGCGACAGCAGGTTGGCAGAAAGTCTGCCACTGATAACGGGAAATGGCATGCCAGCAACAGCGGCGGCAGCAAAAGCAGCAACAATATGCAGCAGAGAGTGGAGCCATCGGCATTCTCTCACATCATTCTCTCTCTCTCTTCTGCTTCTCTTGCCGGCTCCCCAATGGGGCTCCCCACTAACAGAAGCCCCCATAAGCAGACATAGCACAGCACTCGGACTCACTCTCTTGTCGCGCAATGGCCATGTCTTCCAATGTTCTCTCTCTCACGCTGGCAACGCTCACGCCAAAATAAACAAAACAAATGTAAAGTGCGCCCCTTTAGCAATGTTGTAAACACTGCAACAAAGAGAGGCTACACTTTTAACACAAAGAATCTTTAAAAATGAGTGTTTATTCGTTTTCAGAAACCATTGCCTACTTTTGAGGGTTTCATCTGTTCGTCCTTTTTTTAAACTTCACATTTTACTCGGTTGATATTTTTCTCAGTGTCCAAGAAAAGCGTGTGCCTATACCCCATACCCCGCCACAGCACCGCCCAACCACCTAGAGCAAGCCATAAAAATAAATATGTGGGCATAACAAAAATGAAAATTGTACGCGAAATGTGCCACAAATGGCAGCGAATTTGCCATTAAAATTTACAAAGGGTCCTTTTTCTCTTCATGTTTCGGTAACTGAGAGGAGCAACTAAGCAGCAGGAGGAGGAATAGGTGGCGGATATAGAAAGAGAGCGAAAAGAAAACATAGGCAAACACACACAGACGCTAGGCTGACGGACCGAATCAAAACAAAACAAAGAAAACATCACAAAAACAAAAGCGACTCCAAGCAATCGCCCTGACTAAGTGACTCGTTCTTGCCCCATCTCCCTGTTAAATAACAGCTGTAAATTAACAGCGAGCGGTTTTAGAACAAGCAATTAAAGCTGTGTAATAAAGCAATTAGAGACGTACAATTACCAAAAACTTTGTACAATTTGTGGGCCAAAAAACAGGCGTTTCAAACAATTACTTTTGAAAACATTTGTCTGTAAAATTGCAATCAATTTTTAGCTTCTAAACGTTAGAAGATTTTTAGATAATCTTTGATTTTTAGCTTCTGTTAAAGTTCCCGGTAAATCGATTAAAAATAATTACGTATACGCAACGTGGCACCGACACCAAAAATTACTCTTTGCTGTCAAGCATCGGAGGCCTCGCATATGTTTTGTAAATAAATTAATATATATTTTACACCCGTAAGTGCTACTATAGTTAAATAAATCATTGACAGTGACAAAAAAAAAAGGGACAAGATACACGCACCATTTTTTTGCGTATATAATATAAATTATAAAGTTTGACATATTTTTTTCAGGCTTAAATATGCATGCAACTTTGGTGGAAATATTATATTGGCTTAATGACACTGGCAGTGTGCTGACAATACCAATTAGCCTCTCTCTCTTGGCCCAGAGCTGTTGGCCAATAGATGACACGAACAGGCCACAGGCAAACTATACAAAAACCAAAAATAAAAAACAACAGAAGCAGCAAAGGGTTAACGAATAAACTAGGGGCGAGTGAGTGAAATGAAAGCTTTAATTAACAGTGCAAAACTGTTAATAAAATTGAATGGATAAATGGGAAAATAAAAAAATAACTAGGTTATAAAAAAGCATGAAATCCATTGGTGAGATATATATAGAATAAATATATACATATATAGAATAAAACATATAAAAAACGATGGACATAAAAAGTAGACTCTGGGAGACAAAACTTTAAACTTGTTTCAAATAACAATGTAAAGCAAATATTACGTATACGTAATGTATAGCGAATATTGCGTATACATAATATATGGCGAATATTTCGTATATGTAATGTAATGAATATCTGTATATATTCAGAATTACAGGTGATTAAGCCTCTGACCTTTTAATTTATTTCATTTAATACTAAAAAATGAGAGAAAAACCTAATATTACGTATACGTAACTTATTAGAAAAACACTAAAAAATCCTATATTCATACAAAAATAAGTAGAATTTATTTAAAATATTTTATTAAGCGGATTTAATACAATTATTTTTTAAACCAAAATTGCAATAAATAAATTACAATTATATGTAGCTATTAAGTCTTAAATGTGTGTTGCTACATTTATTTAAAGCAGTAAAACCCAAAAATATCAGCTTCTTTTCAATTCTTTTTTTTTCAAATGTGTTTGATTTGCAATTCCGACTTGAAACGCCTATTCCATCCATGCAACTTGTGCCCCGATTTCATTTCCTTTTGTTTCGCATTTCGCCTTCATTTTGACGGCAACGATTTGCAATCAACTTAATTGAATTTTGTTTTGATGCAATGAAAGCAGAGGCCGAGAGAGCTCAGGAGATGATACGGACAGAGGAGGCCCCTATTCCATATATATATATGTACATATATATAGCAGTTGGGGCGAAGGGTTCGGTGTCACGCCTTCTACGATTGTCTTAGCTGCCCGCCGCCGTTGTCGTTGCTGTCGTCAAGTGGGATTTGCTAGTCGGGAGAACTCTACTTTTAGCTGTTGCTCTTGGACGCCGATGATATTCAATTAAGCGACTACGTTGCGCCATTTAACGAAATGCAATGCAATTTTCCCGTCACGACTCTCGTATTTATTTACTTTCTGCTTCCACAGTGTGTGAACTTTTTGTTTGTTTATGTCAACGCAACGCACTTGCGGAAAAACAAAAGCTGTTCAGCTGCAAAATCTGTTAATTCGATCAGTTGGAAGGGGACTTTTCGAGGGCAATTAACAGAGAAACCAATGGAATCCGAGGAAATTTCAAAAATATTTCGTCAATAATTGAGCAAGGAAAGCGGCAGGACAGACAGCAATCTCCTCTGGCCAGGACATGCGCACTTAAGCCAGAAACTTAAAGCCAGGCCACAAATTGCACAGAGTTTGGGTGAGGGGTTCCCCGGGTTTCAAGAGCGGTGCCGCCGAAGGGGTGTAAGAAGGAGTAGGGGGTTGGGGGCATGACAGCAGACCAACTGGTTGTCCCTTGTAAATGGCACCCACACACGCAGCCAAAAGGTGGCCGAAAGAGAATTTGCCTCGAATGCCAAATACCAACGAATAACGTTAAGATTGTTACCAAAAACATAGCCAAACTTCAGATAAACAATAGTTTTCGATGAGAGCGTGGGGCGGCGGGATTTAATAAGGAGTGCAGTTGGAAAAATTATGAATATGCCTTTAAGTATGCGTTTAATTAAATTTTGTAAATATTTGCAGAACAAGAGTGGAGTTTAAAGTCATTTAAAAGGCAGGTGAAGTTTTAGAGAGAATATTTTATAATAAACCATCATTTAAGCAGCTCTTAAATATTTTGTAGGCAGTTTAAAACTAAAGAATTTATCAAGGATGATAATGTTTTATCTTTAAATATAAATTGTTAATAATTTCCCTGCTTTCTTTACCGAATTTTAGCACAATTTCTGTAACCAAATCTCCAACGTTCTATTTAAGTAGCAACAAAAATTTTCTTGCTGTGTATAATCGTGCGGCATATGCCACAAAACTGTGCAACGTGCGACGGGGCCTCTTTCTCTCAGCTAATGTAGACAAATTTTTATCGCCTGCTAAAGTTTTGTGGGAAATTTGCTTCTTCTTTTTTTTTTGATGCCAAAACCCTTGGGGGGTGGGTATCTCTAGGGGTTTGGAGTTGTGGGAAATATATACATAGGATAGATAGGGTAGATAGGGAGTGGGGTGTGTGTGTATAGCTAACCAAGGGGTAGCAGACGATTTTGTGCTTGTTGACGCTAAATAGGCTCGTTTCTCTGCCGTTAATAATAATAGTTATGATTATGATGATGACACGACGACGACGATGGCCCCAAGATGATGCAAAAGTGTTGATAAAACACGGCGGATAACACAACGATTAGAGGGGTTGGGGGGGGTGTTGAAGTCAAGAACCAAAAGGGGAGCTCAATCAAAATTATTAATTTAGCAGGACATCCAGAAAAGTTGCTGATGATGACAGGACACAAAAGGGTGTTTTTGGGGGTCAAGCGAAAGTGTCATTTCCGAGATTGCCTCCTTGATACGCGGGGAATATCCATAAGCCAAATTAGGGGAAGATGCAAATGGCCTCTGTTTTTAGCTCTTTTTATTAGTGTTTGTAATTTTTGGATAATTTAAGATTGATTTTTTAAGTGTCAAGGGCTTCTTTTCATAATTTTCCGATTTATTTTGAGTTTTAACTTGGGTTTTTTTGGTAATTTTAGGGATAGTCCCAGGATTTTCATAAGTAATTAGTGAAAAAAATGTTTATTAATGCTGATGATCTTCTTTGATCTGTGATCCTTTGATCCCATATTTTCAATAATTCTGAATTTATTTATATCAGTTTGTTCCTCCTATAAATTTATCTTAAAATTTATATAAATAAACCCAAAAATAATCCAAAAACCTTTAACTTAAGCCCCCTTCTCCCTCTTAACTTTTACACCTCCAATTTTCCCCCATTTTACCTCCCAATGAACCATTCCCAATATTGTTTAAACAAATCCTGGGAGCAGCTTCCACTTCTTGGGCTCCTAATCACCAGCAAACAAAAGTCAAATCAAAGGCGACTGCAGTGGGGAAAACGAGAAAGAAAAAGAAGAGTGAAACCGCAGGAAAGCATACAGGGGGGCATAGGGAAATGGGAAATGGGGGAGGTGGCAAACTGAAGAGGGCTGGCAGGAGAGAGAGACAGGGAAAGAGTACAGTGCAGCTAACAAGCAAAACGTCAACGGCGAGGCTGACGAGAGCGACAACATCGTTGCAAGCGACTTCCAATTATTTTTTATATTTCTCTGCAGCAACAAAAGGCACACTCCATGGTCGGGGCTTCCCAGGGGAGGGGCAGGGGCTAAAAGGGGGGAAAAAGTGGATTATGTGGCCTCAACAATCTTTTTTTTTTTTGCTCCTCTCTTTTTTTCACCCCACATTTTCGCTCGTTTTCGCTTTCCTTGCACTTCTCGGCCCAGCGGCAGGGAGGCGGCGACGTGCGTGAAAAGGGGGAAGGCGGTGCGCCACTCAATAGAATGGCACAGTTTGCCAAGGGGGGGGGGGGGGGGGG
>VNJN01003916.1:0-12294 GCA_008042485.1 Drosophila mayri | reverse complement strand
TATTGCCTTTGATTGTCGCAACTAGCACTTGGAACTAGGTGGACGGTTTGGTTGGTTTGGTTGGAGTTGAGTTGGGTACATAAAGACATGGCGATGTTGTCGGGCATGAATAAAAGCTCTTGGTTGAGGTAGAACTCTTACTGACTTTATTAATGAAAACTTAACAGAATATATAGGTACAAAATGCTTATGGTAACAAATATCGTTTAACAAAATAATGTGGGTTACTGTGAATGTGGGTATTATCAGATATTATATAAGAGACTTGACACTTATTGCCCTATTTCATTTTCCTCGTGTCCGTATGCCATGCACCTTCGCTTGACCTGGTAATTGATACTTTATTGACGACACATGCATGTGGCTGCGACTGAAGAATTACATATATATATTTTACATATTATTGCTTATGACTAAACGGTGCCGCGACTGAACATATAATATACATAATATTGTAAGGATGCACTACGGCCGAGATATAAACTCAGCGGCCCAGAGTCCCTTCCAGTTAAATTTATAATTGGAAACGCCAGGAAATGGAGAGGCCGAGGTTTTGAGGATTTTTAGGGTGGGTTTTCTCGGCTCTCAACTGCCAGATTACGTTGCCCATGCTGGGCGGGTCAGAGAAACTACCGGCTCGGGGTCTCCCAGCAGCCAGATTTCCCCCTCTAGAGACTGGAGACGTGGCCCGGGGTGACCCAGCAGCCTGCTCCCGCGCCCGCAACCCAAACCTATGTCCACGGCGCTGGCGTGCCCGAGCTGCCACGGCCCGTCGGCTCCACCGTGGTATCCCAACGGCGGGCCGTCGCCCTCCCCTAAATATGCCCCTTGACTCGCAATTCGCCAGAGGCGGCGCCCGGGCTGCGGGCGCATACTGAGACTAGGCAAGACGGCTGGGAAGGGTCCCGCAGCTGCCGCCCGAGTCCACGTCCAGATTTCAACCCAGCAATGTGTCGCTCCTGTCCCGTCCTGCCCAAATCCGCGCCTGGAATTACCCAACGGCGGCTGAAGTTGAGAGGAGGGGGTACAGCGGGGTGTAGGGGGGCTGGTTAGTGTAAGAAATAAATAAGATTTCTGGTCATATGTTCATATTGTTTTCTTTATTACATGTTAGATTTGCCTGTGCTAACCTTCCTTGTTTGTAACAATGCCCCGTTTTATTTCCTATTGTCTACCCCGCCCCCGTGTTCTAGGTTCTGATTTAAATGCGCCGGGCGCGGTTGGCTCACCCGATGTCTCCTTCTCTTTTCTCGAAAATGGTCCTTTGTCTTCGTGCTCCTGATCGTGGGGGGGTCCTTCGTTGTCCTTTTGTGTGTCCTAGTGTCAATATATGTGTATATGTCGCGGGGGGGTCTGTCACTGGGCTTTTGTTTTCACTTTGACTTCTCACGCTGCCGGCCTAATTACGAGTGATTGATCGTATTTCTGCGTGGCCTAATTCTGCCCATTCCTTGGCGGCTGCGCTGCCACGATCGATGGCACGCGCCGTTCCGCATTTCTGTCCCGCTCTCTCTCCTGGGCGGCAGGTGGCCCATGCAAATTTCGATTTCGCAATCGTTGCTCTGTCGGCGCCTGCGCCGCGGGTCTCTGCCCCGGTCGCGTTATCCGGCCTCCTCTGCCGATCGTTGATTGGCGGATTCCGTGTTTCAGCCGTTTTCGTCACCGTTTCCTCCCGTTCCTGGAGGATGTTGCTAACGGTGCGGGTTGTGTTGCCCTGTGATTCCCTAACGCCTACTTCCCTAATCTTATTCTACGTGTTGACTTCATATATACATCTTTCTAACCTTACTACTCTTTATGCACTAATCCCTATCTACCTACCCTACTATTTACCGTAGTCACAATATTCTGTCCATGCATAGACGAAAGCTCTCTCCTTTTAGATCTTCATCGTGTAAAGCCAGTTTAACTGCCAGGTCCCGACAGTATACCGGGCTGTGTGCTTAGGTATTGTGCCGATGCCCTGTGCTCGCTCCTTCTGAAATTGTTTACCTTATCCTTAGAAACCTCGAACTTTCCCCTATTTGGAAGGAATTATTCATAATTCCTCTCCACAAAAAAGGTAACAAATCGGAGGCCAATAACTATAGTGGAATCTCTAAGCTTTCGGCCATCCCTGAAGTTTTCGAAAACATTATTACTACACATTTGCAGCACCTTTGTAGATCAGTAATTTCTCCATGTCAGCATGGATTTGTAAAGCAAAGATCAGCAACTACAAACCTTTTGGAGCTCACTTTCTGCATTATAAGGGGCTTCAAGATTAACCTTCAAACGGATGTAATTTATACTGACTTCAGTAAAGCATTTGATTCAGTTAATAATTCCCTTCTCCTCAGGAAACTTGACTTAATGGGTTATCCAATTGATCTTCTTAGGTGGATCTCTAGTTATCTGACTGGCAGGACGCAAAAGTTCCTTTTTAAAAACAATTTACCTAATGTTCTCCGAGTCACCTCAGGTGTTCCGCAAGGGAGCCATCTGGATCCTTTGTTGTTTACATTATTTATTAATGATCTGCCCGAAGTTTTGACAAATTCTAGAGTACTCATGTACGCTGATGATGTCAAGCTTTGCGTGCAATACAAGGACGTCGCTTACCAGTCTGATTTACACACATATCTTAATAGCTTCCAAACCTGGTGCCGCATGAACCTACAAAACTTAAATGGCTCTAAATGTTAGCTAATGACATTCTCTCGTGTCGTTCCCATGCTTGCAATGTACACACTTAACTGCTACTTTTTTGGAAAGAATTAACTCAGTCGATGACTTGGACGTCCGCCTGGATCCCAAACTTGACTTTATCGATCATATTTCGTGCATGGTGAATAAAGCCAAGGGTATGCTGGGATTTATTAAACGGTGGTCGAAAGAATTCGATGACCCCTATGTAACTAAAACTTTGTTCGGAGCTCACAGTATGGGGTCCAAAGTAATCGCATTGAATCGGTTCAAAAGAACTTCTTGTTTTTCGCTCTACGCGATTTAAACTGGGATGCTGACCAGAGATTACTCTACTAATACAGTAGACTTCTCCTAATAAACTTAGCAAATCGTATAACTATGCTAGGCATTACCTTCATTTATAACCTTATTAACGGTGACGTGGAAAGTACTGACCTGTTAGGCAAGATCAACTTCCACGTTCCTAGTATAAATACTAAATCGTACATACCTTTAGTTTTTCGCCAATGTAGAACCTCCTTTGAACTGCATGATCCCTTTAGAGTACTGTGTGCAAGTTATAATGATTTGTATTCGGTGATCTCACATGCTGACAGTCTTCCTAAACTAAAAACTTTAATCCTTACCCACATAGATCGCATGCATGCAAACACTCAAGCAGCTCGCCTTTAGTTTATTTCCTCGTTTTCTTTTCTATATTTTCAATCACGTCTACTAAAACCTAACCCTATCAGGCATGTGCCTGGTGATTCCCTAACGCCTACTTCTCTAATCTTATTTTACGTGTTGACTTCATATTTACATCGTGGCCTTACCCTAATCTTAACCTACTATTAATCCCTATTTACCTAACCTGACTTAACCTAATATTTACATGTTTATTATTTACATTATATTTACAAGATCGTGGCGGCGGCCATATCGTGACCGTCGTCACACTCTCCACCTACTTCCGGGTGGAACGTAGGAAGACCCGCACCTTCCCCAGGGCGCTTATCTGCACCCGGAATCGTTGGCCGCTCTCTTCTTCCAGATATCTCCGGTTTTTGGAGATCCGGACCCTAGTGCGCTCCTGCACGCGCCGGATCAGCGGCGCTGGCAGTGTCCCGCCTGGGGTCGACCATTCGGCCGGGGCCGCGACCCATGGTTCCGGGCGTGTCCCTGGCACGTCCCGTGCCCGCGGCTCCTCTCCCTCGGAGGCGCTGCTGGGCGAGTCCTCCCAGGGCACCGAGCGTCTCCTCCGGGGCGGGGCCTCTCGTGATGGCAGCGTCGGCGTGCTGCCGACCGTGGCGGACGCACACTTCGTCGGTGGACGCCACGCCAGGAATTGCCCTGGGCCAAAGATCTCCTCCGGCGTCGGCGAGACCAGTGTACTGAGGTCCGCGGTGGCCCTATAGCCCTCCCTCGTGGAGCTATAAGTCACCGCCTCCCAGGGGATGTCTCGTCCCGGGGTCCTCGGCGGCGTTCCGGGGCTCGCCACTAGCGGTGGGGGCCCGGCGTCCATACTGGGATCCTGACCGTGGTCCTCGGGGGTTCCAGGAACTGTAGCTGTGGGTCCCGCTGTGGGGCACTGCCCACATCGATGTGGAGGGGCCGCCCCAATCCAGCAAGGGCGACCACCTCCAACGGGTCATCCCCGTGGACTGGGCGCCTTCGCCCGTCCATGTGTAGCTTCCGGAATTGTTCCTCCACCGCCGCCGTCAGCCAGGAATAATCCCTGACTTCCGGGGGGTCTCCTGGCTGGCGGGCGTGCACCGCTGCCGTCAGTGGTGGCGGGCCCATCAGGGCGGCCGTCACCCCGACTCGGGTGAGGGGGCGACCGGGTGGCCACATAAAAATTGGCATCCCGCGTCCTGCCATGGCTGGTGGTTTCTGTGAGAGAGGGAATGATTAGTTCATGCGACCTGGCCAATCCCTACCTAGGATGTCCCTATCTCGGTCCCTATGTAGCCCCGTTTATTTTACCTGTGGCCGTAGCCCGATGCGGCGATAAAGCTGTCCGCTTTCTTCCCGATAATCTGGAAACTTAGTAGGTTCGGTCCGAACCTTCTTCAACATCTTTGCGAGCCACTTGCAGTTTGTCCCTTGTACCTGTGCTTGCTGCGCTACTGGCAGCGGTCGGCGTGAGAGGGCGTCGGCCACTAAATTCTGGGCTCCCCTTCGGTAGTGAACGTCATACTGATACTGCTGCAGCTCGAGTGCCCATCGAGCGATTCTCCCCGTCGGATTATCTATGGAATTTAACCATTTCAAGGCCTGATGGTCAGTAATCACCTCGAACCTGTATCCTTCGATGTAACATCGCATCTTTCTCACGGCCCATACGATGGCAAGACACTCCTTCTCGGTCACCGAGTAGTTTCTTTCGGCGCTATTTAAGCGTCGCCTGGCGTAGGCCACCACTCGCTCCTGTCCATCGATGGTCTGGGTCAGTACGGCTCCAATGCCGTACTCGCTGGCATCTGTTTGTAGCAACAATTTCTGCTCAAAGTCCGGACAGACTAAGACAGGTGCTTCCGTCAGTCGCGTTTTCAGCTCCTGGAATGCCTGGTCCTGCCGCGGCGTCCAGTCCCATTTCTTGCCTTTCTTCAGCAAGGACGTCATCGGCTCCACAATATCGGCGAAGTTGGGGACAAATCGGCGATACCAAGATGCGATTCCCAGGCATCTCCGAAGTTCCTTCAAACAAGTCGGTGGTTTCAGCTCGCGGATCGCGGCTACCTTATCCGGGTCCGTGTGGATCCCTTCCTCGCTTATTACATGCCCCAAGTAGGCGATGTGCCGCTGAAAGAAATGGCATTTGTCCCTATTTAGCCGCAGGTTGGCTCTGCGTAATCGGCGAAATACCTCCCGAAGGTTCTCGACGTGTTCCTCCAGCGTCGACCCGATGACTATAATGTCGTCTAAATAGGCGAACGCATGCGGCTCCATGTCCGGACCGATTACCGTATCCAGGGCCCGCTGAAACGTCGCTGGGGCCGAGTGCAGTCCAAATGGCATCACTCGCCAATGGAATAGGCCCCGGCCAGGAACCGTGAAAGCCGTACATTCCCGACTCTCCAGAGCTACGGGAATTTGCCAGTATCCATTCTTCAAGTCCAAGGTCGAAATGAACTTGGCGTTTCGTAGTCGCTCCAAGATCTGGTGGATCCTTGGCAGCGGGTACGCATCCGGTACAGAGTTCTCGTTTAACTGCCTGTAGTCGATGCACATCCGTGCGTCACCGTTTTTCCTGGCCGCGATCACAATCGGGGCACTGTGCGGGCTCTTCGATGGCTCGATACGGCCATCCCTAAGCAGCTCGTCTATCTGCCTATCAATGTTGGCTCTCATGGCCGGATTCCGGGGAAAATACCTTTGTTTTATCGGGCGGTCGTTGCGCATTACGATCCGGTGCTCCGCGATGTGGGATACTCCGGCCAGATTCTCAAATTTTTCCAATTCCTGTTCCAGGAATTCCTCCACCCAGGGCTCTGGGTATCCTTGTCCCGATTCCGGCGGGTTCGGTTCCATGGTCGTATGACTCACAGAGTCGACCGTGCCGCAGAGGGGCGCGTTCTGCTCCGGCGTATCCTCGGCGTGGTCCTGGAAGCGGACACGCTTCTTAGAGGTGCGAAAAGGGTTTCGCTGCGCGGCGGTGGCGTTAGTCACAGGCAAAACATGGCTCCAACTGTTTGGCCGACTGGTTGAAGGTACCTCTATATCTCGGGCTGTTCCCGTGCATGAATTCTTATTTGCTGCCCGCGGGGCAGGGGTCGGCGGTTGTCTTTGTACAGTACGCGGCTTGGGTACTGGTCCTTGTGTGGCGGTCGGCCCCTCCTGGGTAACCGTGCCAAATCCTTGATGTGTTTCCTCTGTTATGCTTCCTGATTGTCTCCTCGTTGACACTCCTTGTCGCTCCGCAGTAGGCCCGAGTGTGTCTGATTCCTGGTGGCCCGCTTGTGGCTTCCCTGGCAGTTCGGTTCCTGGTGGCATGCTAAGGGCTTCCCTGGGATCCGGCTCCTGGTGGCCCGCTCGTGGCTTCCCTGGGAGTCTGACTCCTTGACGAACTCCTGGTGGCATGTTAAGGGCTTCCCTGTGGGTTCGTCCTGGTCGTGAGGCATCTTCTTGTGATCCTCCTCGTCGTCTTCCTACTTGTATCCTCTCTCGCATCTCTTCTTCCTGTGATCCTTCCCGCTGTCCTGTGCGTGGTTGATCCTCCTGTGTTCCTCGTTGTATTCCGCGTTGTTCGTCGTCTCCTGTTCCCTGAGTCCGTGCCCACGGTGGCTTCGTGTGTTCGTCCGGCATCAAGTCGAGGGTTTGTCCCCCGCACTGAATGGTGGCTCCAATTCCACACAGGAAATCCATCCCTAATAATACGTCGTCCAGTGCGTCCGCCATGACCAGTAGGATGGTCGGTGCGCTGCTATTCCCGCAATGGATATTTGCCGCTAGTGCCCTGGTCAACTCCCGGCATGTCCCATCGGCGAGTTTGACCTGTGTCCGTACATCCCTCGTGTTCTTCTTGTTATCCAATTCCTTAGCCAATTCTTCGCTGATGAAGCTATGTGTAGCTTCCGTGTCCAGGGTGGCCACGAATCTTCGCCCTCCCATAGTGATGGTGGCTCGGATGCGTCCCTGGCGTTGGTGGAGAGTCCTCTCCTCTAATTGTTCGGGTTGGCTGGGTTCCTCTGGTGATTCCCGGTCACTCGAGGCCCGTTTCCGTTTCCCGAAACCTGTCGTCAGCAGCATTCGAACGTCCCCACTCCTCGTCGTCCGCATTCCCAGCAGAAGAGTATCCCTGGGTTTCGGCATTCCGTTGAGAAATTCCCGGGCTGGCCGCAGTTCCTGCATGCTCCTCGAACGTTTACTGGTGCCTGCTCCGGCGTTGTTGCCCGACTCGTATTCGCGTTCCTGCTAAAATTTCCTGGCATGGGGTTCGTCATCGGCCTGCGGGCCGTGCGGTCCGCATCCGTGGTGGTTGAAAATCTGAAAGTGAGTCCTAATCTCGTCGTCTAATCGTTGGTAATAACGCGGCGGCAGAAAGAAATCCAAAAATTCCCTGCGAACCTCCGTCCAAGAAGCGTTCCGTTGGCCACTTGTCCTGTACCAGCTCTCAGCGCGGCCAGTCAGTAGTATTTTAAAGCTGGGGCGAGATACTTTTGATCGATCCGGCTAGTGTCGTCTCGTTTTTCGATGTGCTCTATGAAGCAGAGCGGATCCGTCGTCCCGTCAAATGAGAGTCCCCATTTGGTCATCCGATCCAATAGTGCGGCTCCCGGGTCCCCATGGTAGCTCGTTGCGCGCGGTGGCTTCTCTGTTTTCGTCGGCAGGCGTCTTCCTGCGGCAGGAGAGGTACTCCTAAGCAGCAAAAGAGTAAGAGGTGCCGTCGGTGCCGCAACTCCTGGTGAATTTGTCTCCGAGTCCAAATACATGGGCGACAGCAGCTTCGCTTCTCCTGTCAGGGCGTTCCCAAAGTTCCTTTCCAACTCCTCAAGGCGGATTTGGACTGCCTCCGGATGGTCCTGCTGACGCGCAAAGGCAATCAGCCGCGATCGCTGCTCCTCGACCGTGCCTCCTCGTTCCAAACAGAATTCCAGGAGTTGGTCTCCAACTCCAACTTCTTTCGGTAACTGATCCAATCTACGCCCATGATCTTATTATTATTATTTTTTCAGCTTCCCGATTTATTGTTCTATGTTTATTCCTTGGCCTCCTTAATTTATTTTTATTATATGTTTGCTCTTCCTTATTTCCTGCTTGCCTTAATTTCCGTTGTTAGTCGCTATATGATATCCTTCCTTATTTTCTTAATTTTCTCTCCACTGTGGTTCCTTGCTTTCCTTGTATAAATTTTTCTTGCCTTCGTTGGCTTGTTTAATTTTTTCTCGCGTATTTATTTATTAGTTACCATCTATTATTTATTCCTTTATTTATTTGCCTAATATTTATTACTTTTCGCCTTATGTTATCTTCGTTCAATTATTTCATATATTTTCCGTATGTTACTTCGCTTAATTAATTATTTCATATAATTAATTATTTCATATATTTTCCGTATGTTACTTAAGCGAAGTAACATACGGAAAATATATGAAATAATTGAACGAAGATAACATAAGGCGAAAAGTAAGCTAAGCAGCTTACTGTATTTATTACTTATTATATTTTTATTATTTTTTCATTTACTTATCTATTTATTATTTTTTTTCAGTGTAGTCCGACTTTGTTCTATGATTAAAGTAATTAATGTATTTATATACTGTTCGGTTTATTTACTGGTCTTATTAAATTTGTTTATTATATTCCTTTGATTCCAGTGTCACTATTATTTAATTCGAGATTATTTTCCTCGTGGCTTCCTTCTGTTTTTTCCTCGGTATTTAGTTATATCTCTACCGATCTGATATTTTATAATCGATATACCTTCATCTGATCGGAGTCGGTATTTTAGTTGCTTCCCGTCTGGTATTAAAAATCGATTGTTTACACTTTTGGTATTTTATTAGCATTTGTCCACTTTCCGTATTTTTCATCGATAGTTCCCTCCGAATCGGTATTTTTATCCGATTTTCTTATCGGCTTCCTCTGCTGGTATTTGCTTATTTGAAATTTTTTGGCGGGACCCTTCCTTGGCTTCTTTGCTTATTTAATTAATTGTCTTATGTAATCCGTTTATTTGATTTTATTTATCATTTTTTATTTATTAATTGATATTATTTTATTTATTGGCTATTATTTAATTTTTATTTATTTTATTTAGTTATTTATTCATTGGTTATTATGTATTTATTTCTTTCGTTTTTATTATTTGTCCAATTTATTTCCGTTTATATTATTTAATTTATTTATTTATTTTTGTTAAATTTTGTACACAGGATCTGGGTGTCCTCGCGGCCGAAGGACTTGTTATGTTATTTTAATTTCGCAGGATCTTTTCAAATTGTCAGGACTCGATGGTTCGCGACGGATTAATTTTCTTTTAGTTTCTCGATGTTCGTTCAACGAAGGGTATTTTCTGAGTGTCATAGCTTAATCAGAAGGGCCAATATATAAGTTGGTCCCCGCCCTGATGGCGGCGCAACCAAGAGCGAAAATTAGTTTTGCTTTACTTGTGTATGTAAATGTATGTATGTATGTATGTATGTATGACCGCGACTCGTGATCTGCACGTGCAACAGCGGTTCTCTATGCTCTGCCAACGTCGGCGTCGGCGGCGATTTTGTAACTCTTCTTATTGACTACGATGCCCAATTTTGCGGCCTGTTTTGCCGAGACTGTATCTCTTTGACTTGAATGAAATTTTCCTATTGCGATCTCTTCTTTCCCCTTCTCTTCTAGCTGCCCGAAAAAATAAGGTGCCGTTATGGCGGCTGCATGTGCGTCGCTGATATAGAATTTTCTGGCAGTTTTTTTGGCCGTTTGCATGTGCATATATATATGTATATACATATATGTGCATATACACACCGCTAAAAATCTCGTTCGGCTGGTGGGGCTTTAATCCACCTTAGTAAGGGCTCCTACATCTCCCCATTTCCTGACGGTCCCTGTTTACGGGCGCCAAGCTGAAGGGATGCACTACGGCCGAGATATGAACTCAGCGGCCCAGAGTCCCTTCCAGTTAAATTTATAATTGGAAACGCCAGGAAATGGAGGGGCCGAGGTTTTGAGGGTTTTTAGGGTGGGTTTTCTCAACTCTCAACTGCCAGATTACGTTTCCCGCGCTGGGCGGGTCAGGAAACTACCGGCTCAGGGTCTCCCAGCAGCCAGATTTCCCCCTCTAGAGACTGGAGTCGTGGCCCGGGGTGACCCAGCAGCCCGCTCCCGCGCCCGCAACCCAGACCTATGACCACGGCGCCGGCGTGCCCGAGCTGCTGCGGCCCGGCGGCTCCGCCATGGTATCCCAACGGCGGGCCGTCGCCCTCCCCTAAATATGCCCCCCTTGACTCGCAATTTGCCCGGGCTAATCCCTGCGGCGCATACTGAGACTAGGCAAAAACGGCTAGGAAGGGTCCCGCAGCCGCCGCCCGCGTCCACGTCCGGATTTTAACCCAGCAACGTGTCGCTCCTGTCCCCGTCCCGCCCAAATCCGCGCCTGGTATTACCCAACGGCGGCTGAGGTGGAAAGGAGGGAGGCACAGCGGGGTGTGAGGGGCCGATTGGAGTAGGAAGAAAATAATATTACTTGTCGTGTGCTCATGCTATTCTTTTATTTCATGTGTATTTGCCTGTGCTAGTCTTCCTTGTGCTCGTAAAAGTGTTTCCGTTTTATTTCCTATTGTTCACACCATCTCGGTATTTACTGTGTAATTAAATGCGTCGGGCGCGGTTGGCTCACCCGATATGTCTTTGCAATTTTTCCAAAATTCCGTGTCTTCGTTATCCTTACCGTGGGGGGGTCCTCGTCGTCCTGGTAAATATATATGTTTGTCGCGGGGGGGTCGTCACTTGATCTTAACTTGTCACTTCAACTCTTTACGCTGCTGGCCTAATTACGAGTGTCTATTGTTTCTCGTCCCAGCCGTCGCGTGGCCTAATTCTGCCCGCTCCTCTCCCGGCTGCGCTGCCACGATCGATGGCACGTGCCGTTCCGCATTCCATGCATTCTTTTGCATGGCGAGCTTTCCGTCTCGCTCTCTCTCCTGAGCGGCAGGTGGCCCATGCAAATTCCGTTTTTGCATTCACTGCTCTGTCGGCGCCTGAGTTATGATTATCTTCCACTGAGTTGGTGGTCCGAGAGGGGGGTCCAATGATTGCTCAGAAAATCCTCGAAAATGTTTCTTGAGGACTTAGATTTATATCGGCTGGATTTAATATGATATTATTTGAATAAAGAAAAGATTTTCATTGAAGTCAATATCCAGAGTGAATTAATATATTGTTCAGCGGTGGCCAAGAAGCCGCCGCTGCCAAAAGTGTACATAGAAAATCTTATACACTATACATATGGAACTTATGCACTAATACAAGAATAAAAATTGTTTACACTGCATCCGCTCGAAATATTCTGCTCGTGTCGTCTTTCCTGGTAGGGGTTGGGGCATCCTGTCTATGTCATCAAAACGTTAGCAGGGCAACGACTCAAGTGGGTCGCTGCCCGGCTCAAGCGATGGTTCGGATTGCAACATAGTTGTGTCCGAATGTTTATGTGCTGAAGTGGCCGTCCAGTCAGCGTACCATTTCCAGGGTAGCTCTGGGAGGTTTAGCCGGCGGCTCGTTGCCTACCGACTGGTCGGTAACTCCTCCCCTCCTGGATTGAGGTGACGGCCAAAACGAAGGAGTGGACGTCACGAAACTCGGCTCTGGTATGGTGGCAAACACAGTTCTCTTCTTAATGTTGATTAACAGAAATGATGCTATGACTGCAACTAGTAGCAGTAGATATATAGCTCCGAAATTTGTAGTTGTAAACTTTTTCCAGTAAATAATTGAGTTGGAAGTATTGATGGATCGTAGATTTAGATTGTGTAAGTTAATATCTTCTATGTGTTCGGTGAAGTTAATATTCTGAATAATTGGAATAGTAGCTTCCATCTTTCTTCAAATTGAAGTAGTTCTTTGTCGTAAGGAATCTGGTTAACATAAACTTCGCAATTTTTGAACGTAATTAGAGCAGATCCCTTA
>VNJN01003914.1:0-11677 GCA_008042485.1 Drosophila mayri | reverse complement strand
ATGCATGAATAAAAGCTCTTGGTTGAGGTAGAACTCGTACTGACTTTATTAATGAAACCTAACAGTATATATAGGTAAAAAATGCTTATGCTAACAAAATTTCGTATAACAAATAAAGTGGGTTACTGTAACTGTGGGTATTACCAGCTATAAGCGACTTGACTCATGTCCGCATGCTATGCATATTCGCTTGACCTGGTAATTGATACTTTATTGACGATAAATGCATGTTGCTGTGACTGAAGAATTATTATGTATTATTCTAAATATTATTGCTTATGAATAAACGGTGCCGTGACTGAACAAATCGGTTTGGAGCAAATTAGCTTGTAGAATAGCTGAATATAGCCGAACATTACGGAGCAAATAGCTGAACGCTAGGTTGAAAAAATAGCTCAATATAGGTAAAGGTTCCGACAAAAAAAACTGAATTCTCACTCGAAAAAATAGGAAAATATAGCTAAAGGTTCAGCTAATCGACACGATTTTTTCTTGTTCAGGAATACGCCAAACCATAGAACCGATGAAAAAGAACGACAAATCAACCACCAGAAAAAAAAACAAATATCACAGCCAAAAAAAAAAAATAAATTAAATAGCCAGAAAAAATAAATGGCTTGGCACGATAGCCTTGGAGTCTCGGAGAATTATTTAATATCGATCTGAATTTCTCTGGCTAGATTTTGTAATTTAGGAACACAACAAAAGCTTAAACACTTGTGCGACACACAAAAAAGAAGCCAAAAACTAGCTGAACACGAGTCTAAAATATCTATCGACTTTGAATAACAATAACTTAACAATTATTCGAAAAATATTAATTTTTTCTTTTTGGAGTCGATTTTGTATTAAGGTATAGATTAAAGATTTTTGTATGACCGCCAGTATATTGTCTGGTACTAATGAATCGTATGAGTGCAGGTGCTTATATATGAACAAAACGGAGACGAAATAAACCCTGCAGTACCACTTGTCATCAATAGGCCTCTGTCATCAACATGTAATCAACGTGCCGACTGCGACGTCGGCAGAATCGACGCTCTCAGTCGACAATCGGGGCGAAGCCGACTCTCTCGCGCTCTCATTTGCTCTCCATTGATGAATTGTTGATGAAAAATTTGACATGCACTTATAGTTCCCATTCACTTCGCGTGTGCATCCTGGTATATTAGTTTGTTTTAATCCCTTTATTTTCACTAATTAAATTGTGCTGCCAGTGTTCGCTGTTTTTGCCTTTTTGCATTTCTTCTTTGTACCTCTCCCGTTTAAGCGTTGTTTTTCTGTCGCGACTGCTAAACGTTTATAATGAGGGAGCAACAGATATGAGAAGAGAAGTGCAGCTGCACCGAGAGAGTTATAGCGATAGAGAGCATGGGAGTGTGAAAGTGAGCGAGCTCGTACAGTGGTAAGTTGTAGTGATGTCCACTGATATTATCTGCTCTTTCAAAACTTGCAAAAGGGCTGTTTTGTCAACCGATCTTACCATCGGCTGCTGGTTGTGTGTCAACATGTTGCATGCTAAGTGCATTGATGCTGCCGGCCGGACAGTTGATGATGTGAGAAAAAACATCGGTTTGCGCTACTGTTGCGATGCCTGTCGTGAAGTTGAAAAGGAAATGACGCCTTTCATGCGGCAATCCAAGGGCAGTTTTAAGGAGTTTTTATCGAGATTTAATAAAATTCGTAACATCTTTTTAGCGCTTGAAAAGCAATTTTATAGCTTTACGCTATTAAATGAGTCTTTAAGGCGCAAAAAACTGCAAATGGAGTGCAGCATTGCGACGGATCCCAAAAACCTGCGGCGGGTTCTCAACAGCAGCTGCCTTTGACACAGCCCTCGACCTCTGAAATTAATCCCAGAATTCTAAAGTCAAGTGTTAGGAAAGAGTCAGTATCCGAAGATGCTGTGAGACTAAATGTTTCGCCCTTTCATTTCATTTCATTTCATTTCATTTTCGTCTCCTATGCGATCACAAATTCCGACCCCCCATACCGCCGAAAATTAACCCTCCAGGAACTACCGGCCAATATGGGCACGCCAGGCACCCAGTCTGTCGTACCTCAAGCCCTCATTGCTATCCCACCTACGAAACAAATATTTGTTTCGCGGCTCTCCCCTGGTCAAACATCTGATGATGGCGTCGCCTTTATAAGAGGCAATTCAGAGCTGAAAATTTAAAATTAAAGCTGAAAAGTTCAAATATTTTTACATTAGGGATATTTCATTTTTCAAAATAAATGTCCCAAATGAATTCTTTGGCACGATATGCTCAACCAAATGCTGGCCTGAGTATGTTATCGTCAAAGAATATGAAGCTAAGAAAAAGAAACGGCCTGTTGGGATAACTCTTCCTAAGCCAGATCTGACCACTGTGCCCTCTACACCCTCTGACTCTGTCCCAAAAAAACTAAACATTTCACTGTTAATCTTCTATCAGAATGCGAGAGGCTTACATAGTAAGCTGCCTAAATTGTATTCTGATAGTTTCGCATTCGCCTTCCTTGTTATTGTGTTCACAGAAACATGGTTAAGGCCAGAAATTCTAACTCCGAAGTTTTCCCAGCTGCGTTCATGCTTTATCGGCTAGATCGGCCTGTCAGGCACAGGGATGGGGTCCTCATAGCGGTCAACTCCACTCTCAAATCAGAATTAGTAACTTTCGAGGAAAACAACGAAGTTGAATTCCTTTGTGTGAAGCTATCATATATTGGTCGCTTTGTTTTTATTACATGTTCCTACATTCATCCATTGTCGGAACTGCCTATCTTTTGGAACCACCTTTTCGCCATTCGGATGGTTTCCAATATGATTTCTGATAGAGATCATTTAATAGTCTTGGGTGATAATATCCCTGGGGCTATTTGGTCCCTAAATAGCTCCTCTGACACACAACATGATTTTATTGCTTGCTTGTTTGACATCTCGCTGCCTGAAGTCAACCATGTACGAAATTCCTCAGAGCGCTTGCTTGATCTTTGTTTTGTCTCTGATCCGGCGTGTGTCAGTTTAGTGAGGGTGGCGTCACTGACGCAATCTGAAGATCCCTATCATCCTACTTTCGATGTGACACTCGACATTGTTGCTGATATACAGAAAATACCTGATAGACCTGATTTCTGCCTATAATTGGTCTGATTTATACATGTGCACTGACATGGCTGATGCTGTAGACATTTTTTACAATGCGATGAATTCGTTCTTCTCGGAATGTGTTCCCTTATACTATCCCTCATTTTCAAATAAACCACCTTGGTTTACTAAAGAGTGCTGTCAATGCTGTACACGAAATATAAAAAAAACCGGTTCTTTTTCTGACCTCTCCAACTATATATCGGCTCGGTCAAACTTCACCGTACTGAACACCCAGTGTTAAAAAAACTATTTGACTCGTTGCAGGGTCCAATCCTCTCTGGATCCTAAACAGTTTTATAATTTTGATAACAATAAACGTACTTTCTTTTGAAAACGTAACAGTGAAAAGCGATCAGGCAATTTCCGATCTTTTTGCCCAATTTTTTCAAACAAAATACTCCACTTTCACTGACCTAAATCAGACGTATTTTTATAGCCAGATCCAACTTAATTTTCCGTACATGTTTAAACGAAATCTCTCTCCTTTTAGATCTTTTACGTGTAAAGCCAGTTTATTTGCCAAGTCCCGACGGAATACCGTCGTGTTCTTAAGTATTGTTTCTTGTGCCTGCCCCTTCTGAAATTGCTTACCTTATCCTTGGAAACCTTTCACTTTCCCCTTATATTTCACAAAAAAGGTAACAAATCGGAGGCCAATAACTGTAGAGGAATCTCTAAGCTTTCGGGAATTCCTAAACTTTTCGAAAACATTATTACTCCACACTTGCACCATCTTTGTAGACCAGTAATTTCTCCATGTCAGCATGGATTTGTAAAGCGAAGATTACCAACTACAAACCTTTTGGAGCTCACTTCCTTCATTATAAGGGGTTTCCAGAATAACCTTCAAACGGATGTAATTTATACTGACTTCAGTAAAGCATTTGATTCCGTTAATCATTCCCTTCTCCTCTAGAAACTCGACTTAATGTGTTTTCCAATTGATATTCTTAGGTGGACCTCTAGTAGTCTGACTGGCAGGACGCAAAAGGTCTTCTTTAAAAATAATTTATCTAATGTTTTCCGAGTCACCTCAGGTGTCCCGCACGGGAGCCACCTGGGTCCTTTGTTGTTTATGTTATTTATTAATACTCTGCCCGAAGTTTTGACAAATTTTAGAGTACTCATGTACACTGATGATGTCAAGCTTTTCGTGCAATACAAGGACGTCGCTTACCAGTCTGACTTACAAACTGATCTTGATAGCTTCACAACCTGCTGCCGCACAAACCTACTACACTTAAGTGGCTCTAAATGCAAACTAATGAAATTCTCTCGTTTCGTTCCCAAGCATGCAATTTACACGCTTAACTGATGCTCTTTGGAAAGAATTAATCCCAAACTTGACTTTATCGATCATATTTCGTTCATGGTGATTAAAGCCAGGGGGATTCTGGGATTTATTAAACGGTGGTCGAAAGAATTCGATGACTCTTATGTAACTTATAATGTATATATTTCATTAGTTCGCCCTATCTTAGAATATGGATCTTGCTTTTGGAGCCCCCAGTATGGGGTTCACAGTAAACGCATTGAATCGGTTCAAAAGAACTTTTTGCTTTTCGCTCTACGCGGTTTAAACTGGGATGCTGAAAAGAGATCGCTCCTGTTACACTAGACTTCAGTAACTTACCCTCCTTAGCCAATCGTAGGACTATGCTTGTCATTACTTTTATTCATAACCTTATTCACGGTGACGTGGAAAGTACTGACTTGTTAGGTCAGCTCAATTTCCACGTTCCGAGTATAAATACTTCATATTATATGCCATTAGTTTTGCGCTATTGTAGAACCTCCTATGAACTGCATGAACCCTTTATATTAATTATGTAGGAATGAGACTGGCTCTCTCGCAATTGTTAATAATACAAAAATAAAAAGTTAAATAATATATATTCAAAAAAAACGAACTGATTGTGGTGAAAACAATAAAATACTTAAGCAACGACGATCAGTTACTGTGGCATCGCAATCACGATTCTCTGGCTATTTATGACGCATGAGCAGGTCAGTTGCAGTTTTTCTTTTCCTCGAAAGAAGAGAGATGTCGGGAAGTATCAGCGCTGAGCGCTGGAGAGGATGATCGGTGTGGTTTGTGTGTATGTGCTACTTGTAACGATTAAGCCTTCTTCTCGGCATCGATCACCTCCTTCTCGTTGTTCTCGGTGTGCTTCAACTTTTAAGCATTAAAGTTCTCGATACCGGTAATAAACCGATTCTTCTCCATTTCCTGCTCGATGGCTCCCTTATCGGGCAACGGGTTCTTCTCGTTGGTCTCGGTATGCATCAAATTGTTCTGATTGAACGCAGTGATGCCCTCGAAAATCGACTGTTTCGTCTTCTCGGCGGCCAAATCCTCGGCAGTTGGCAAGACGATCTTCTTCTGGGTGCTGGCATTCTTCAGCTTATCCTGGTTGAAGCCCTCCAACTGGATCTTCAAATTCTCAGCCACCTTGGGCAGATCCTTGAGTGCTGTTGCTGGGCCGGCCATTTTAAAAGTTTGGTTTTTGGCGTTGGTTGCTTGGACTTTGCAAATAGGTATTTTAGATTGGGATGCGACGGGGCAGCTCCACGTTCTACGTTAAGGACCGTGCACTAAGTAGGCTTGCAAAACACAGTTTTTTATTTCTAGCCGAAGCTGCAAGAATATCAATACTGCTGAAGCTTTGGACTTTTGAAAACTCGAGTACTCTGTGCAAGTAATAATGACTTGTAATCGGTAATCTCACGTGTTGAAAACTTTAATCCTTACCCACTTAGATCGCATGAATGCCAACACTCAGGCAGCTCGCCGGTAGTTCTTTTTCTCGTTTTCTTTTTTATATTTTTCATCGTGGCCACTAATACGTAACCCTTAAAGACACGTGCCTGATCTCATAACGGCCACTTGAGTGTACTGACCGTAGTACGTCAACGTCCATATAAAATAAAATTTAAAAAAAAATCAATTTATAGTTTGAAAGTTTGTAGCAATTAGTGTTAGTGTTAGTGCAATTATATGGAAAAAGTGGAATTATATAAAAAAAAGTGAGATTATATAGAAATCAACATGTCATCAATATTTACTCAACATGTCATCCACATCAATATGTCATCAATATTTAATCAACAATTCAACATCAATAGTTCATCAACATTTCTTCAACAACTCATTCACAATTCATCAACATGTTATAAAAATTTTATCGATTAATTGTTGATGACAGCGCAGGACATGTCCATGTTAAATTCATCAACAATTTGTATCCTCGGCTGTTGATGAATTGTTGATTAAACGTTGATGACTGGTACTGCAGGGAAATTGCCCAATATGTAAGTATGTATCTATGTATGTGAAGTTATAGAGTCCCTGCAGTACCAGTCATTAACGTTTAATCAACAATTCATCAACATCCGAAGGGGTGTTGTTGATGAATCATCGATAAATTGCCATTCACCTTGTTGATGAATTTAACATGGGCATGTCCTAGGCTGTCATCAAATTCAACATTTCATCAACAATTAATCGATGAATTTTTGAGGACATGTTTTTTTTTTCTCGCGAGTCCCACGCCCACCTTCCGCCCAACCGACCGAGGGGCGCAGCTGTATAACGTACGGCATGAAACGCGTATTAGATAGACGCGAGAAATAAAAAATAGAATAGGACGAGGAACAATCAAGATATACTACGGGCTAGTACTACAAGCAATACAGTTTTAAGTTTTTAAAGCCTTTCTATGACTTCAATACTACTAAATAAGCGGTTGTAATCCGTACATAAAACTCTAAAGGGTTCTGTACTTCAAACTCACGCCTACAGTGGTTAACTACTAAAGGGATAAAGTTTCTAGTGGTTTTGGGGGGTGCGTTTTTATTAGTGTGTGTGTGGTTTCCGCCGTGAAAATAAAACGCTGTTGGGTGTTTTTCATTGTGTTTCGGTGTGCCCCAAACTCCTAAAGGAGAAAAAATCTCCTTTTGGACAAGAAGGTGGGAGGATCCCTTTCCCCTACTAGAAATACCGGAATAGGACCAAAGAACCTGGCGTAGACATCCCGCCCGCCTTGCAATATATTAGATTTCAAGAGCCAATCGAGCGGTATCAGTGGCTGCAGGTTCCGGAAAGCATCCACCCTAGCTTGGCATAACACCCGGTTGGATTAGAGTTGGGTACACATCCGTAACCCAACACGACGGAGGTCCCTGATGGCCGGTAAAAAATCGGATCCGCCAAGATGAGATTCACAAACACCGATCTTGTGGAGTCGGGCAGCTCTCGGGAAGGAGTCCGAATCCGAAGTTGCTCCTCGACGCGAAATACCACTTCAGTGGCGTTTCTGTATGCATTGGAATGAGAGTGTCCTTGCAGACCCTCTCATTACCAACTCCCAGGATAGGAAGACCCATGGCATCGGCCAGCGATCCGTCAATGCGACTCAGCGCGGAGCACGCAACCATGGCCCGCCCGTCGAACCGCTTTTCCCCGCTGTCGAATCGGAGGTTGGCTGTAGGCAGAACAGCCGTTGAGTTGTGAGCCAGCACTGCAGAAAGCCGCGGTTGCTCGATATCGACCTTCGGCTCTGTAGTCTTCTCCCTCTTGTCCGTGCTCAAGGACCTGCGTCGCTCCGTCCAACAATGGAGATGCAGCAGGGTGTGATGGGCCTTCCCCACGACCCTTCTCAGTGTTGGTGCGCCAGACAATTGGGGCAATACTTATTTATGAGGACTGCCCGGAGCCATCGATCTGCATCCAGACGTAGGAACCGCGAACATTTCCTGAGAGGGTGAATCCCTTGACAGACTCGGCATCGGAACGATCGAGTTCCTCGAGAACATCTGTCGGCCAGTTTGTTGCGTTGGTTTCGGTGAGACGGCATGGCTGGCAAAGCAAGATTAGAGAAAAAAAAAACAAAAAAGATAGAGAGGCTGGAGGGTAAAGCAAAAAAAAACGAATTGATTACTGGTCATGGTTTTACAGTCGTGGACACTGAACGCATAGACTTTGGACATGTTTGTTTACGGGAAGAGAGACTAATTGGGAAATTTGGAACTCCTTGAGGTATTCAGATTTTCATCTTGTCGCAAAGAGTTGTCTAAGAACCTTGAGTCGCTGCCACCGTTTCAGGATAGAAGTGGGCTCACCGGTGATGGGAGGTTCAGCGGGTACAAGTAGGTGGCCGCCACACGCCCTCTGAGTCTAGGAAGGGATTGAGGTTGAGGATACAACTGGACGCAGGAAGCTGTTTCTTGGATTGGAGGAGTTTATATTCCTTAGGATAGTCGGCTCGTTGTGTCTCTCTGATGAGCACGAGTTGAATCTCTGCAAGCTCTTTAGCACTTAAGTCAGTAGGATATGGAGATTCGTCTCAGCGGTTGATCAACCTCTGCACAAAAGCCATGACTCGCAGCATACGATTGAAATCGGAGAAGCGATCCAGAAGGTCCTAAACTGAGTAAGCTAAGTGGCACCGTACAGGTCTCCTTTTCTGCCTCAGAGGACACAGGCCAGGAGTTTTGTGGCTGACTCAGCCATGAAGGGCCGTGCCACCATAGCTCATTGCTAGCTAGCTCTTCAGCCGCTACTCCACGACTGGCCAGATCTGCCGGGTTGTGCTCAGAATGCACATGTGACCACTGGCTAATACCTGTATTTGAAGTAATTTAGGGACTTGATTTGCCACGAAGGTAGTCCATTGGCATGGCGGCTTGTTCAACCAAGCCAACACAATAGTGGAATCCGTCCACGGAAAGGACTCTACACAGCCGAACGGAATGTGAGGAGTTTGCAAGAAGGACGGCACCACATACCTCTAGACGCGGGAGCGAGACGGTTTTCACCGGGGCGACTTTAGTTTAATGATGCGATCGCGCTGGATGCGAACATATATCGCTGCCCCATATGCCTTTTGGGAGGCGTCACAGAAAGCATAAATTTGGAATTTTGCTCCCAGTTGGAATTGTATCCAACGCGGGACACGAATTTTGTAGAGGGAACGATGGCTGCGAAGGAAACCATGCCAACGCTGCTGTAGTTCACCGGGAAGAAGCTCATCTCAGACAATACTGGCTAACCAAATGTCCTTTATTAGGATTTTGGGCTGAACGATCAAAGAGTCTTGCGATCTGCGTTAGGACTTCGCGTTTGGAACATTTCGCACTTATAGCGAAATCAATTGGGACAAAATAGAACTCATCCACCGTGGCGTTCAACCGTACTCCCAGCGTTTTAGTGGTGCTAACTTCTTCGATGTGGAAGAAATCCCCCGAGAGTAGGTGATCTAAAGAAAGTGCTTCCAAGAGTTCTCTCTTATTTAATGTCCACTTTCGGAGCGGAAAACCAGCTCTACTCAGGGCTGCTCGCAACTCCTGGATGGCTAAAATTGTTTCATCCTTTGCATGAGCACCTGCTTGCACATCATCGACGTACATATAATGTGAAATTATTTGAGAGGCACGTGGATTGGGCTCTGACCTCGTCGGACAGCTGCTGTAACCTGCGGGGTAACCCAAGAAACTCCAAACGTGACGGTCTGAAGCTCATAATCTGTAATGTTCCCTTGATCATCTCGAAATAGGATTCTCTGAAACGGAGTGTGAGCGGGGCTTAGCAGAATCTGCCGATACATCTTGGCATTAAAAACAAATTTGAAAATCCGCCACTCAAGGATTTTAAGGGTGAGATGAGACTGAAGTACTGGCCCTAGATAGAGGATGTCATACAAGCCGTTTCCATTAGACGAAGGACTAGATTCGTTGAATACCACACGGACCTTTGTAGTTGCACTCTCGGGTTTAAAAACCGCGTGGTGGGGCAGATAGAAATTTATTGTATCCGTATTTGAAGGCACAAGCTTCACATGGCCTAGATCTATGTACTCTCTGATAAGTGAGTCATAAGTCTCTTTGAAAACCATGTCCCTTTTCCGGCGAGCCTCATTCCTTAGAAACTGCGCGAGAGCGAACGACCAGGAATGTCCCAAACTGATGGGTTCATCTTCTTTTAAGGGTAGGGATACTACATACCTTTCGTCAGGAGATCTGGTAGTTGTGCGAATGAAGTTCTTTCGCACAATTTGTCAGACTCCTTCACCGCTCTACCTGGAAGATAGATAGTCCGGTAGTTGTGCGAACGAAGTTCTCTTCGCACAATTTTTCAGACTCCTTCACCGCTCTACCTGGAAGATCCTCCACCTTCCAAAACTTTGACCTAACAATGACCCGAATAGTAAAACGTCACAGCCCACTAGATGTGTGTGTCCTTGTTATCTGTCTAGCCAGGGGGTTATGGTGTCTGATTAGTCTAAGCCGATGATTGGCAGCGAGAGAGTTTATCATATCACCAACTGCTGGTACTCCAAGTTCCCTTCTAATGTCAACGTTTCTAATATACCATTCCGCTTTGGCGATAGGTCTCAAATACTTTGCCTGAAACGCCTGAACCTTCCGCAAGTGCGACCTGGCTGCTGTCCCATATATATCCATCCCATAGCGCCATATTGGGGCTAAGAGGGATTGATACGGTCGAGTCTTACAACGCAGACTTAGCTTAGACTTTAGACCTGTTAACCAACTAATACGACTGGCCGTACCTTGCAGCTTCGCCGAAATCTATTTGACATGCGAGGCAAATGTCAGCCTTTTATCAAGAACTAATCCCAGATAGGTGTGTTCCAGTTGCTGCGGCAAAAGTTGCCCATGAAGGAAGACTCCTGGGCACGCGTCTCTCCTCAGTGAAAATGTGAGCACCGCACACTTATCAGTGTTGATGGCCACATTCCATCTACAAGCGCAGTTCTCGAACCTCTTCAAAAGAATTTGAAGTTTGTCAGTGGCGCTGTTAACACCGCTGGATCTAGCCACCACCGCAGTGTCATCCGCATACGTGGCAACACAAGTGCTATGAGAGCTCAGGTCCAGCGAGGCATCATGAGCGGACAAATTATAAAGCGTTGGGCCAAGCACGCTTCCTTGCGGCACGCCAGCAAAAATCCTCTTGGTGGACGACACAACCTCATCCTGGACAACCTGAAGGGTCCTATTTAAGAGGTAGCTCTTGACAAACTCAAAGAGCTGAGGAGGGAGGAGCTCTTTGATCTTGGATAAAAGCCCCAGGTGCCAGACCCGGTCTGCTGAATATCCAGAAAGACCGCCACCACATACTGCCTGTTCTGGAACCCCTCAACAATGAAGTTCACCACGCGATTGAGCTGTTCCGGGGTACCATGACCTATCCTGAATCCAAACTAATGCCTTGGTATCGTATCCCATACCGCCGGTATCCTCTGCATCCTGTCAAGGATACATCGCTCAAAAATCTTTGAAAACGTGGGCAAAAGACTAATCGGCCTGTAACTAGACACGTCATGGGAGGGCTTTCCTTTTTTGTGTATCATCACCACATTGGCATTCTTCCAGGAGGACGGAAAGTGACCAATTCTGAGCGCTGCATTAAGCACAAAGACCAAGAAGACAAGTGCTCTCTCGGGAAGGAGTTGAGCAACTCTATTAGAAATGCCATCTGCACCTGGCGCCTTCTGGTTTTTCAGCTTCTTGATCCTGTCTCTC
>VNJN01003894.1:0-25978 GCA_008042485.1 Drosophila mayri | reverse complement strand
GAGGGAGCAGCTACAAAATCAACAACTACAACCACAATCCAAAGGACTTTAGCGTAGATAAAATGAAATCGTTTAGTTGAAAGGTTAACTACTACATGGTATACACATCCACACCTACAAACTCTACTCTAGACACGCAGCTAACCAAGGTACGGATGGGATATAGCCACCATATACGCATATAGTGCATATGTCCCGCAACTCAATTAACTCAAAAGTAGGCTAAGTAAATGAAATTACCACCTGCTTGACGGACATCCTATTCTAGCAACTAACACGCCTAACCTACTATATCTATACATATATGTATGTAAATGCATTACTTAGCTCGTTCCGCACCAGAATTCAATCCAGACGAAAGAGGTTTAGGCTTAGTATAGGTTTAGCTCACGTGTATAGAATATATTGAATCACTGCGTATACAATTTACTAGATCTACATAGATGGTAAATCTGAATTTGGGAAGTTAGTGTATGCTCGTGTACTTTGTATTTATATCAATATCTGTAAGTGTCGTATACTGTTTCCAACCACCAAAAAGTGCTGGCACAAAAAACATCAAATAAACATTCGTGAAAAACCAGCTCGCCTTCAGTTTAATTAGTTGTTCACGGGGGTTGGGGGATCCTGTCCGGGCCTGGCATACTGGGTTGTCCAGGAGGTGGCCATTACGTCGTGCTCAGCACGTTGGCTCTTGTACATGCTGGCAACAGTTGGTTCCAGCGGATCATCGGGGTTTGGATCCGCCATCAACGATATTATCGACAGGAGCACCTTGGCCAGACTCAGGGCTGGCGACCACTCTCTGCCCAATATGTCCAGGCAAATGTACCCATTCGAGGCGATGTTGCAGTGATAGATCTTCGTGAGGAAGGAAATCTTTGGCGGCAAGAAGGGATAGTTCGGTCCAAAGTGTATGTCCAAATGGAATATTCCAGCCGCGTATGGTGTCTCCGGTGGACCAGCAATTGTGGCTCTCCAGTGAAACATGTTGTCGTTGACAACTTCAATGGTGCAGCCATCGGGCGGATCCCGCTGAAAGTCTTGAAGCTCACGCCTTAACCTCCCTATCACAAAACGACATTCGGGGGCTGCCTGCGGTGGTGTAATGCCAATGGCCAATGATACCACAGAAGCCCATCTTCCCATGCTGAAGCCTGAAGTCAGAGCCTCGGACAAAGGACGCACAACACCCTCAACGGCAGCTCCAATTGGTGCAGGTGGCGCAGGCAAGCCACCTCTGGCGGGCACAATCGGAACATTTCCACTGGGGTTAGCAGACGAAGATACGCCAAGTGCCTCGGCTGCTACTTGCCTGATTCGGGTCATGTCAATGCCAGCCCAGCGGCGATTTCGTTGCAAACGGATCCTCGGGTTGGTAGGAGTCGATTCGTTGGCAGTTCTTAGAGCCTGGATGGCGGCGGAATTAGCCGCAGCCTCTCGTTGCACACGTAGACGTTCGCTGCGGCGAGGAGTACGACCGGCGGCAGCCCCTTCTTGCTGCGGACGACGGGAAGGCATGATCTTTGAGGCGAAAAAAAGTAAGGTTTAAACTTTCATATGACTTTCCGGAGAATTCTTACTGATTTTTCCGTATAGAACAAAGTACTTTGTTAACTATACACTTTTTCTGATGTATTCTCAATTAACACTGTGAGCGAGCATGTGTTTTCAAAATGGCTATGGAAAAATGGCTATGGAAAATTGGGTGGAAAGCCTGGAATGAATTGACAAAACCACGCCACGCTTGCTACAAAAAGGAAGTTTTTTTTTTCAGAAGAACAATGTTGCCACCGGGTAAGTTTTACTGCAAGTTTAGATCAAGGGATTTATCGATTTTAGATCAAGGGATGACAAAAATCTTTCAGCTTTTAATCATTCAAAAAAAAAAACCTTTATGGTATTGAAAATGACTCTATCACACTTTCAATTTTATAAAATAGTTCGAGTTTTAGATATTTTTAAGTGAAACAATTAATTTAAGGGCTTTATAATTTTACAGACTTTTGGGTTTTCCTATTGGTTAAAAGGATTCTTTATATTGTTTTTATGGCATTGTTCAGCGGTTGCTAGAAGTCAGCCTGATTGTACTTGGCTTGAAAGATTATTCTATTAGCGATTCACCGCTTGATTTGTGTTTGCCACTTATTTATGGCGATTGCCTGGACTTTAAACAATTATTAACATTTCCCCATACGTGCATCGAAAGTCAAATACATAAATAAAAATCATTGAAAGTTTCCCCAGCCACGTCATAAGTTTTCCTACAGACAATAATTTCATTTAGATGAGAATGCGATGTGTCTCCATGGCTTGAGGTACAATTGGGTTTTGTTGTACGGAGCTCGCGAGATCATTATCAAAATATTTTGTACACGAAACAAACATGTCAAGCAAATGTCTTTTTTGCCCCAACTCCGCACCGCACCGAGTACGACCCAAAACAAAAAATAAAATTGTTAAAAATAACAATAATAATTTCAATTGTCTGCCTGCATTTCGAATCGAGCGCGTCATGTTGTTTTGATTGCAGCTTGATAAAAATTGGGCCCCCTCTCGTGCTCGCTTTTGGGGAAAAGTGTATCATATCAGTTATGGAAAAGGGTTATTTATTTAAAGAGTAGCTATACACATATATATTTTCAAAGGGGAAACCAGTTTGATTTATCATAAATTTATGCCACTTTTAAAGCAATTAATTAGGGGATTATATGAAACAAAGATGATGTGAGGAATATAGCTTCAAAAAAAGGCCATGAAACCAACAAAAAAATTTAAATATTATCTTATATTGCGTTTCCACTTCTCACATTCTTGGATATATGCATTATTTTTCATATGCATATATAAAAATACCGAAACATATCGATAATTAACGAAATTTGTTAAGTTCCTTCCTCCAACTCATCTCTAATTTCTTATTGTTTTGCCATTATGAAATTTTTACACATAAAAATAATTAAAAACAAGCACAATGTGGAATTATTAAAGCAAGGAGGATGGTGAATCATTAAACTCAAAAGGAATAGTTCGACTCTGGCTCTTGGTGTAATGCCGAGATACTTGCAAAGCTGTCTGCAAGCACTGGATTTCATGCCCTCTGTACGCACTCGTGGGCGTTGAGACATTGGCATGCCCCCATTCATTCATCGCAGCATCCATCCACTGGCACATCCCCGACCACATCCACATCCATCCATCCAACAATCCATCCATCCAGATCCAGTGGATCCATTGCCACTCGGGGCTCCGATTGTGGTGCGTTCGGCTGGGAAAGGGGCGCTGATTAATCATTTGGCGACTGACAGCTCAACTTTGCGGCCACAACGGGGCAACCCGCTTATTAAATTGGCTTAAGATCGCCGGATAAACTTAATGCAAACGCACACGACCAGCAAGCAGTACGTGTAGGAATGGGACCCCACAAATGGTTATTATTTTTATTATTATTATTGTACGAGTATTATGCATACGTAGCCTCGCACAAGGGCGCTTTGTCTACAGCACCCACAGATGTGTGTATATTGTTCAATCGCTTCACAAAATTGATTCGATTCCAGAGTCAGATCGCAGATGCGATATAAATCTTATGATTTCAATTAATTTGTGCGCTGAGGGGAGTGTGTGCACTCATTATCATTATGCCGACTTGGTTAATGTGTCAGCGGTGGAGTTTATAATGATATACACAGAGAATATGTTTTAATTTGCAGCTAATTAAGCTAAGCTCGAGTCTGAACTGTGATTGATTCCAGTCGAATCGACAGGGAATTGTGAATTGCGAATAACAAATGAATGGAAATGAATGAGATGTTTTTCAGATATATTCGAAAGGCGATGCGATAATTAAGAACTCTACTTCCTAGTGGGTGGATATGTGCATACACTCAAAGAAAAAATAATAGAAGTCGTAATGAAATGATTTTAATAATTTTAATATCATATATTTTTGTAATAGAGTATTATAAATATAATGGCAAGTATGTATCCCAGGCACAAACAGGTGGTGGTTAAGACTCGATTATTTTTTATTTCCTTCTGCTTGTACTCTGGCTCCTTGAGCCATTCTGGAGAGCAATTCTAAATTAAATATTATGATTTAAATATTTCCAACTCCATCATCTTAATTTTTCTTACCATTGGCATTGCAGTTTCATAAGAATATATGCATTCCTTCAGCATGAACCACTGAGAAGTCTGAGTTTCTTCAAGCAACCACTTAATGTCCTTGGGTGGCTTTTTCACGCATAAAAACTATATTATAAAAACATCAAATATCCCCATATTGGTAATTTCAACAAGTCCATACCTCCACCTTTTCTAGCACTTGTTTTCTAGAGGCAGCTTTCTTTTTTTCAGCTTTTTCAGCTAGACGTGGGCTCCTTCTTAGTTGCATTGTTTATCTAGACAAATTTGTATTATTAAACAATGCAAATATCACATTCGAAATAGTTTTACCCTTTGTTCTCTACAAAAATAAATGCAAAAGGCCTTTCAGAATCAATCTGCTCTTTTATTCTTCCATGAAAAGTGCAAAAAAAAAAAAAAACCTGCTACAAACGCTTTTTGACACTTGTAACAGCGTTGCATTGGGTTTTAGAAGTTTGCCACCCATTAGGGTAGCCACCAGAGTACTAAAACTTTCCTACCTATATTAATTCGTGACAAGCACACAAAATCCATTTAAAAATCTACAAGATGTCCCCGTTTTTATGGTTGTCAGCATTTCCTACTTCCTCCAACTGCAGTTACATCCATTTGGCTGAGCACCGAGGCAACACCTTTTACTTTCGTTCGGCCCCATGTCCAGCTGCTGTCACTGCCGCTGCAACACCCACGGCAGTGACTCAAAACCCACATTCGGATATATGTAAACTACGACTCCTGAGCGCAGGCTCATCCATTTTAAGCCAGGCCATAACATAAAAGCGCCCATTAGCCAAATGGGGGGAGGACCTCGCTCCGGGGAGCACCGGGGGGTGGGCAGAGACGCCATCACTCGTGCCCGTCTGGCAATCGTGACAGACATTTGGCCACAAGGCGGGACAGGGGATGGCCATCCACCAACCACCGTGAATAATGTTTATGGGGATTCGTATAGGAATATGGCATAAATCTTGGATTCTAAATATTTTACATAATATTAAACATATCATTTGTATTTAATTTGATCGATACATGGTTTAAATTATATATTTTTATCTATTTGGTATCAATAAAATATTATATAAATAAATCTAATAATAATTCCCTATGTGCAGATCCGAAAAACCACCGAAATCGAAAACTGAAACACCGAAAAAAAAAACGGAAAAGCAAGAAACCGCAACGAAACAGGAACCCCGGCTAACTAGTCTGAGGAGATGTGATGTTGGCCTGGTCCAATGGTCTCCGGACCAGGCTTTGGGCCAGACGTGCGCCTGCTTTGCATACGACAAAACAATATGCGACAAGGCACAAGACAGCCGAACACACAAGACAAGCTGGCTAAAAACGGCGACAACTATAATTAAGCTTAATTGCTGTTTAGAGCGACTGTTTGGGGCAACTATTCATTGTTGTTGTTTTTATTTTTTTTCCGCTGCAAGGGAGACAGACGCCCACGCACAGCACCACACCGTACCGCTTCACGTATAATTAAATTAAATTTATAATGCGAATCTAGACGCGATAAATAAGCCTAACCAGGTGTCTTTTGGGCTCCAAATCTAGGTAATTGAAAACTTAAATCGCACTTATCGCACTCACTCACTCAGCCTTATTGTTTCTCGTGTGTCGGGGAAATTAATTAGCAATTAAAAATGCAGTGCACAGCGATCAGTGGATAAATGCTGCTGCAAAGCCTGGCTCTCTCTCCCTGTCTCTAATCTGCTGGAAAATAATTCATATTTATAAATAGACAAACATTATTCAAAGTGTCCGAAGCGAGCCCGTGGCCGGAGAACCGTAAATTAAATCAAAATCAAAATGAAAACGATATGGTCTTATGCCCAGAATTTATAACGAAAATAAAGGCCAGAATACAGTGAAATCGAAAACACGGAGAAGTGGTCGCCGCAGCCACAATAATGGAGAGTGATCGAACAGGGAATGATGTTTAAAATTTAAAATTTTAACGTTAAAAGTGAAATTAAAGAACTGGAAATATATTACTTAGGTACATTTTTTATATTTTTAATAATTTCGATATAAAACATTTTTATTATTTTGATTTAAATCTCAAAAGATGCTGTTTAAGCTATAAAAACTTTGCTTAAAATTTCAACACAGTTTCCTTAAATTTTTCATTATACTGGCTTAATTTAAAAAATTTTTTAAGACCCACTTTATTCCTTAAAAAAATCCCCAAATATGTTCTGAAAAATAATTTATTATAAACTCAACAAATTCTGTTCGTTAAAAGCCACCCTTAGCTGATAATTCATTACCATTCCAGGGCACCCTTGGTAAAGGGTACTCATACCCATTTGGCCAGTGTCCGCCCACAAAAAATAAAGGCGAAAAAAAAATAAATACAGAACCGTCGACGGGGTCGCTGGCGCTGTTGTTGTTAGCTGCTGTCCGTCTCTGGGCTTTTTTTTCTTAGCCGGCGTGTGACTCAATGCAGCTGCAGTTGATCGACCGATCGATCCGTGGCAACAAAATACAGAAAATAAAAATAAAAAAAAAAAAACTAAAACTGCAAACGGCTGCTGCATTTGGCATTGAACTTTTCGCCAGGCAAAGAGACAAAAGTCTAGACGGCGGGAGGGAAAAACGGGTGAAAAACCGGAGGCAGCAATGGAAATGCGCTGGCAATTTGACTTTGAACTCGGTCAAGTCGAGACACATTGGTGAAACTGTTTGCATATTTAATTGAACACCTACAACAACAATAAATGAGCTGCAGCTGTGTTGCAAAATCTTTAGCTTTTTGCAATAATAAGCATAAGGCATAAACATAATACTTAATAATCAGGCGCAAACAGGCTCAATGGGCCGAAATTGGCCAACGGGCGAATTGGTTTAATCCCACTGAGAGAGCGTTAAGTCGTGCCTGACCAAACTAATGACCATATTTACCATATTTAGAGGTGGCTCTATCTAGTCCTCGGAAATCGTATTCTATGGACAGCCTTGGAAGGTATCAAAGTGTCGAAGTAAGAGGATGTGACAGGGCTGAAATAAAACCTCTATTTATTTATAGATTTATACATCTCTTTAGATATAATTTGTTAAATATTTTTATTTTTCTTATTAAATATGCAAAAATTCTAAACGATTTGCATATGAGTGCGGAGAATGAACAATCGTTTCCTGCCACTGACTCCAACTCCAACTTCGACAAGGAAATCGCTCTTCATATGTCATTCGGATTGTCGTTTATGAGGAACAGATACTTGGCTGTACATGTGGCAGGGAGGAGCAGGCATCCGCGAGATACTTTTGATTAATTGTTGGGCACGCGACGATGCGATGCCAATCGCTGGCCCCAAGTGACAAAAATCAATGCAACTGCAAATGTGTGAGATGAGCAAGTGGCCCTGGCAGTCAGTAGGCGACAGCAGCCATAAATCTTGGTCGACCCCGAAGATCGGAGAGATGTCACGGGGCCCACACAGGGTCCTGCCCTTATCGAGGAGTCTCCGGCTATCAGGATCTTGGGCACTCTTCTGGGGAATGCGCAGCGAAACGGAAGTTGGTCGCCATCAATCTCAATTAAACTGATAGCCAATGCGCGGAGGAGTCGTCTTCTTGATTGTACTTTACCAAGATAAATCAGGTTTAGGTTTCAGGTATCTTTTCCACATACTTATAGGTCGAAATATACTCATTTCTTTTAATTTATGCCATTTATGGCCCATAAGCTGTGGCCCAAAGTGTGGCTGTCACACTTGGAGTGACAATCTAACACTCGCAACGAGCTCTCTAAATTGCGCACATCCGCCGCGGAAAGCGGCAAAAGAAGCCGCAATAATTTACAACGATATAGCACGAATAAACGCAAACAGGGGGCGCTGATATTGGCCATAAACTGAGCCAAGAGCACACGCGTAATTTGGCCAAAAACATTTCCATTTCCATGCAAATCGCAGGCAACAGCCCCTTGCATTGGCAATCACAATTGTGTTGCGTGTTGCACAATCGTTTGCAGTCGAAATAAGTAGAAAAATCCAAGAGGGACGACAGACAACCTGCTGCCTACACACACAAAGCCTCCAAAGAACCGAAGAACCGAAAGCCCAAAGAACATGACATCAAACGGCAAACAAAGACCAATTACATGCAAGAAATAAACTTGGAGGCAAACAAACAAAGTTGCCAAAGCCAAAGACGAATGGGGAAATACCCTGGGTTAAGTCAGAAAAATAACAGCAAGTCCCTAAATATTATCTTAACTTCTTAAAAAAGATATAAGATTCTGAAATCGAAGTTTGAACTTCACTTTTATAGCCATAAAGTATATTCTTAATTAACTTTTTTGGAAAGTTGTAAGTCAAACTATTTATATATCATTCTTAATTTATTTACCAACAAATTAAAACTTGTTTTATTTAGTCTAAGAAACCTAAAATTTATCTTAGCAAAACCCTAAACATAGCCCCTTAAAAACCACAGCATCTCGATACCAAAAAGTGTCGCAAAGAACTTCAAATGGCGCATGGGCGGGCAGGCGGAAAACATAAGCCGAGAAAAAAAAGAACCCGAGTCGCATTTAAGCCCACGAACTGAGTCACCATGGAAGATGCGTTGGACGTTGGAGTCTTGGTTGTTTGGTTGTTTTTTACCCTCAAAGTCGGAAAAATCGACTGTTGCATGCTAAACGTTGCTAAATTCAAGAGCGGGCAAACATTTATCACACTCCGCCTATCGGGGCAGTGCTCGCCTGGTCCCCTTTCCGTCGCTAATTAATGATAATGTCAGGAACTAATATGCAGAGAGGGCAGGGAACAGACCTCCTCCCCTGGCCAGTTTATCATCAGTTAACGTTTTCATTAACCATATGTCACACGCACGTCCCTCGCATTTTCCAACCCCGCGTCGGACAGCGGATCCTGGAAAATTAAATTATGCGCTTGGGGTAGCGTGTCCTGCCACGATTTCTGGCCAACTTTGGATGACTCAAAAAATAACATAAAAATGCATACATGCACTGAAATAAAAATGTGGTGTTTTGGGTAATATGGGCTACCGAAAATCAAGCTTAGTTCTTTAATTAGTCATTTCCTTTAATACGATAACATTTCCAGAAATATAACTTATTTATTATGCTTTCAAAAAGGAAAAATATATAATATTAACTTTATTTAAATATTAAAAATAATATTTATATATTTTACAACTTTTTTATAGTGTCCTTTGTTCTCTTTTTTCCTTGCAGACACCATTCCACTTTTCCCATAAATTTTGTCAAGGATCCTTTTTGGACAGTTGGCTTCTCGGCTCGTGTGCCGGCCTCTAAAAGGTGTTAAAATTGTGCCACAAAATTGTTTGACCTCTGGGGTTGTTTTTATGGCCGTCTGACTTTCCGATGATGGCACATGGAACCTCAACCCCCCTTGCTCCCTACCGATTCCCTGTCCGATTTCACTGCCAAATGATTACGCCGCATTTTGTCGACACACACCGAAGTTTATGTTTTTTTATGAGGCGCGTGCCGGTCGACTTGAAAGGTGGGCAACCTTTTACTCCCTCAGAGCACGCGATATTCCAACTAAGGGATACTAAATATATGGATATTCCTTCTGGTTTTTTGGTAGACACTCTAAAGAGCAGAATAATTAAAAGGAAATTGATGGGGAGAGCGTGGGGAAAACATGTGTGATTTGAAGACCATTAAATCTCGAGTTTGCTGGTCATAAAACAAAATTCATATGATAACAATTGTGGTATACAAATAAAAAAATATACATTTTCTAGTAAAAAAATTAAAAATTAAATTTTTATTAACTTTTTCAAGGCATAAACCATATATGCGATGTATCGCTTTTATTCCAAATGCCAAACAATGAGATTTTGCGCAATTGTAGGCCTCCCCACCGTGCCGACCTCTTAACCCGTGCCTCACATTTAACCCACTAAGACGGTAACCCAATTTCCAACATAAAACCCCCGAAATTTGCACATCACGCCGCCGCCTGGTACTTCAATTAGCCGAAGAAACTCACGCGCCAAAATTGGCAGCCTGGGAGTTGCGTAATGGCCGGATTGCTAGATTGCCGCATTGCCGGATTACCTGATTGATGGATTGCTCCAGAGATCAGCGCGTTATTGGGAGTTTTTCGTAGGCTAATTCAATTGCTTTATAATTGAACTAAGGAGGCGCGACGACGGCCCACTTCGACTTGGCTTTGGAATCGCTTTAATGAGTTAACGGCAGGTACACCACGGCAGGCCAGACAGACACATGGCCGGGGCCACTCAGCGCGCTCTCCTGGCCAAGTTAATAATCTAATGGACACGTTGTAATTTTTTCCATACTCGAAATTGCCCAATAATCGATTCATCCGATTCGATTTGGACTTGGATTTCAATTTTTCGGCCACAATTGAAAATGAAATTTAATGCCGAATTAATGGAGAGTGGGCAGTCAAGTCAGCCTCTGTGGCTTATGTTGTGAAGTCTTTTGGTGGATGTGATGATGCGGTGTTTTGGGCCGATGATCGATGGCTATGCCGCCCTCCCACACACGCTAATTAGCCAGGGCCCAATGGGAGCTCCCCATCTCCAATCAGACAAATTCCAAATTTATTTGAGGTCTCAGCTTTGTCCTTTGTTTAATTAGTGCACTGAAAAATTAGCCGAATATAAAATGCGAGCGAATGAAATACTTAAGCGGATTAAGCCGGCGATTTATCAAAAGCAATTAAAGATCCCCAAAAAGCTGGCTGAGTCTCGGCCCGATTCGCGGAATGCGTTAGCGATGACAAATAGTAGCAAAAATGTTGGGCAACAAAATGTTTATAATGCTGCTAAAAGCGTGTTTGTATCTCGCAGATACAAATCGCAGATCGCAAATCGGCAAGTCGAAAGCCGCAGCAGGCTAAAAAACGAGTAAGTAGGTTAAAAAGCAGTCGCACTGTGGTCCACTCGTACAGTAAACTGTCCACTTATTTTCCCTTAATTAATTATTTAAGAGCTTGAAATGATCTTAAAGCTTTTATGATCATCATTCAATGAAATCTTTACGTCTCTCTAAAAATAATCAGACTATTAAGCAGTTAAAGAGGATTAAATAACTCTGATTAGCTTTAGCTTAAGTGTTTCGTCCAATCCTTCTCTCTAAGTTGGTATTGCCCCATAAAACACATTTGGCCAAATCAAATCCTTGGCCTTTCCCCCCAAAAAAAGCTAAAAAAAAAACAACTTGTCGGCCGCAGATCAAAGGCAAAGGCCTCGTATCTGTGGCAAGTGGCGGTAAAGTGGGTCCAGAGAGTGTCCAAGTTGTGGCTACTAATTACCCTGTGGGGAGCAAACACCCCCTACCCCTCTTACAGCTCCGGTGGCGATTTACTGGAGCAGCTAAGCCTCCGTTTGGAGGCGAGTCGTGAGGTTCGCCTTGCGCGAAGCGTCGTCAATATTTGTCAAGCTGTCAGTTGGCCTGACATTAACGTTTGATCAAGGGGGATATATGGGGGCCACTTCTGCAGCGGTGCATGTGCCGAGTGGACACTGTACAGTGGCCACTACTGGGAGCCGCAGCCAGGAGCTGGCAGCCAGTCGGCGTTTTGTGCTGTCGCTCCTGACACACACCGAGGGAGATAAAAAAAAAAAAACACAAATACTGAGAGAGAGAAAAAAAAAACAACCGAGGCGAAAACTAGTGCATGTCCGAGTTTCCACTGCGGCGACACAATTCAGAGGTGACACATTAACGAGACAGTCCAAGGTGGATTTCCACTCCTTGAATGGGGTATTGAAAGGGGTAACTGGAGGGGATTGAGAGTAGCAGCCCGTTAGCCTGGCGATTGTTGCCTTTTATTGGGGGGAAAGGCAACTCCTGGCTTGAGAGATTTTTATCTTACAGATAAGAGTTTGAAATAGATGTTATTTGGCTTTTTTTAAAAAAGGTGTTGAATTCCTTTAAAATATATCTCCTGCTCTCACTTATGTTTAAATAGTTTTTTTTTTTTTTGCCAAAAACTAATGTGAGTTTCGTGTAAAAACCCGCAATGGCAACTCACCCAATTGGCTACCAGTTCTACGGCTAATGATTTATGGCGGCAAACGGCAGAGATCATAGAACATAAATCATGGGAATATTTCAATATCTTTATAAGACAGGGAGAGACTACTGCAACTGATCGAAACCGAAAGCGCAGCTTCTTGGCGTCTGATCCCTGACTATAACCCCTGGCACCTGGCACCGACTGTCTGGCTGCCTCTGAATTGGGCAAGAAATAAAAGAAATATCTCTCTTCATTACGGACTGATTGATTGAGCTGGTGGAGAGTGCAAAAACTTGGCCTTCGGTGGCTTACAAAAAATGCGGGCAAGTAAACTTCCGCCGACTTGGCCACTTGGCACACTTTTGCTTTTGCCTGGGTCTGGGTCTGGGCCTGGAACTCCGGCTGAGACCCCCAGGCCCCCCTAGCGTCGGCTGATGAGTCACACTCTGAAAAAGTTGGCCAAGTTCAGGCCGCAGCTGGAGACGACGCTGGAATCGATTTGAGGCGCGTAGAATCGAACCCGAGACCAGGGTCCGGCCTGGCCCGTTTAAAATGTGTTTTGTATGCTGCGTTAGAATTTGTTAACGGTCGTGTTTAGATGCTGAGATGCCGAAATAGGCACAAAAAACTAGCAGACACTGGAAGAATATAATTTCAAGATACAATTCAAATAAAAAATATATAAATTAATATATAAAACAGCAAAAAATAACTGTGAGTCGAGTCCTGCCTATTTTATTAAATTATTTCCTATATAATTCATCTTTCACTCATCTTTTCTATCAGTGTATCCCTTCTTGTATATTTTTGTGAATGAACTCAAGCCGAAACTCGAGTTTCACTGATCACCAATAGCGTGGCGTGTGGATTTTTATGTTCCCTCAATGAAATGGCATTTAATTAACATAATTTTTATTGATTGAATCCCCCGTCGTAGAGAACAGAAAACAAACAGAAAATCGAAACAGAAACAGAGGTCGCCCTGCCGAGTTCTTTCAACCTCGATTTGCATAATGCTGGCACAGATCCGAACCCGAATCGGAATTAGTATCTGAATCTGAACAAAAGGTTTTGCGTGGGCCCTAATCGCCCCTTGAGGGAAATACAGAAAATACAAAATACAAAAAAATACAGAAGAAAAAATTTAGAAAAAGAATCAAACACACAAAAGTCAAGTGTTGCCGGCGAAATTATGATCCGAAATTAAGATAGGGCTAGTGCCTCGCATATCTGGCACGATCTTCTGGCCGGATCACTGCATTATTCATGCCATCTCGGGTTGTCGGCAAGTCGCATGTTAATCGAAGATCGATATGCCGCAGGTCGGTTGATCGGTTGGGCCACAGAGAGAGAGTGTCACTTAATGTTTGCCTGAGACAGAGTGAGAAGTTATGGCTCGGATCGATGAACCTCGGATTGCCGTCTAATCAATTAACACACTCCAATCATGAGATCACTAAGGGAAATTTTTCAGCTTAGAATTGGGTGTAAAAATGGTCAAGACATAAGTCTGAAAGATTTATAAATTTAATTTAAATTATCTAAAAATAATTCTTCAGCACTTACTTAAACTAAATAAAAAAAACAATACAAATTAAGTCCGTTGTATTTATAAAGTTAGTTTTATTTACCTTAAAACTAATTTGTTAGCTTCTTAAACTAAATATAAAACACATTATCAATTATTTTAACACAAAACTTCTTAATCACCACAAATTAAAAATACTAAACAAAAGACTTAGGCAACGAACTTGACTGTGGAACCAATAACCAAGGGTTGTAAGAACGTAACATTATTCATACTGTGGTCGCTTTCAAAGTATGTTTATTGGTTCTGCAGTCAAGTTCATTGCCTAAGTCTTTTGTTCATTATTTTATTAACATGTTTTGTGTTTAAATAAACTAAAATTAAATAATAAAACCACTTCATTTATAATGTGTTTTATTTAGTTAAAGAAGCAAATGAATTATTCTTAAGATAAATAAAAATAACGTTATAAATAGAAGCCACTTAATTTGTATAGTTTTTTATTTAGGAAATTTAAAAAAAAAATACATACATGTATGTAATGTAAATTTTCTCGATATTTTTTAAACTGCACGTGGACACCTTGTACCTTTTTTTTTTGTAAATATTAATATAACTAATTAAAATATATAATGTTATTGTTTTTCTTGAAACTGATATATTTTTACAGTCTTTCGAAGTCCTAAAACTTCATTAAAAAATGCTGACATTTAACCAAGAAGAGCCTGAAGCTACAAAGCGGAGTAACTTGTTTCAAATATTTATTTTAATGTTTTAAGACTCATAATTAAAAAAAAAAAAACTTCTTCATTGGCAAGATATTGGCCAGAAAATACACCTTTATAGATATTTTGTTCATGAATGGATTATTCTCACAACAGCCCCCCATTATTATCGCCATCTCATCGAAGTGTTTCTCTATTTGCTTGCCAGCTATTCCCTCTTAACCCCCCTCTTAACCCACTCTGCCACAATTGCAATATATTTCTATTTCCATTTTTTCAGTTGCATTTTCGTTTAATATTTTAATTAAAAGGCAAACGTGAGTCGCGCCACAGAGTGCTCCACATGCTGCCACCGCAGCCGCCGTCGTTGTGGCTGCTGCTGCAGGTGTCGAAGGTTGTTGTCTACCTGTGGCAGCACCCACCTCCCACCACCCCCTCAAGCACCACTCACCCACCTGAGAAACACCTGCCGAAAGCCTCCTATTTTTCTGGTGGCTTTGTACATGCCGTGTTAATCACCAATAATAATTGTTAAACGAGTTGGAAGCGAGTTGGAGCAAAAGGCTCTTGGCGTTTGCATGAGTTATGGGTCTAGGCAGCGAGCAAGGAAGCCCAGAGATCAGGATATATGGCAATGGGAGCCCCTCTCCATGCTCCATGCACCATGGTCCATGCCTTTTGGCCATTTTGGTTATGCGATGAAATAATTTAAATATTTACGGGGCAGCAGCGGGAGGCAACATCGAAGGCTACAGTAAGCACCCCCGAAGAGAGGCTTATGCAATGGGATTTCAGAAGCGGAGTTAGGAAGTTGGTTTTCCAAGGAGGTTGCGGGGCATTTTCCTTGGGTTTCTACGAGGCACAAAGAGGGGTCTCTTTCTGGGGGCCACAACGATGACAGCCCACGCGTGGCTCTCTCTCTCTCTCTCGGCTTTGGCTTATACCATTTACCATTTTTGGCTATCGACTTCGCCTTCGCCCAGCTTCGATTTTGCTCTCGAGCTGCAACCACTCCTGCCACATCGTCTGCTGCCTCGTCTTCTCCAGCTGCTGATGAGGCAGCCGCGTTGCCCGTTTTTCTTTTATTTTTAAATTTATTTTTTAGCGGAGGAGACAAAGTTGCGCAAGTCGCCAGCAGCCGCGACTCGCCTCGTCTCTCGTCATGGGAGATTCTCGAGATATATTTCATTTTTATGATTGTGTCTATTACCAACAACCACGCACGTTTCGCCGTCTTTCGAATTAACTCCAATGACACGGCGGGGCATGTGCATTTGGCAATCGCCTTTGATCGGTTAGAGTTTTATATTTTTAAGGAATTGAAGTCCCAGAGGAAGTTAACTCCTTTTGGGTGACTCTTAGGCCAGGCTACGAACTTGTTTGTGAAGGGTATTTGGGGTGCCTTTTTAGAGGTTTAGGGATTGCCTGGAGCGGGACACTGGGAAAACTTAATGAAATACCGTGAAAATAATTAAATAATAAGTATTAAATAAATACTAATAAAAATAAATATATAAAGATATTAAATCAAACTTAAAATTAAATCAGAAATCAAGCTAACTCTAGCTTTTTGGTATTAAATCACGATGTCGAATTTGAAATCAGTCATCAAATAACTACATTTTTTATTTAAAATTATTTAATTAATTAATACTCTTATATAGTATTATTTGGATTATTTATAATTTTTCTATTATTTTTTGCGAATATTTCTAATATTTCAAAGGAAAATGCTACTTTTTTGGTATTTCTTACATTGATCTTATAAGCTTGTTGGAGTTTATAAAATCGTGCAAATGTAGAGTAGTCAAAAAGCTCATTTAAATATATAAAAATCTATTAAAATGCTAAGTTTTACCCCACAATTTCTCTCCATGCAGCATCGCTCTGCTGTTGTCGCCGTTGTTAATGTTTGGCTGCTGTGTCTGCCAACAGCAACAACTTTTTGAGGTGTTGGTAATTGATTTTTGTAATATCTTGGCTGGCACTCTTTTTTGTTGTTTGCCTTTTTACCCCAACGACAACCAAAACAACAACAAATATGGGAAAAACTTCCGAGATGCAACTGCGACATCCGCCGCACCAAAAACAACAACAACAACAGCAGCAAAAACAGTAACAAAAGTTTGCAAACGAGAAAAAAAAGGCGCGCAAGCGTGCGAATTCAATTGCTCAATTGTGGAGCTAGTCTTAACCCCCTAAAGCCCCCTCCCACCGCTGAAAACTCAACGCCTGCGCAATATTCGAAGCTGTTGCTCCCTTTTGGCCGCTTCTTTTATTGATTTCTGTGGTTTTTTAGTTACTGCCATTGTTGTTATTTTTTCGGACCGAAAAATCCTTTACGTTTGTCTGGCTCTCGTTTTTTTTTTCGGTGATTTTTTACGGTCTTTACAAGTTATTGTTTTCTGAAAAATGACTCATATTTTGGAGCCGAGTGATTTGCAAATCGTGGGAAATCATCCACAAATCATATGGCCCGGCAATCATTGACACACACCCGCACATCCAAGAACGCCAACACCACCGAGGATGATGGCTGAAACCCAGGTGATTTTAATCGGTTGTCTGTCTGGGCCAGGCCAACCTTTTGCAATGGCAATCCATAATTGCCAAAGCAGCATCAGCGTTAGCGTTAGATTCTTATTATTGGCCAGCATTTAATATGCATTACAATATGACATTTCCAGTTGTCAGTTGTCTGTAAATCGAGTCGAGGTTCTATATGTCTGTCTGGCTTTCGCATCGCGTAGTCAGAGCAAAAAATAATGAACAAGATTCATGGGTTTATTTCAGTGGAAAGGGGATTTATATGATTTTAATCTCTATATAAAATAATTATTACAATAAAATCATACTCCGATATTGTCTTGGGCTTGTTTATAACTCTAAAGATGGTGGTAAAATCGTTTTTATTGTTATTGTTTAATAATAAATATTATTTCAAGGCCAGCACATAATAATCATTATTAAATTATAAACTGCTTAGGACCATAAAATAAATCAGGTTAATTTTTAAAGAAAATATATTTCTCTTTTCCAGTATGCAGCTTAAAAGGTTTCTGATTTATAAAGTGAGAACAAGGGCTCAGAGAAGATCTGCCTATGCCACTCTATAAAATCCATTTTATATAGACAAAACTATGACAGTTACTACATGCAATTTTGATCTGTATATGTCAGTAAAAAGAACTGCCTTTTTTAGCTTATTTTTTAAGCCACAGTGGCAGTCACATTCGCATTTGCAGTCGCAGTCACATTCACAGCGGTGGCTGTTGTCACCGGCGTGACACTTTACACACACAATAAATCACAGTGCGCACAATATGAGCATTTGACACTCGAGTCTCCAGCGGGAAGCTGGGAAGGCTAAGATCTGATGCGAGATGAATGTGAGTATTGGATGACATGGGTAATACGAGACCAAGAGTAAGCGCATTGGCAAACAACAGTGACTGCCGTGGGGTTAATGGGCCACCAGCTGCGTGGATTCATTCCCAGCTAATTGGAAACGTGGCTAAGTGGCCAAATGGCAATAGAATTGCAATCGAACAATTAAACACGAATTTAAAATGTTCAATTAAGTATATCATAAAAAGAAAACTAAACGATCCTCGGGAATCCCCCGGCAGACGGGGAGAAGGTAAGTGGACCAGGAGATGCTGTGAATAAAGATGGGCGCTTACAACATGGACAATGCAAAGGCAAATCAAATTAGAGAGTGCCATTGTGGCCAGTGCCTGGGAGATTCCTGTTGAGCTCTGAGCTGAGCCGGCATAAAAAGCCAATAAATTCCAAATGCCGACATTTAAAACGCACACTTTAATTAAAGCTACTTTAAGACAGCAGCAGCAACAGGCAACAAGCAATTTGTGCTGCAAGCTGCATTGCACAGTGGCCTATAAAATCGATTACATTTTTTAGTTAATAGTTTATTTATTATTCGGAAATAATGCAACCCATTTCATGTTAAGGATTACAAGGTTTTTGTGTCTTAAATAGGGGATTAAGATGGTATTTAAAGCTTTTAATAGGAAAGTGAGTATAGAAACAAACTCAAGGTAATTTCACAAGTTAAGAAGATACTAAAGACCCACTGTGCTCTGGCTGAGATCTCGAAGATCGTGGCTAGGTAGTCCGTTAGGGTAAAAGATATATAAACACAAGCAAATATAACTCACTCGCTCCGATTTTCACCGAGTATCTGTAAATTTATGTACGCCAAATTGATCGATTGTGACGGCTGGCCGGTTATATCACTCAGCAATTATAAAGAGACGGCGAATTATCATTGACAAATTAATGGGCACAATGGATGGATGGATGGATGGGGTTCGGATTTCACCCGAAACGATGTCAAGCAGTTCCAACGGTAGTCGTACACATATAGGGTTACCTCCGGACAATTCGGATAAAGATTCCATCAACGAGGCGCTGCGCTGCGCTCATTTTAATATTTTCTGAGCCCGCCAAGCACAATGAAAAATCAACTGAAAGCCGATTTCCAAAGAAAAGAGTAATAATAAAAAACATATATATATATATATATATATATAGATATATATATGCTATGAATAATCTGTACAGAAATCGGACGACGTCATAAAGCGTGCTGGAATTTCGGTTATGAATATCATCAGTCACTCACTCGTTTCTCTCGTTTTAATTGAGACAATAAAAAATAATAAAAATCCCTCTCATAAAGCCATATAAAACTCATAAAAACCCATAAAAATCACTGGAAAATCATAGGTGAACAACAAGCAGCCTGTTTGTCTTTTCCACGGTGGCATATTCATGTTTTCCCTATAGGGTTTTCTCGATCGATCGAACGCTGGCACTTCGTTAACAAGTGTCACACGGCAGCAGCAACAACGTTGGGTAAGTAAGTAAGTAAGTGACTGAGAAGCTAAAGTGTGTAAAGTGTGTAAATATTTGTTTAATTATGCTCATGTTAGTGCCAGGCATTCGGAGTGCTTGAAAGATGTTTGGCCACTGGAATGTGGAATGTGCAGCAAGCATTCAACCGAATTGGAGACACTTTGAAGGCAGTCACTGAGGGGAGGGAAAACACCTGGCTTTCACTTAGAGTAAAAAATTCCAAACTATTTACTAGTATTCACAAGTATTTAATTTACACTTAAATCCTATTTTAATAAAAAAATTTACAGCTTTGTTAGAATTCCCAGAAACCCTTTCCCAACACTCCCCAAAATATATATAAACCGCAGTTTCTGTGATCCAGAAATGGCAATCATTTCATTTACACAATTTCCCAGAAATAATATCTCCATTATAGCGCTGATACCAAACTATCAATTATTTGGCCAAGAGTTCAGGCCTGAAGAACAGATGAGTTATGGCCTGGCATTCGCCGAAACTGCACAGTTCACCGACTAAATCCCCGGACTTCGGGCCTAACAAATGTCTTGGCCATTAGAAATCGCTTTGCGCTAATGTGTTACAAATATTTCATTTCATTCCGTGCCGAAGACTCTCAATATTCGATATCTTTGATATTTCGATGGCTGCTGGCATCGTTTCGGCGGCCTTACACGTATGGAAAGCACCGTTAATGCCGCCAAACATTGTTGTGATAATATGTTTGGTAAATTACCTGGACATATTTCTGCTACCAGTTGCTTGGCTACCTGGCTGCCGCCGAGTTGCAGAGACAACTCCATCGTTTGGGCCATAAATATGTGCCATTATTTTCCAATACTCGCCCGGTAATTATTCATTTTTGTGGTCGCCTTTTGTTCAAAATATTTGCAGTGAGAGAAAAGTGTTTGAAATTATTATGGAAATAAGTTTGTGGGATGTTAAAAAAGGTTCAGATAAAAGTTATATAAAATCCAAGGAAAAATTTATATCTTTGTAATCCTTCAAATTTTTTTAATTTACTAAATTTTAATTAAAAATATAATATAAAAAGATTTTTCTGAAGTGTACGAGATGCGTTTTGACCCACTAAACCGTTCCTGCATAGATCTTTTAGTAACTTCGGTGGCTTTTTGCCGAACATCACATTGTCATAGAGCCACAGCAGCAGCCGCAGCAGCAACTACAATGGGAACAACAATATATCTTGCAACACGAGTCAACTGTCGGTTTTTATTGTCGTCCGTTTTGGCAGACCTGGAAAAACATTTCTTTGTTTTCGGCATTTTTGCATTGCAAATTGCCACAGAAATCGCAGCAGTTGGAAATGTTGCGGAAAAACTCATAAAAAAAAGAGGAAAAACCGATACTGCCACAGGCTTTACAGGCAGCGCTCATTTGAAAGTCAAATAACTTTTGGTTGCTGGAAGGAAAAAAACCTCAACTATTACCCAAATCAGGGAGTTATTTTGGGCACATGAACTAAGGATACTCTATGTCGCGGATCCTCTAGCTGGCATCCTTTCAAAATCTTCACTCTTTTGATGAACTTCAAGTTAGGGTATAGCAGCGAAATTCTCTCAACAATATTACAGAAAAATTGCCTGCTTTGCATTCGACGTTTGCGGCCTTTTTGCGAGTTGATTTCGGGGCCTCAGAAAATTACTCGCCTAAAATTGTTTGGCTAAAGTGTTGCGCCAAGAGGCCTAAACGGGCCGAAATGGCAAAGAGGGGAGCCAACTTGTACTTTAAGCAAAAATGTTTTAATCAATTTTAAGCGGCGGGGCAGCTTTGGGTATTCGAAAGAGAAAACAACTTAATAATTCATAAGCCATGTAGTTTTCTGGTATCTTTTTGGGAGGCTGAGGCTGTAATTTTTAGCCAAAAAGTGTCACGTAAATAGCAGAGAGGTTTTTTGGGGCTGATCTTTGATTGCGTGGATATCTGATTTAATAAATAATTACAGAGCGAAGTGTAGTGTTTTTATGCATTTTTTTTTGTACTTATGTTGCATTCTAAACCTTATTTAAATAGGAAAAGGTATCCATGTTATATATATATTTCTTCTCACATTTTTTCATCCCAAAATTGTCACGTAAAAGACAACCACTAATGATTTCTGGGATTTCATAAGTGAGATCTTTCGGCGGATGATAAAAAAAAAAATGCCACGCCATATGGAGCTGTCCACAATGCTGTACGCATTTTATTTCACTTTTCCGTTTTAGTTTTCGGCTATTCGGTTAATTGGCAGCGGACGGACGACCAACAACATCCCGACAAGATTTTCTGTCACATATGTTTGTGTGTTGTTTATGGTATGGGTTCGTTTGGATTCTCAAAGACTCGAAAAAAAAGAAATAAAAACGAGTTCCTAATGAATGGCCGGCCCAGCAAGCTCACGTTTTGAGGTTCCCCCCAACAAGCCATGTATTTTGATTGTTGTTTGACGCATGTCAGCTGGATCTCGCTCAGCTGGCGCCACAGAAATGTCAAAAATTGTGCTCTACAAGCGCACCATTCCGAGTCCGAAAGGTAGAAGGAGGAGTAGAAGGGGATTTTCCGCCGCAGCTCCACACAAATGATCAGAAAATGAAGTTGTTTCGCTTGTGCGGCACGTGCGTTTGCTTTTGGAGTCTTGGAGTTTTTGACTCGAATTCGTTTTTCATGTCTGGAGGCACGACAAACGGACCCATTGACATGGGCCGAACGCAGTTGGGTGCCTTCTCCCCCCGCCTCTTGCGCCTAAAATCTCATGTGGAAAGGTTCCCCCCCTTTGCAGTTGTTGAGTTAACTAAGGCATGACGCTGAAGTTAAGCTTGCAATTAGCTTTGATTTTGATGCTGGGGCATTTCAAATATGCTGATAGTTGAAGGCAGTCACTGACGGCGATATGCAGAGCCATTATGGATCGCCAGGGAATGACCTACTATATAAACAAGAAACTTTTGGGTACAGGCACTAGCAGAAAATGTTATTAGATATATTAGGTCAAGAAAATAAGAGAATTTTAGGATAATAATTAAAAAGAGAAGAGAGTTTAGGGTAGAAAAAAAAATAGTTACACTAAATGAATTCATAAAAATTTAATATTGTAAAAAAATATATATTAAGTGACGAATAATTTATTGAAATTTCTTATTCTAATGATTTTTATTACCAAAAATAAATTTCTAGTAGAAATTTTCTACACAATCAAAAGACTTAGAACACGAACTTGCTTGGATTTTTGTGATACCAAAATTTCTTGTGCCTTTATCTCAAAACTAATGACTTTCTGTAGTTTCCAATAATCTTTAACTAATAATACAAATCCTTAAAGCCTATTCACCCTCCAATCTGTTGAGATAAACCTCTCATTTGGCCTTTCAATTGGCTCCACTGACTTCGTTTATCTCTGCATTTATTTCAAAGCATCTCGACAGTTTCTGGTCCATATCGGATATCGGAGATCTCATTGTGCGAGATCGGGCTTCATTAGTCGAGCAATTAATTTTTCTGTGCGCCATATAAGGGAGCCAACCGTGGCGGTAAACGATCTCCGCCAATACTCCTCGATCCTCTCCGCCAGGAGTTCCATGGAACCGCAGAGATTGAGTAATAACCCAACTAACCGGCAAACCGCAATTCACAATTGATTTATTTTCTCTCTTCTAGCCGGCGACTAGACAAATACCCGACTGACTTGGCTTGGAAAGTGAGCCACACTTCGTCATCGCTGGCAGTTGGATTAATTTTGAAATATTACCGGCCAGTCAAGCGTCGTTTATGCGCATGTAAAGTAAACTCTTATGAGGGGCGCATGGAGGAGGGGAGAGAAAGGTACCAGGGCCACATGTGAGGTGAGTCGTCGTCGTCGTCGTCAGAGCCGCTGAGAGCTGGTGCTTTGATTTATTGCCAAAACGCTAATAAAGACAACAAGCTGCAAGCCGTTCGCGTTCGACTTCGTGCTGGGAACTACGAAACTGGGCACCGAGAGCTTGGATCTGGGATCTGGCATCTGGGATCTCTGGACAGGATGTGCCCGCGGCCAATTGACAATCATGCACTCGCGGACTGCCATTAAAACATGGCCAAGAACAGGGCAGGAGAGTCGTGTTAATACACTCACATCTAAAAGCAAAGCTATGTGCCAGGAAAGTTGTAAAATTAACTGATTTTCCCAGGGCAAGTATAACCCTTTATTTAAATTCATAAAAAAAGTGATCAAAGTAACACAATCTTTTATTTGGTTCCGGAATAAAAACCCTTTCCATAAAGAGTATTTTAAAGTCTCCTTTGAGCCATTGCCTCTGCTCAGCGGAGTTCGTTGTTCTAGTCTTTTGTGCTAATTAGAGGCAGCTCCTTTTACTACAGCTCCTCCAGGTCCATGCTCCTCTTACTGCTCTTCCTTTTCAGAATCCCCTTTCCCATATATGTATAAGGCCTGACTTAGTGACCCAGTTAAAGGTCTGAAGCCAACTTGTTTTGGCCACAAACATGTTCTAGCTGAGGCTGAGAGAGTGAGAGGACGGCGCAGAGAACTGGTCGGTTCGGCACTTGTTGGTCCAAGTCCAAAAGTTGCATCATCATTGCGGAGGAGTTGCGATAAAAGGGGGACCCAGAAAAGGGGGCCTATCGGGGAGCCAAGCGAGGAGAAGTGGGAGGAGCAGAAGGGGCCGGAGGTTAGCCAACTATTGTACAACAAGCAAACGCGCGCCTGGCAGCAAATGATGCCATGTTATATATTTTCCGTCCGTCTTTTCTTATTTTTGCGATCCCAGGCAACGTCGGCACATTCGTGCAGCTCAGATTACTGCGGGGCGATAAAAATGACTTGCCAACTTGCACATTTGGCCAAGAGCTCTCCCCGGTCTCGGGGGAGCCTCAAAAAATTACAAAAAAAATATGTTGGACAGTCCAACTCCAGGCCGGAGCTCGTTGCCCACAGCAAATATTTAGATAGATTTGACTTTTCATGTTAATGGCGCGCTTTCAGCTGTTCATAATTAATCGGGCGTCCGCACCGAACAAGTGAGGCATTTTTATTTGCCATTTTTGCCGGAGTCCCGGAGCCAAGCTGAGCTGAGTGGAGCGGAGCAGAAAGATTACCAAATACCAGAAGACATTTTTCATGGCTAATTAAATGCATTGAACTCATGCCAGTCTGCCAGGTATCGATGTGGGATTTAATGTGCAGAAAATATAGGAAAAATATAATAGTGGGGTAAGTTCTCAAAGAATAGAGGCGCTCTAACTGAAAATATTTACGATTTTGCCACCGAATGTTGAACTAAAATTTTTAATGTTTTCGTAAAATCGTGATTCGTATACATATCATCAAATATAAATAGAACCTAATCGAAATATATACATATGTATATAAATAAAATATGGATATCACTCACCGATTTTCGTATCTTCATTTATTTCTTCTTCTTAGTCTATTTTTGTTTACTTGAAAAATTAAATAGAATTCTTTTCAATTAGGTCCACTCGCGATTTTCCGACTCTTTCCTTCCTTTACCTTCAATACACTTTTTTTAACTCACAGATGAATTTGATGTATTTTTAAACACTTGAAACAACAACAAAATTGCGATATTTAGGCTTTATCAAATCGCAGATGTATTTCATGTATTAACTATTAAAGCACTTAAAAAAAAAGAAAAACAAAATATAAGATATTTAGCATTTTTCTTAACTCACAGATGTATTTCATTTCATATTAATTAAGCTCTTAAAAAAACACAAAACTAGATATTAGGCACTTTTTTAATTCACATATGTATTTTATGTATTACTTAATAAAACACTTGAAAAAAAACAAAACAAAAAATTAACAAAAAAAAATGGAAAGGAATGGAAAGAACTGTAATTACGCACGCACACAAAGCACTAATGTTCTCTCGGTAATTTCAATAGCACTGCAGTTTTATATTTCCATACTTAATACACGTTATTTCGACACTTTAAATTCGCATTTGTGTTTGTGTTTATAAACTGTTAATTCAAACCGCAAGATACATTTCTAATTTGGCGATTTTGTTTTGATTACTTGCCGTGCACTTTCAGACACACACATGCATATAAGCGCAGACACCACACACACTAATCCACACACACCGGCTTGTGCTTCTTCTTTTCCACTTTTCTTCTTCACACAGCAAATCGTCACAAATGCATTCAAGTGTTTGTTTTGTTTTGATACACTTTAGCCGGTAAATGTCCACTAGGGTCTCAAGTGTTTTTTTTTGTGTTTTAATGGCTTTAATTTGAATTTGTTAACTGCTTTAAAATTGTCTGTTTCTTATCACATAATTATTTTATTAAATTCACAGAGCCACAATTAAAGTTTTCTTATGACAGTTTCAAATGTACAATTTCAGTTGGATTAGCAGCACCGCTCTCATTTGTTCCTCTCTTCTTCTCTTTTCGCACTGCACATCGATCAACACTTGCATGTTCTGTGTATGTGTATGTATGTTTTTTTCTGATACACTTTTGGCGGGAACTGTCCACGGGTGTCTCAAGTATTTTTATTGTTGATTTAATAGCTTAAGATGAGATTTTATTTGCAAAATCCATCGAAAACGTTTTCTTTAATGACATAGATAGATATTCTTTAAGTTCTAACAATGTTTCACTTCGGCACTTGAACAATAAGATTTTGGCGCGGTCACAATTTCAATTGTAATTATTTTGCTGTTTAATGTAGA
>VNJN01003892.1:0-15240 GCA_008042485.1 Drosophila mayri | reverse complement strand
AAGTGCATCTCCGTGGTCATGTAGTACAAACGTGAAATCGTACTACATCTTGATGCTTTTGTGTTCATTCCAGCTATTGCGTGCTTTCAGTCCTACTGCACTCTGCGCGGCAATGTCCTTAACGAACAGTTATATCGGCATTATGTTGAGGATAGCATTAAGGGCAGGTGCGGGGCAAAAACGATCGGTAGCGGTAAGCCACTTCCAGTAGTCAGCAGCCAAAGTCACTTTTTTGGGCGAGTCAACCCGCGGACGATGCCCGAACCCAGGGCGAACCGCCGTCACCGAGACGAAAACGACATAGACGCGAGAAGCCCGACGGCCAAGACGACGGCGCTTCCTGGTTCCCGACGTATCAGATCCGAAAACTCTGTCCATCGATTTGTTTAAGAAAGAGCCAGATATATAAGATAAGAGGGAAACGACCAAACTTCTCTTACAGTTACCACGCGGACTAAAAATTTACTGAACGGATCCTGGCCGTCCCTGAGCTATCTGGGAATCTGCGGCAAGACCGTCACAGTTGGCGCCCAAACGGTTAAGAGTGGTAGTAAGAGAAATCCCGAAACCAGGAGAGCAGGTCCGGCTGGGCATACATAACCCGAGTTGGCGGAATACATGAAAGAAGTCGAGGTGGACTGAATACAAATATGGAGCGGAGAAACGTGGAGTACCTGGACCGAGCACAAAGTTGACGAATACGGTACCAGAGAGAGAGTTTATTTTAACTTGCACACAGTACTCTAAAGGGATCATGCAGTTAATATGAGGTTCTACAATGGCGCAAAACTAAGGGTATGTACGATCTAGTATTTCTATTCGGGACGTGGAAATTGATCTGGCCTAACAAGTCAGTACATTCCACGTCACCGTTAATTAGGTTACAAATGAAGGTTATGCCTAGCCTAGTTCTACGATTGGCTAAGGAGGGTAAGTTAATTAGGAGAAGTCTACTATAATAGGAGGGTAATCTCTGGTCAGCATCCCAGTTTAAAACGCGTAGAGCGAAAAGTAAAAAGTTCTTTTGAACCGATTCAATGCGTTTACTATGGACTCCGTACTGTGGGCTCCAAACGCAAGATCCATATTCTAAGATAGGGCGAACTAATGAAATATATAAAGTTTTAGTAACATAAGGATCATCGAATTCTTTCGACCGCCGTTTAATAAATCCCAGCATACCCCTGGCTTTATTTACCATGTACGAAATATGATCAATAAAGTCAAGTTTCGGATCCAGACGGACCCCCAAGTCATCGACTGAGTTAATTCTTTCTAAAGAGCAGCAGTTAAGAGTGTAAGTTGCAAGCTTGGGAATGACACGAGAGAATGTCAGTAGCTTACATTTAGAGCCATTTAAGTTTAGTAGGTTTATGCGGCACCAGGTTTGGAAGCTATCAAGATCTGATTGTAAATCAGACTGGTAAGCGACGTCCTGGTATTGCACGCAAAGCTTGACACCATCAGCGTACATGAGTTCTCTAGAATTTGTCAAAACTTCCGGCAGATCATTAATAAATAATGTAAACAACAAAGGACCCAGGTGGCTCCCTTGCGGGACACCAGAGGTGACTCGGAGAACATAAGATAAATTGTTTTTAAAAAGGACCTTTTGCGTCCTGCCAGTCAGATAACTAGAGATCCACCATTAAGTCGAGTTTTCTGAGGAAGAAGGTTATTATGGAAGTCCCTTATAATGAAGGAAGTGAGCTCCAAAAGGTTTGTAGTTGTTGATCTTCGCTTTACAAATCCATGCTGACATGGAGAAATTACTGATCTGCAGAGGTGCTGCAAATGTGGAGTGATTATGTTTTCGAAAAGTTTAGGGATGTCCGAAAGCTTAGAGATTCTGCTATAGTTATTGGCCTCCAATTTGTTACCTTTTTTGTGGAGAGGAATAATGAATGTCTCCCTCCAAATAAGGGGAAAGTTCGAGGTTTCCAAGGATAAGGTAAACAATTTCAGAATGGGCGAGCACAGGGCATCAGCACAATACCTAAGCACACAGCCCGGTATTCCGTCGGGACCTGGCAGATAAACTGGCTTAACACGATGAAGATCTAAAAGGAGAGAGCTTTCGTCTAAATGTGGACAGAAAATTAGGTTCGATCTAGGCAAGCTATAAGAATACGTCTGATTTAGGTCAGTGGAAGTGGAGTATGTTGTTTAAAAAAATTGGGCAGAAAGATCGGCAATAGCCTGATCGCCCTTTACTGTTGCGTTTGCAAACGAGAGTGAGGAAGGATGAGTCTTACGTTGAGCATTAACAACTTTATAAAAATTTTTAGGATCCTGAGAGAACTGGACCCTACAACGAGTCAAATAGTTTTTGTAACACTGTGCGTTCAGTACGAAGTTGACCGAGCCGATATTTAGTTAGAGAGGTCAGAACGAGAATCAGTTTTTCTAAATTTCGTGTACAGCCTTGACTTTACATTTTTCAAGCGACTCAATTCTTTAGTAATCCAAGGTGGTTTATTTGAAGTTGAGGGATAGTATAATGGAACACATTCCGAAAAAAATGAATTCATCGCATGGTAGAAAATGTCTGCAGCATCAGACATGTCATATATGTTATATATAAATCAGACCAATTGTAGTCAGAAATAAAATTATTCAGCCGGTCGAAATGCGACTTGCGAAAGCAGTAAACTTTTTTGGCTGGTCTATCAGATATTTTTTGTATTTCAGCACCAATATCGAGTGTCACATCGAAAGTAGGATAATAAAGATCTTCAGGTTGCGTCAGAGCCGCAACCCTCGCTAAACTGACGCTCGCTGGATCAGTGACAAAACAAAGATCAAGCAAGCGCTCTAAGGAATTTCTTGTATGGTTGAGACAGCGAAATGTCGAACAAGCCAGCAATAAAGTCATGTTGTTTTGAGGTATTAGAGGAGCTATTTAGGGACCAAATAGCCCAAAGGATATTAAAATCACCCAAGACTACTAAATGATCTATATCCGAAAGCATATTGGGAACCATCCGTATGGCGGAAAGGTGGTTCCAGAAAATAGGCAGTTCCGACAGTTCCGCCTGACAGTCCGATCTAGCCGATAGATCGTGAACGCAGCTGGGAAAACTTCGGAGCTAAGAATCTCCGACTTTAACCAGGTTTCTGTGAACACAATAACATGGGAGGCGAATGCAAAACTATCAGAATACAATTTAGGCTGCTTACTACGTAAGCCTCTCGCATTAACAGAGTGGTATTATTTTTTTTTTTTGACAGTTAGACAGTTAGAGGATGTAGAGGGCACAGTGGTCAGATAGGGCATAGGAAGAGTTATCCCAACAGGCCGTTTCTTTTTCTTCGCTTCATATTCTTTGACGACAACATACTCAGGCCAGAACTTGGTTGAGCATATCGTGCCAAAGAATTCGTTTGGGATATTTATTTTGAAGGATGAAATATCCCCAGCGTAAGAAAATTTGAATTTTTCCACCTTTAATTTTAAATTTTCAGCTCTAACTTTGCCTCGTATAAGAGCAATGACATCATCAGATGTTTGACGATGGGAGAGCCCCGAAACAAATATCTGTTTCATAGGTGGGATAGCGATGAGGGCTTTTAGTGAGACAGGCTGCCAGGCTGCCTGGAGTGCCCATATTGGCCGGTATGTTCTGGGGGATACATTTACGGGGCTATGAAGGGTGAAAATTTGTGCTCCCATAGGAGACGAAATAAAAATTTGCGGTGGAACAGCAACTTCGGGTACCGACTCTTTCTTAACGCTTGACCTCAGAATTCTGGGAGTTAATTCTAAGGTCGAGGGCTGAGTCAAAGGCAGCTGTTGAGAGCCCGCCGCAGGTTGTTCGGATCCGTCGCAATACTGCACTCCATTTGCAGTTTCTTTGCGCCTTAAATTAAGATCATTTGACAAAACAGCCTTTTTCCTTTTTCTGAAAAGCAGACGATATCGGAAGACATTATTGAAGATTTGCCACTGTACTTGTAGCAATAGGATAAGGGGGCGAACAGATATGAGAGAAAAGGTGCAGCTGCAACGAGAGAGTTGAAGCACTAGAGAGAAAGGGAGTGTGCGAGTTAGCGAGCTTAGAAAACTTTAGTTGTCTCTACAGGGCAACAACAGCTAAACGGGAGAGGTCCAAAGAGGAAATGCAAAAACACAGAAAGAGCAAACACTGGCAGCAAAAATAAATATTAAAAATAAAGGGATTAAGATTGAATTAATAAAGCTGCTGTTTAAAATAAACCCCGGCGGTTTCAATGTAAAGATTTTTACGAAAACGAGAGCGCAAGAAAAAAACACGACCGTTCACGACAATTGCCACCGTAAAAACCATTGAATGCTGTGAGAAGGCGAAGCCGACCTGAGCAGATAGGCCATGCGGTGACGACCCAGAATACACGGGAATATGGACAGACCGGGGTATACATGAGGTCAGCCGTTGTGGAGGAAGGCACGGACGCGGAGGTGCAGGAGGAGGACAACAAGGAGGAAGATCAAAGCAAGGAAGACGAGCAAATACCGACAAGCATGAGGAAAGGAGATAGAAGAAGGCACTTAGCAGCCGACAGCGGTAAGCCACTTCCAGTAGTCAGCAGCCAAAGTCACTTTTTTGGGCGACCCGAATCTTTGAATTTGGGTTGCAATAACTTGTCGAAAGACTTTCGAGTCGCGGCATCTAATTCGACTTACCGAATTCTCTCTCTCTCTCTCTGAAGACTTTCGAGTCCACCCGCCCTCTCTCTCTGAAGACATTTGAGTCCAAACATTCTCGCCCGTGCACTGAAGACTTTCGAGTCCGCCGCATCTCTCGCTGAAGACTTTCGAGTCCAACCATTCTCTCCCGTGCTCTGAAGACGCATCTCTCTCTGAAGACTTTCGAGTCCGCAAACTGTATACTTGCGAGTCCGCCTCTCTCTGAAGGCTTCCGAGTCAACCCGCGGACGATGCCCGAACCCAGGGCGAACCGCCGTCACCGAGACGAAGACGACATAGACGCGAGAAGCCCGACGGCCGAGACGACGGCGCTTCCTAGTTCCCGACGTAGCAGATCCGAAAACTCTGTCCATCGAATTGTTCAAGAAAGAGCCAGATATATTTAAGTTAACTGAATTCGCTCAACTGTTCTCATTGGAAAACGGGCAAACTTCTCTTAAAGGTACCACTCGGACTACAAATTTACTGAACGGATCCTGGCCGTCCCTGAGCTATCTGGGAATCTGTGGCAAGACCGTCACAAGTTAAAAGCTGGAACCTTAGTTTTTCTGGTGAAGAGCCTTAGTTTTGTTATTGGGGGGTTTATATATAGTCCACAGGTATTTACACATTCATTTAAGTGCCCCAGCGCGCCTGTTATAATACCACTGATAACGGCAGGAAAGGGTTTTTCAATATGCCGTTCATGTTTATCAGCCATAGTAAGAGTGACAGCACCCCTCCCTGAGTTGTGCCTCTCTTCACTGCTTGCGTGAGGTGAGTGCCACTCAGTTCGGCTGTGATCATCCTACTCGTTAGCATAACCCCGATCCACTCTCTGATGCCTTTCTTCCTACATAACGAGTTGAGGGAGCTCAGAATAGAATCGGTATTCACGTTGTTAAACGCGCCTTCGATGTCTAGGAAGGCAGCCATAATGTATTGTTTGTAGAGTAGTGACTTTTCAGAAAGTAGTAAGTTTTAAGAACGAATAAGATGAGGTTTATCGGCCTATAACCCTTCGCTAGGATGTGTCCCCTCCTGCCTGACTTTAGTGTGAATACGACTTTCGCATCCCTCCACTGGAGTGGAATATACGAAAGTCCTATGCCAGTCTTGTTTATGGCTTTCAGCAATCTAAAGATGCTATCCTAAGCTGTTTGTATTATTTCCAGTATTATGCCGTCCGAGCCCGGGCTTTTGTCGATTGCCCATTGGATTCTTTCCGTGGTAATGATCCCTTTCGTCGATGTGCATACCTGAGAGTTCCTTCCCCTTTCGGGTGCCTTCGTCTTCTCGTTACCTGCTTGTTTACCTGTTCGTCTAGGTCAAAGATTGTCTCTGAGCTTCCCCAGAGCGTGTGCCTTGCGTTAGCATCGCAGGCTAACACCAGGGTCGCCGTTATATCTTTGGCCATTTGCAGCAGTTTCACTACCGATTCAGGCGGGGCAGGTTCATCATGGGTCATGTATGACGAAGCGATCATAACTTCGCTGCCATCCGCTATCACGAATCTGGCCATTGCTAGATCAGATGTGCTGAGAATGAAACAGAGAAAGTTTTTATACCCGCTACCCATAGGGTAGAAGGGTATTATAACTTTGTGCCGGCAGGAAATGTATGTAACAGGTAGAAGGAGGCATCTCCGACCCTATAAAATATATATATTCTTGATCAGCATCAACAGCCGAGACGATCTAGAAATGTCCGTCTTTCCGTCTGTATGTCTGTGTGTCTGTCCGTCTTCGTATGAAACACTAGATCTCAGAGACTATAAGAGATAGAGCTCTATTTTTTTCCGACGGTATTGTTATGCTTGCACGCAGATCAAGTTTGTTTCAAGTTTTTACTACGCCCACTTCCGTACCCGCAAATCATCAAAAACGAAATAAAATCTTATAATTTTAAAGCCAGTATTCTAAATATGACTGCTTATGAATAAACGCTGCCGTGACTGAACAATGTATAAGTAAAATAAAGCGGCGATGCCGAACCAAACATCGATCGCAACAGCGACGGAAACCCAACGTCGGTCACAACAACAACGCCAGCCAAACATGGACCGGCCACCAGCACGTTATCGATCGAGCCACAGACGGCTACGAAGACGAACAACAGACAAAGAACGCAGAGAGCCAAAAACTTCGACGTCGGCAGCGACCAATCAACAACGCCGCTGCAAGCGTCACGATCATCAGTGAACACATACAAGATGCTGCTGCAGAACTTTTGAACACCAGCGCCCAAGGAAAGGAGAAGGAAGAGGGCGAACGGAAAAGTACTCGATTGCCGAACAGAGTGGAGTATGAGCAGCCGAGGCGAACAGACGCGTGCTCAAGGGGAGTTGGATTTTGGCAGACGAAGAGAGCAGACGAAGGCATCCCTGGCAGCCCCTAGTAACGTGGTGAGAGAGGTAGATCCTGGGTAGCGGACCATTCAACTGCGCGCCCCAGCGGGTCCCGCCCATCGGCGGACACGACCCCGAACCCGGTTTTACGGGGCTGCGGCGGCTCCCCAATGGCCGGGCCGAAAGCGACGGTTTTCTCGGCTTTCCCACCCTTCTTCCCCTCTCTTTGCCTAAATTCGGCCACACCGGCAGACGGACCTGCCTGTCCCTGTAAACATACAAATATATCTGTGAAGCGTCCTGAGGCCGAAGAGTATATATCCCAGCCGTAGAAAGCAAACTTACAACTTTACATAAGTTTTTTGTTACTATATTGTTACCATATCTTCAGTTGGACAGTACTTAAGTTCAATTGAATTTTCATTATAAATTTCGCGAATATAATGTTAACAAATCTATATGTTTTGATCCTAAATGATAAACAGGGGTTTGAATTAAATTCATAGTATTTAAATTACCTCCATGTCTCATATAAAATGTATATTATAAATACAATTTTATCTTATTTAAGACTTTTCGGATATATGTATATGCTTCTGTTGCTGCATGGACAGTGCTATATATTCAGCCTTTGTGATGCTTAATGCCACTGACGTCTGTTTCTTGATTTCCCATTCGAATCTGCTGCCTCCTAAGATGAAGACATGTCCACTAGAGACTTGTAGAGTCTGATATTTAAGTTTTCAATTCAGTGTAGTCCTTAGGTATCTTAAGCTGCTGCTAAATGCTCCGCATGTGAGTTGGTGTTCCGTTTGGATAGCTTGCACACCCAAGTGCAACATATCCGGTCGCGTAGAGATGGCTACATACATGAGTGACCCTATAATTAATTGGTAGTCCATCTGATCCACCAGCTGACAGAATTGACTTTCACATTTGGGTTGGAAGTCTGCATCCAACGGTACTGAGGTGGTATGACAATTGGTCATGCCGAACTGGTCCAAGAGTTGTTGAATATGCTGTTTTTGGTTTATAGTGATAGCGCCAGTTGACCTCGTTCAATTCTCATGCCAATAAATTTTGTGAATTGGAACTTATCGACAATCTGAAATGTATTAGTAATTACTCGCTTTATCTCCTTCAACTCATCAAGGTCTGAACTGCAGACCTGCGCTTGCACACGCTGTGAAGCCAATTCAATGCAGCGTCTCGTCTAGCTTTAAATTCCACATTCGACCAGACTTTTTTTTATTTTTTTTTTTTTGCGCGAGTCCCACGCCCACCTCTCGCCCAACCGACCGAGGGGCGCAGCCGTGTAACGTACGGCACGAAACGCGTACTAGATAGACGCGAGAAATAAACGATAGAATAGAACGAGGAAGATTCAAGATATACTACGGGCTAGTACTACAAGCAATACAGTTTTTAGTTTTTGAAGGCTTTCTATGCCTTCAATACTACTAAATAGGCGATTGTAATCCGTACATAGGCAAAGTTTAGCGTCATCAGCATACATGAGTACTCTGGTACTCCTGCGGCAAATCATAGATAAACAATGTAAATAACAGTGGTCCAAGGTGACTACCCTGTGGGACGCCGGATGTGAGCCTGAGGCTATTGAATAGAACATTTCTGAACAGAACCTTTTGGGTCCTGTCACTTAGATAGCTCGAAATACACTTAAGAAGAGCAGTAGGAAACCCCATTGAATCAAGTTTCCTAACCAGAAGAGAATGATTAACCGATTCGAAGGCTTTACTGAAGTCCGTGTAAATAGCATCGGTTTGAAGGTTTTGTTGGAAGCCCCTAATAACAAAAGCTGTAAGTTCCAAAAGATTGGTCGTGGTTGATCTTCGCCTCATAAAACCATGTTGACATGGAGAGATGACGGATCTGCATAGATGTTGCAGGTGAGGAGTGATTACATTCTCGAAAAGTTTAGGGATTGCTGATAACTTTGAGATACCTCTTTAATTAACGGCATCCGATTTGCTACCTTTTTTGTGGAGAGGAATAACAAATGATTTCCTCCAAATAAGGGAAAATTCTGAGGATTCTAATTATAAGGTAAACAATTTTAGAAGTGGGTTACACAGCGCCTCGGAGCAATACCTAAACACAGAGCCCGGTATACCATCGGGACCTGGTGAATAAACTGGCTTAACACATTGAAGATCACGAATAAGTGAGCTTTCGTTTAAAAAAGGACAGAAGATTAAGGGCATACTCGGCATAACTGGAGAAAATATATGATCTGAAGATGTTCAGTCCAAATAAGTAGTAACTGTGCAAAGAGATTAATTAATTAATTTTTATAACACTGAGCGTTAAGCACAGAAAAATTAGATCGAGCACTTAGGTAAGATGAGAAAGCCGTTTTTGAACCAGTGAGTTTAAATTTTATAAAAAGCCTAGATTTTACGCTTTTTAAGCGTGTCAGCTCTTTGGTAAACCAAATTGGTTTATTAGAGACCAACGGGTAAGTTTCAGGAACACATAAAGAGAAAAATGAATTCATAGCACTGTAAAAGATATAAACGGCGGATGCCATGTCCGAGCTTGTGTGAAGTTTTGATCAATCAAATTCAGTTATAAGAGTGTTTAGCCTCTGATAGTCAGCCTTTCGGAAACAGCGGCAAATAATGTCAAAGAGCTGGGATAAGACATTTATCTTGAAAGATGAAATGTCTCTGGCATACGAAAATTTGAATTTTTCCACCTTAACATTTCCAGCTTGTATTTTGCCTTGAATATATGCTAGGACATCTTCATATGCGAGATCAGGGGCAAACTTCGAAACAAATATTGTTTTCGAAGGTGGGACTGCTGTGAGGGGCTTGCGTAACGAATTGTTACCAACACCGGATGGTAATTCGGGCAATGTTGGACCCTGGGTCGGTTTTTCTATAGGGTTTTGCGGAGCCAAAGAATTGGACTCCGCATTGGACAAAACGGACGATGCAGAAATTGTTGGCTGAGCGCCTTCCGATGCCACAACGACCGATTCGGTAACCAAATCTTTGATCGTTTCTGATCTCAGAACCATTGGAACGGGGACCAGGGGCTGTGGCGATAGGGAGTGGCAGGAAATTGGTTGCTGTCTCTCACACAGTTGCAGCCGACTAGCAGCAAATTTTTTGCGTTTCGGCGACTCATTTATAGCTTCATACTATTAAATTGAGCGTCTAGCGCGGAGAACAGGTCATTCGCCCTGCGAAAAGTGGCCATGATCTCAGAAAGGAAAAGGGAGATAAGATAAGATAACCGTCTTAGCACAAACTAAAAGGTGATTAATAATACATATTAATTACAGAGAAAAGTGCATGCACGCGCGGTAGCAAACGGTATTTGATTGTAGATATTTATATGATAAATTAGAAGAAATCCCGGTGGTTTTAAATCGAAAATAAACACAAAAGTCGGAGCGCAAAACAAAAACACGACCGTTCACTACGCAGAGAAAGATCGTCCATACACGGATTTCTTGAGGTTCATCCAATTGCTTTTTGGCATGAGGGCAAGTCTGCTATCTCTCAAGTCGAATTCTTTATTAGTGCCTTCTACTACTCTTACATCACCGTCAGCCACTCATTGTCGCTGGCCAAAGCATCTTTAATAGTTTGAGGTACTCGTTGATCATTTGTTAAAATGTTTTCTGCATCGTACTGCTTCGCTGATGCAGCACCATCATTATGTTCCATTCGTTCATCTCTGTTCACAATTACATTCTTGGTGACTTTATCATACGGGCGATACGCTTTGGATATACCATATCAGAGTATTTAACCGGTCCCCCCGACCGGAATTTTTTGTATTCGATTTTATTTAATGCTACTGCCTTGCACCCGAATGTTTATAGATAACTTACTATGGGGTTTCTACCGTTCCATGCTTCATATGGAATTATATTTACCAATGCCATAGTTGCGGATCTATTGCGTAAGTATGCAGTAATGTGTACAGCTTCCACCCAAATTCTTATCCAATGCTTTAATTATAAGTGCAAACTTGTTGGTGAATAAAAACTTCCGAACATTTTCTTGCAAGTGTTGAAAGCTATACTTCCTGACTCTTTCTGCAACGTTTTCCTTTCAAGTGAGCTTCGGGTCCAGTATCACTCCTAGATACCTTGCTTGCTCAGATAGTGTTAGCTTTATGCCACTTTCACTCGGCATGTTGAAAGCTGGAACCTTGGTTCTTCTGGTGAAGAGCCTTAGTTCTGTTATTGAGTGGTTTATATATAGTCTACAGGTATTTACCCATTCATTTAAGTGTCCCAGCGCGCCTGTCATAATACCACTGAAAACGTCAGGAAAGGGTTTTTCAATATGCCGTTCATGTTTATCAGCCATAGTAAGAGTGACAGTACCCCTCCCTAAGGTGTGCCTCTCTTCATTGCTCGCGTGAGGTGAGTGCCACTCAGTTCGGCTGTGATCATCCTACTCGTTAGAATAACCCCGATTCACTCTCTGATGCCTTTCTTCCTACCTAACGAGTTGAGGGAGCTCAGGATAGAATCGGTATTCACGTTGTTAAACGCGCCTTCGATCTCTAGGAAGGCAGCCATAATGTATTGTTTGTAGAGTAGTGACTTTTCAGAAAGTAGTAAGTTTTAAGAACGAATGAGATGAGGTTTATCGGCCTATAATCCTTCGCTAGGATGTGTCCCCTCCTGCCTGACTTTGGTATGAAAACGACTTTCGCATCCCTCCACTGGAGTGGAATATACATCAGCAATCTAAAGATGCTATCCTAAGCTGTTTGTATCATTCCCGGTTGTATGCCGTCCGGGCCCGGGCTTTTGTCGATTGCCCATTGGATTCTTTCCGTGGTAATGATCCCTTTCGTCGATGTGTCTACCCGAGAGCTCCTTCCCCTTTCGGATGCCTACTTCTTCTCTTTACCTGCTTGTTTACCTGTACGGCTAGGTCAAAGAAAATATATCTGTGGTCAGGGAAGGAGTGTTGTGTCGATGCCGTCCAGTTGGGTAGTTCCAGGCACTGATTTGGGCAGGACGGGAACAGGAGCACCCCGCCGCTGGGGTTAATTCCGGGCGTGGGTGTGGGCGGCGGCCGTTGGGTCTCCAAGTCGCCTGCCCGATCTCAGAATGTGCCGTAGGGATTAGCCCAGGCGCCGCTGATGGGAAATTACGAGTCAAGGGGCATATTTAGTGGAGGGCGACGGCTCGTCGTTGGGATACCTCGGCGGAGCCGCCGGGCCGCGGCAGCTCGGGCACGCCGGCGTCGCGGTTTTAGGTTTGGGTTGCGGGCGCGGGAGCGGGCTGCTGGGTGATCCCGAGCCACGACTCCAGTCTCTAGGGGGGGAATCTGGCTGCTGGGAGACCCCGAGCCGGTAGTTTCTGACCCGCCCAGCGTGGGCAATGTAATCTGGCAGTTGGGAGTCGAGAAAACCCACCCTAAAAATCCTCAAAACCTCGGCCCCTCCATTTCCTGGCATTTACAATTATAAATTTAAGCATAGTATCCAGACAGTAAAACGTTTCGCAGCGGAACAAATGTTTTATCTTTTATAAAGTGACCGCTGATTTTACTATTTGTTTGGCATTTTTGGTCGGCAAATGATGCGGTCATACATGCTTGTTTGGCATTTTTGGCCGGCAAATGATGCGGTCATACATGCTTGTTTACATTTACATTTTAAAATTGTCAATAAAAAATGAACAAGAAAATAAAAACTACTATTGCAATGGCAGTAATTATTGTCGTAATAGATAAGGAAGATTCTTAACCTAATAAGAAGCGATACAAGTATTGGGTGAGGCCATAACAGCGAGATCAATTAAAGGGCAATATTCTTCCTATGTACGAATTGTTTNGGCGCTATCAGGATAGATCGCAGGCGACGAAGGACCATGTGCAGGAGTGGGCGGAGGAATAATCCCAAAATAAGGCCGGCTTCTCTGGGGGTGGTTGTCCAAGTCCAAACAAAAAGTAGTCGGCGATTTTCAGCTTCACAATTATCTTTATTCACTTTTTAAAGTCTGGATTATAACTAAACTTAAGCCTACAAGAGAAAAGCCTGGGACCGCGGAGTGGTGGGTTTCGTCGGAGAGGGAGAGCCAACGGAGAGCGGGAGTGCAAGCGAGAGTGCAAGCGCCAGTGCAGCGCTCGCTCTCACACTGCCGCCCAGAACTAAGCGCCCTTGTGGCGCGAACACCCCCTAATATCATGTCCCACCATAATCTAATTGTATTTCATCCCGACATTTACATAATTGTTTCCAACAAGGTTTATTCTATTTTTATTTTATTCGAATCGATTCAAACCGATATAATAATTCCGTTGCTCCACTATCTAAGCACCATATATTTTTATTGAGCGAAATACTTTTGCTTAAAATCCTCAAGGAGATAAAAGCTTTTGCGCCCTCGTCCCGACTCAGTGAGGAAGCCTAGGATTGCTGACAACTTCAGTCCTCCTACGCTGTCCAGTGACTCCAGCTGTTGGGCACCGAAGTAGCGTAGTCTTCTGTTGTTTAGCGCCGTGAAGAAGCAGAGCAGATGTTCCGGAGTCTCGTGCTCCGTAGCTTGCAGCTTCTGCAGATTGCATTGTGTAGCAGTCCCATTTTCATTGCGTGCGATCCAATCGCACAATGTCCTGTGGCGACCGCCTTTAGTCTGCTAATATCCTTTTCGCTGTTGAATAACAGTTCGCTTTTCCCTTCTTCACTTAGAATACCTATCTCTGCAATATCTCATCCAACACCAGAAAATATAAGCAATATTTTAAAACTTATTAAACATTTTAATATATATTATCAAATCTAAAAATTAGATGACTACAATTAATTAAATTCAATCCTATTAAATAGTATGTAAACAAAGTAAAAACAAACTGAAAACAATGCAGCCGAAGGCCCCAGCCGCCATGGCTTCTGTAGTAAAATTAAGTTTTGTAAACCTTAGTCTACTATCTTATAATAAAATTATATCAATAATTTACATTCTTATCATTTTTTTTGCTTGTTTTATAGTTAAAAAATCTGCAGCAAACTTGTGACGGTCTGCCGCCCAGATTTCGGATAACTCAGGGACGGCCAGAGTCCGTATAGTAGTCCGAGTGGTAGCTGTAAGAGGTACTCCCCAATCCCCCAGTGAGAACAGTGTCGAGAATTCGGTGTCTTAAGTAGGTTTCTTAATTTATTAGATATTAGGGTTTACAGAGGTGTCGATTGGATCGTCGGGTTGGCTGCACCCTGGTCGTCTCGGCTTTGGGTAGCCCGCCGGGCAACTTGGGCTAGATCGTCGCCTCGGAGCGTCGATCGGTCCGGTCGGGGAGCGAGCACGTTCGGTTCGACCCGGGAGTCGTCGGTGCCGCGGGATGCCCCAATCGGTCGGTCCTGGGTCCGGGAGCCTGTGGAGAAAAGAGTAGAGAGGGAAAAGGGGCAACTCGGAAGTCCTTCCCAGAGAGTAGGCGCAGTGGACTCGGAAGTCCTCGACAGGATAGAGAGAGCGGTGGACTCGTAAGTCTTCCGTTGGAGAGAGATGCGATGGACTCGTAAGTCTTCCGAGAGAGAATTCGCGGCGGACTCGTAAGTCTTCGGGAACGGCAGACAGAGGCAGTGGGCTCGAAAGTCCTCAGAGAGAATGCGCGGTGGACTCGTAAGTCTTCGGGAACGGTAGAGAGAGTGGGCGGGGACTCGAAAGTCTTCAGAGAGAGAATTCGCGGTGGACTCGTAAGTCTTCGGGAACGGCAGAGAGCGAGAGGTGGACTCGTAAGTCTTCCAGAGAAGCAGGAATTCGGTGGGCCGAATTCTTCGGCGAGACTCGTAAGTCCGTCGGCGCGAGGGCGATTCGGCGGGCCGAATTATAAGTCGGGGCGGGGGGACTCGAAAGTCTGCAGAGAGGAGAGAAATTCGGCGGGCCGAATTATAAGTCGAGACTCGCAAGTCGTTCGACTATTTATGGGCAACCCAAATCCGAGGATTCTGGTCGCCTAACCAACAAGTGACTTTTGCTGCTGACTACTAGGAGTGGGCTACTAGAGACTTACCGCTCCTGATCGCTGCCGGCTGCTAAGTGATTTCCTTCAGCCAGCAGCCCGTCTTATATAGCGAGTTGCGGGTTCTAGTGTGCCCGCCGCGATCGTTCGCTTCCTCTTCTTTTCCTATATAACCCTGCCTTCCTAGTGTGACCTTTCCTTGGCGCGCGCGCGTTTATAATTTAAATTCAAATATTTTATTATTCTTGATTTCTTTTGTTCTTGTT
>VNJN01003887.1:0-22577 GCA_008042485.1 Drosophila mayri | reverse complement strand
GTACACAGTCCTACCGATGCCGAGTCTGCAGTGGGATACACCCGCTGAAGAAGTGCCGCCGCTTTCTGCGGTTAAGCGCCGAGACGCGGCTCCGAGCGGTTCTCGTCAACCGATATTGCTCCAGTTGCTTGGCCCACGAGCACTCTGACGGACCGTGTCGGCGAGGGGACTGCTGCAAGACGTGTGGTTAGGATCACCACTCATTGCTGCACATCGTGGAGAAGCCGCGGACTCGGCGCCAACCGCATCAGGAGGAGCACCGGTCACGGTCGTCGTCCACTACGTTCCGGCACCCACGAGCCGCTCGCAAGCCGGTGGCATCCCGGCGTTCATCGGCAACGTCTCGGCATTCTTCCGCCACTGGCCGGCTGTCTTCAGACGCTCCACGGCCTTCGTCCGCCACTCATCGGGTGCCGCCCCATGTTCGTCCGCCCACACCGGCTGCATCTAGGCAATCTTCCGCCACTCGTCAAGGGCCCCCACAGGATGCGGCCGCGGCGCCAACTCTGTCGTCGCTGCTGCAGCGAAACAGTGTCAATATTCTGCCGACGGCGCTCGTGCGGATTGACACCGGGACCCGGATTTTCGACACGGGGGCCCTTATTGACCCGTGCACGCCCTTGAGCTGCATTGATGCTTCGCTAGCGGCGTGTTTCCGTCTGCCCACTACTCGTGTGGGGGACGAACAGGTCTGTTCGGCCACCGTGGGATCAAAAACCGACGAGAGCGTGCGGCTGGACGTTATGTTCAAAATCGAGCCTCACGTCCGCGTTCGTACACCGTGCCGAGAGCTGAGCGATGCGGTGCGTGCCCACTTCCGAGGCATCACTCTGGCTGACGAGCGGTTCTATTTGCCATCCACGATTTCCGTCGTTCTGGGCGCGGACATGTATCCGCGCATCACTCAGCCGGGCTTCCTGAAGATTCAGGACGGGCTACCGGTGGCCCAAAGCACAATTTTTGGATGGGTCGTGTCTGGAGCCTGCCACCAGCCAGCCAACCAGATCCTCCAAAGAAGCAACCTGAAGATCCTTATCATCCTACTTTCGATGTGACTATCGACGATGGAACATTTTAGTAATGAGGTATCCGCAAGGCTGACTATCAGACGCTAAACACTCTAATAACAGAAATAGATTGGTCAAATCTTCACACGAGCTTTGACATGGCATCCGCCATTGATATCTTTTACCATGAACTCATTGTTCTCTTTATGTGTTCCTGAAATCTACCCGTCGGTTTCTAACAAACCAATTTGGTTTACCAAAAAGCTGACACGTTTAAAAAACTTTAAAGGCGTTTGGCTTCATAATAAATATAAACTCACTGGTTCAAAAACGGCTTTCTCATCTTACCTAAGTGCTCGATCTAATTTTTCCGTGCATAACGCTTAGCGTCTCAATCTCTTCGCCGAGTTGTTTAAAACTTTATACTCGCCCACAACATCTTCAGAACATACATTTTGTGCAGCTATGCCCAGTTCGTCATGTCATCAGTCCTATTTTAAACGAAAGCTTACTTATTCGTGATCTTCAACGTGTTAAGCCAGTATATTCACCTGGTCACGATGGGGCTCTGTGCTTAAATTGTTTACTTTATCTTTAGAATCAACAGAATTTCCCCTTATTTGAAGGGAGTCATTTATTATTCCTCTCCAAAAAAAGGTAGCCAATCGGATGCCAGTAGCTATAGGGGGATCTCTAAGTTATCGGCAATCCCCAAACCTTTCCTCACTTGCAACATCTATGTAGATCCGTCCTCTCGCCATGTCAGCATGATTTTATGAGGCGAAGATCAACCACGACCAATCTTCTGGAACTTACCTCTTTCGTTTTTAGGGGCATCCAACAAAACTTTCAAACCGATGTTATTACACGGACTTTAGAAAAGCTTTCGACTCGGTTAATGATTCTTTTTTGGTCAGGAAACTTGACTCAATGGGGTTTCCTAGTGATCTTCTTACGTGGATTTCGAGTTATCTAAGTGGCAGGACCCAAAAGGTTCTCTTCAGAAACATTCTATCGAGTAGCCTCAGGGTCACTTCCGGCATCCCACAGTGTAGCCACCTTGGACCACTGCTATTCACATTGTTTATCAATGATTTTCCGCAGGCTCTAACCAAATCCAGAGTACTCATGTATGCTGATAACATTAAACTTTGCTTGCAGTATAGGGACAGTTCATGCCAATCTGACCTACAATCGGATCTTGATAACTTCCAAGCATAATGTCATGCTAGCGACTTAAATCCCAACAGCACTAAATGCAAACTAATGACATTTTCACGTGTCACTCCCCTGCTTGCCACTTATATGCTTAACGATTGCTCTTTGGAAAGAATTACTATTGTTGACGATCAGGGTGTTCGTCTGGATCCTAAACTTTCGTTCTCAGATCACATTTTCTGTATGGTTAACAAAGCCAGAGGCATGTTAGGATTCGTTAAAAGGTGGTCTAAGGAATTCGATTCTCCTTATGTGACGAAGGCTCTCTTCACTTCGTTAGTTCCCTCTATATTGAAGTGTGGTTCGTGTGTCAGGAGTCTTCAATTTGGAGTCCATAGTAGCCGCATTGAATCTGTCCAGAAGAATTTTTTGCTTTTCGCCCTCCGTGGCCTACCCTGGGATGCTAACCTTAGATTAGCGTCTTACTCTAGTAGACTTCTCCTACTTAACCTACTTTCTTTAGCTAACCGTAGGACGATGCTTGGCGTCGTCTTTTTACACAAAATTATTCACGGGGATGTGGAGAGCCTCTACCTGCTAGGCCAGCTCAATTCTCATGTTCCCCGATTTCATCTAGAAACTTTATCCCTTTAGTAGTTAACCACTGTAGGCGTGAGTTTGATGTACATAAACCCTTTAGGGTCTTATGTACGGATTACAATCGCCTATTTAGTAGTTTTGAAGGCATTAAAAGCCTTCAAAAACTAAAAACTGTATTGCTTGTAGTACTAGCCCGTAGTATATCCTAATTTTCCTCGTTCTTATATATTTTTGAATTCTCGAGTTTATTTAGTAGGCGTTTCGTGCCGTACGTTACACGGCTGCGCCCTCCAGTCGGTCGGAGGTGGGCGTGGATCTCGCGCGAACAAAAAACAAATATTCTTGAGTTTTTTGTTTTACCTTTTTATCTGTGCTGCTCCAAAATCAGCGAGTGCGTATAAGCCCCTCGCCCTAACAACGCTGACGTTCCCTGGGTGAATCCGTGCAGTTGTACGCTTGTTTCGTCTTCTTAAACATACAGTTGAAGATCGGCTGCCCTACAATATGCTCGTCCCATTCGGCGTCATCGAGGCGTAGGATCCAAAAAATGGCGATGCTACTGCCACGTTGTGGATGCTCACACTCGGTTGCACGCATCCATGCTCTGCTGCCATGTCTGCCCAGTACTTTTTTCAAACAGTGGCTCCACAAAATGGTTGCTACTCGTTAGAAATGGCGGTCCACTCCAAGATGGCGGCAGCGTGCTATAGGTGACCCTCGCTCACAGTTAGTTGAGGCTGATTAGCGACTGCATTGACGATCCACTGTTCGCGCCAACTGCATTTGGTCCAGCGGTGATTGGCAAGCACTTGACGCGCTTAAGCTTTTCACGGCTTTAGACTGCTCCTTCTCCAGCGCTGCGATCCTTGCCTGGCAACTATTTAGCTGGCCGTCATTGGGTCAACCAGCGCAAGTTGCCCTTGCATCTATCATCCGTCACATATCCTTAAGCCAATTGAAAGGAAACTATTTCAAAGGCCAAGGCAGTGGCTGTAGCAAAAGTTTTATTCTGCACTTTATTCAATTTGCCTCACACAAGTTTAACGAAATTATATTTCCCCGCAGTGTGTTCTCATACTTTTTTTGCACGAAAATGAAAAATAACAATTTGGCGGCATTCACAGTGGCTATCTTAGTATGCCTAAGTTCAAAGGGCAAAAAATCCAAAATTTCTGTACACGGGTGGCTCCTCAAGTTTCGCGTTGCGGCATTATACAACACGCGGATCGGATTTCCATTTGCGGTGAATCGCCACGACAAGAAGTGATTGGGTTAGGTAATAAATGTTTGAAAATTAGAATTTTGAAATACATCATTAGTAAATTGAAGTCTATTTAACACTGCAACTACCAAGACGATCGAATATTTCCATACAAAAAAAAAACTTATGTGGAAAGGTATACGAAACACTAGAAATTAAGGGCTTAAGAACAACAAGAATTTGCACATGAATTACAAAGTGAGGCAGCCCGGCTTGATTGGCAATCAAAAATTGTCGAGCGAACAAAGGTAAACAAATTAATAATTTGCGACGCATAACACGAAAGTTATCAACTGCTGATTTGAACAGCATTTCGATACGATTGCGACAATGCATACTAGCATTCCAGCTTGCATCCCAGCGTTTGCCTTGAAGAACATTATTTCTAACTACAAAAATAATGAGTGAGGAATGGAAATGACCTGGACTACAGAATTCTGAATATTATTGGAACAATGCATTCATTCAAATCTATAACTGCCATGTCTAAAAACAGAAAGTAACAGCAATAATATGTATTGTGAAAAACCGTTAACCGGGTCAGCTAAATTAAATTTTACTAGTAGAAGAAAAGCTGTAAATTTGCGTTTTATTATCACTTTGGGGCTGCATTTAGTTTTCTATCCCAAAACTATCCCGCATGAAACAAAGTCTGAATGGGTAGCCACCTTTGAGAGCCCTATTCAATGGTCTTTCGCAATTTGTAATGCTTTGGGATTGTATAGAGTTTTAGAGTTGTGGCAAGACATGGAAAAGAAGTCGTACTCTTAGAGAGGAAACCCAACTGCAGCCACTGTTCTGCATATTAGGGTCGCTGAGATCAACCCCCACAAAAGCACTCGAAAACATAGTCGGCATTGACTCCCTAAACTTCCACGCGCATTTCATTTATGGGTCCCGAAGACTGGAAAACGTGTCACAACCATACTTAATACCTTAACATTTACACTGACGGCTCCAAGATGGAAGAAGAAGTAGGAGCGGGCAATGTATACTGTACAGACCCTGTTATGACACTGTCGTATAAGCTACCAAGCCAATCCAGTATATTTCAGGCGGTTTCAGAGATCGCCCTAACGCAGGAAAATAAAAAATGTTCCTAGAAAATGGAATACATAGTTTTTCAACAAAAAAAATTAAAAGTTATTTCAGTTTAATTTTATTTGTATTACAGAAATTTTGTTCCTTACATAATTAAACGCTCAAAAATTTTGAGGAAATATATGTTTATACTTGGTTCATCCATCTACATCAATACAAAATCACAGCATTCTTTAGAAACTTCAATTTAAATCTGCATCAATTATCTTATTGGTGTATGGAAAAATTCAATTTAAAATTTTCTCATAGAGGCTCTACTGAAATTAACTTAAGAAAAAATTTCATGTAAATTAATATTATTTTTTGTTGTTTTGCTGTTTTGCTTTGTAAGTATACAGGTTAATAGAATTTCTTACTAATTTGGACAACTACAAGCGTTTCTACCGTTTAAAGTTATCACAGTACTAAAATTGCTAAAAGTTTACAGTATTTATACTATTTAAAATTATAAATAAACCCAAAACAGCGATTAGCTGAGCAACCAATATGTCCGATCTACGTTTGAATGCATTTTCGTAATGCAACTAAAAGTAATTTTTTATTGTGATATCGGATCGATCAGGATTTATACATTGCACCAAGTCCGTTGTATGGCTGCTACTCGCGGCGCTCTCTCTTGATCTGGAACTCTGGTTTACTGAAAGTGAGCGGCTGAAACCACTACTGACAAAGCTGGTGGGCAGCTGAAAAAGAAAATAGTAAGTAATTAATGACTTTGGTATAAAAATGAAAAAGGTCTGATCAAATTTAACGGCAAAATATACAATTTCCGACTTCGGACCTATAACATTTTTATTGCGTTTTTTTATATGTAGAATATCGCAATATGGCTATTTGGAATGTGTCACCCTGATATCTTGTAATTTTAGGTACCAGTTTGCGTGTAAATGCCACGTTAGGGATACGTACCCTTTAACTATTTCTCTAATATCGGTTAATTTCTGGACAATTAAGATGTACATAGTAAACAAAACTTTTTTGGGTTTGGGAAGATTCTTAATCTATCTATATATAAAAGAAAGTAGAGTTAGTTATACTTCTTATAACTCAAGGCTGGCCTTTTCAGGGAAGTTTAAGTGCTTGAATTGATGTGAAGTTGAATTAAGTTGCATTGGGCATAGATTGATTTCCAAGCAATATTCAGAATGTTTAGGTGAGGGGCCCACTGTGCCGCCTTGGCTCACCAAAACTTAAGAGCACAGCCGCGCTCGCCCCTTTTGTGCTCAGGTCCTCGGGTCTGCCGTCGCTGCTCCAGCTCTCGCGTTTTGCTTTCCGCCACTCGGGCCCGCTCCCGTACTGTTAAGCTAAGCTTATCGGTCGGGAGCGCGGCCCTTATGTTAAGTTATGTTAGTTCCATAATTTACCCACGACGCTTCCAATTTTTGCACCTCGAGCCTACGGGTTATTGCGACCGCGACGTGGGATTATTTCTGTTGGGATTTCTTTCTCCTACACATTTTGGTCCTTCGAGCCGGATTTTTTGTGGATTTTCTACCAGCAGTTCCCGGCATTGGTCCGCCAAAAGATAAGTGCGACATTTCTCCGTCTTCATCTCGCTGCCGGTCTTCAGCAGTGGTCCGAACATTACATTTCGTTCACACTGCTGTAAGATTAGTTTTTCCTTCCGTGTCAGCTCCAAGTCCGAGTTTTTTGACACAACGGCAGTAATTTCTATTCTACTTCGCCTTCAATCTCTGACAATTTTCCATCCGTCTCCGTTTTGTGTGCGCCATATTCCTCGCCGTTTTCGGTCTCTCCGTTATCCATTTGCTTTCCAACGGTCGAGGCATATGTGCATCCATATACATACATACATACACTCATGACAATTGTGCACATACATATATTTTTTTGGTGCAATTAATCCGCGAAAAATTCGCAAGTGAACAGTGAGATTGTGTGGTGAATAAAAGAAGGCATAATTAATATTGGCCAGCCGGAGTGCATTAGTTTCGAAAATTTCCAAATTCGCCAAACAATCCGCCGCTGTCGCAATATTTTTTTTTTCCAATCAGTGTCAGTTTTTCACCGCATTACCTCTCTGTTCCCCCAGATACATGCATACATATATACAGTCTACTTATAACCGCTCCGCTGTGAATGCATGCCTATACATACCTATATATATTCCAATATATTTTTTGCCTCCAATTTCGGAAATTAACATATACATATCTCCGTATTGAATGAATGCCCATATATATTCCCATATATTTTCTGCCTCCGATTTCAGAAATAAATAAAACTAATAATAAGCCCACGAATATAAAAGTTCACTTAAAATCCGTGTTTTTTTTTTTTTGTTGTGTTGCTGTTTTTTTTTCCTTTGGTGACTTACGCACTGCTCTGCCGTCGGCGTAACCCAGTGAACTTTTTCCCGCTCCAACCACAACAAGCGCAGAAGGTTTTTAATTCCATCCGTCTGGCTAAGTGAATTTAAAACAATTTAGTGAAGCAAATACCACAAAGTATTTAATTATACATTTTTCGATCGGGAAGCAGCCGAAGTTTTTATTCCACTTTTCCGGCCACATAATAATTAAATTCGAAAATTGTTAATTATTTAATTATTATCTCTCCGGCCGAACAGAAGCCGTGGTTTCAATTTCACTTTTCCGGCTCCAGAATAATTAAATCCGACCACGATTAGTCAGAAAAGAAGGTTAATTATTATTAGATATTTATTTATTTATTTTTTGTTTGTGTCAAATTCAAGCCAAGGTCAATTCCACCTTTCCGGCTCCGCAACATTTGATTTCGAAAATAATTGAGGATTCAGTTTTATCGATTATACCTATAAACAATTAATTATTTATTGCAAAAAACAAAAATTCAGCTATTCGAAGGGCCCTCTAAGCCCGAGTCAGTCAAGGATACAATACATACGTACGTGTCACATATTTCTATACATATATAAAATTTTACACATATTAGTTGTCATCCACTTTTTTCTGAACGAGCACGGACTTTCCGATACCTTTTCATTTTCCGTGTCTTCAACACTGTGTCCACTCCGCATCTGGCACCATCCGCCTGCAATCACATCAAGCCGCTTTTCCTTTTGGGTTTTTTTTGGGTTCTTGCCGTTTCTTTTTCCTCCACATACAGATCGTGCCGTACACAACTGTCCTTGCGACGTCTGCGCCGAGTTGCCAATTAGTTCCATGTAAGCGCTCAGCACATTAGTGTGACCGGCCATCGCTTCGTACGAGGCACTTATTGCGCAAGTCAGTTGACAAGCGCTGCCCAGCGAATTCGATTCTGAGAATGCCTACATGAGACGACAAAAAGTCGAGTCCGGTCCCAGCCATCCGTGTGCATCTCCGCGGACGTCTCTTTTAAAGCCTAAGGCAACCAGTGCCATTCCAAGGTCAAAGAGTGACGAATCCGTCGATAAAAGCCCCGGCTCTTCACAAAGCCAGACCCGCTCCGGTTACCGATGTCTTTGCGGATTATCTTTGGTGGCCCACCTTCAGAGATTTGTTCACGGCCATTTACATCCAAAACTCGCGGCTCCCCCGATCGAAAAGTTTTTCCACTTGCTATCCAAAACAAGTTGTGACACGCACATGCCATTGTTTCTAAGGCTCCGCTTACCCATGAGGGGTTTGTCGCGGCGTGGCAAAGTCTGACTGATCGCTTTGAGAACCGGCGGCTATTGGTCAATAGCCAGTTGAAGATCCTTTTCAACATCCAGGCTGTTCCTCACGAGTCCGGAGTCGCGCTGAAGGAGCTCCAAGCCACCATTCAGAGTTGTGTGACAGCCCTGGAGATGTCCTCCAACAATGTTGAGGCTTGGGACTGCCTCCTGGTTTTTTGATTTCTTCAAAGCTCCCCAAAGTCACACTTACTATGCGGGAGCAAACCGTACATAATAAGGCCGAAATTCCAAAATGGAAGGAGTTGGATAACTTCCTGACAGAGCGTCATCGCACTCTGGAGGCCATCGACGACGTCAAGCCTAATGGCTCCGAGCACGTTCCGCCACGGTCGGTACCCGCCCCAGCTCCAGCTCGGAGGCTCAATTCGTACGAGACTCGAGTGGTTCCGAGCCAGAGGGGTTGCGAACTCTGTTCGAGGGAGAACCATCCCATTCGCTTATGTCCGCGCTTCCTGGACATGGATGTAAATGGGCGCTCTGATTACATCAAAAGGAAGCAGCTATATCTCAACTGTTTTGCCCGAGGGCACCAGCAGCGGGACTGCACGAGCGCCCATAGATGCTTCACATGTCACAGCCGACACCACACTCTCCTGCACCGCGGCAATCCGTTCGCTACTGCTAGGAGTCCGCCTACGGCATCAGGGGCTCGACCCAAACAGACTTCCAGAAGCACGACCGGCTCGGGGGACCATTCGGATATGCAGGTGTGTTTCGCTTCCGGGTCGGGAGCCGTCCTACTAGGCACTTATTGACGTGTGCCATTTGGGGTGCAGCTTCCAGGCACGAGCGCTGATAGATTCAGGGTCCGAAGCGAAGCCACGGAACGACTGTTCAACCTGGTCAAGCTTCCCTTCAAGACGATTCAAGCCCAAGTTTCCGGTCTTAATCAGACGATTTCCGCACAGTCTACTAAATTGTGCCATGTCTCCATCCAATCGCCGTCTAGACCCGGGCTACAATTAGAGACTGCGGCTTACGTTCTTCCGCAGTTGGCAGTTGAAATCTGCCCTCATATCCTATTCCGCGGAATCTTCTCAAGGGGTTGCCCGACATTCCCCTGGCGGACCCAAAGTTCTATTAGAGCTCCCAAGTCGATGTGTTCATAGGAGCTGACATTCTTCCGTCTATTCTCCTCGGTAATTCCAAGGCTAACATTTGCGGGTCGCTTCTCGGTCAGGAGACCATTTTTGGATGGGTGCTGACCCAGTCGGACTTCGCTTCATGATGTGAGCTGCTCATAATGAAAAGCTGCCACCAGCGGGCATGGGATTTTATGTTTATTTCCCGAAAAATAAATCCCCTTTTCCCTTTCGGGATATTTACTGCTTAAGCAGTATCTAAGCAGTTCCAAGCAGTTTACAAGCAGTTAACAATCAGCGCGCAGTTTAAATAGCAATATGCATTTATCTGCATATCGGCGTTGCACATTTAATTGGCAACGTAGCGCGGTGTGTAAGCGGCTGGACTGAGAACGCAGAGTCCCGGGTCCCAGTCCATCCGAAATTTTTTTATTTGTTTTTCATTTGAATTTCCCCCATGAACGTTGCACGTGAATTTCACAGCGACACGAGTAGCGACGTCGGCATCATGAATTACCCCGGCCGCCCATGTATAAAAGCGAATGAGAACTTTACATGGACGGTAGGGTACACCCTCAACCCCTTCCACACGAATTGCCCGCAGCCTCGATGACCCATTGGATCAGCTCCTCACCAAATTCTGGGAGGTGGAAGATGTGCCCGCACAGGTCAGTTCGGAATCGGATTCAGTCTGCGAGCACAATTTTGTCCAGACGACGACAGGAGACGATTGTGGCAAATACGTTGTGACGCTCCCCTTTCGCAACCCCAAGCAGAAGGGTTCCGAGCTAGCGTCTTCACGGTCTTTGGCTCTTGCTCAGTTCCTACGCAATGAGCAGCGCCTGAAGAGGGATCCGCCCCTTAAGGCTCGCTATAACTCGGTAATCCAGGAGTACATCGACTTAGGCCACATGACCCCTCGGTCTCTCCCGCAAGCAGTTCCGCTACCTACTACCTTCCGCATCATGCCGTTGTCAAGCTCGAAAGCACGACTACCAAGGTGCAGGTAGTCTTCAACGCTTCCAGCCCGTCCGCGAACGGGATCAGTCTAAACGACATTCTTTTCGCGGGCCCAGTCTTGCAATCCGACCAAACGATTCAAATCTTAAAGTGGCGATACTTTAGGTTCGTCTTTAACGCCGACATCGAGAAGATGTATCGGCAAATTTGGGTTGACCCCAAACATACTTCGTTCCAACGTATTTTGTTTCGCAATCCCGATGGGGATATCCGCGACTACGAATTGAAAACGGTCACCTTCGGAGTCAATTGTGCTCCGTTCTTAGCGATCCGCGTCCTGCAACAGCTCGCGGACAACGAAGAGTCGAGGTATCCGCAAGCAAGCCGAATTATCCGGCATTTTATGTACGTGGATGACGTTCTCGCTGGGGCAGACTCCAAAGCCGATGCTCAAGCTGCGATTCGGGAATTGAAGGGGGCTTTAGAGTCGGCAGGGTTCCCACTTAGGAAGTGGACGTCTAATAGCAAGGCGATTCTAGCCGACATTCCAAGCGACCACCTCCTCCGCGCTGATTTTCTCGAAATCGACGCCGAGAGCACGGCCTAAACACTCGGCGTGCGGTGGAAAGCAACGACTGACGAGTTCTTTTTTGTTCCACCTGAATTGGTTTCCGGCTCGTCGTTTACGAAGCGCCAAGTCCTGTCCCAAATTGCCAAATTGTTCGATCCGGCCGGCTGGATCGCTAATTTCATTGTCCGTGCAAAGATGTTCATGCAGGACATCTGGCTTTTAGATCTAGGAATCCCTCAAGATTTCTGTCAGCGATGGGTTGACTTTCTGAAGAACTACTTCGTGCTAGATCAGATCCATATTCATCGATGGGTCGCGTTCCGACCGCACCTGAAGGTAGAGCACCACGGGTTTTGCGACGCTTCACAGAAGGCGTACGGCGCCGTCATTTACGTCCGTGTCGAGGTGGGTTCGACGGTAATAGTGAACCTACTAACGGCAAAGACGCGAATGGCCCCGGTAAAAACGGTGTCGCTCCCGCGACTAGAGTTGTGAGGGGCCTTGTTGTCTGAAATGGCCACCGCCGTTCTTCCAAAGCTGCCAGGGGCCACAGCCGCCCTATACTGTTGAACGGACTCGACTATTGTCTTCGCTTGGCTGCAGAAGGCAGCGTGTCAGTGGACAATCTTCGTGGCCAACCGGGTGGTTAAGATCATCCTGTTCACCGACGTGCAGAAGTGGGCACATGTCCGCTCCGAGCAGAACCCTGCGGAACTCACTTGCCGGGGGGTGGCTCTTCAAGACCTGGCAGACAGCCAGCTGTGGTGGCACGGTCCTGCTTGGTTGCAAAGGCCTCGCGGAGATTGGCCCACTCAGGGCAATGACGCCCCCGTGACTGAACTCGAGAAGCGAGCAGTCAAGGTCCATGTTGCGAAGGCGCCCGCCGAAAATATTCTTAAGCGTTTCTCCACACTCGACAAGGCGTTGCGAGTCCTTGCCTATGTTTATCGCTTTATCCAGCGCGCGCGGAAGATTCAATCTCCGTTCAAAGAGTACATGACAGCTAATGAGATTACGTCGGCTGAACGCATTCGCGTTTCCTTCACTCAGCGCAGACACTTCGTCTCTGAGATGGGCTGCTTAAGCCAAAAGCGGCCAGTTCCGGCATCCAGTCCGATTCAAAATCTGAACCCTTTCATCGATTCGCAAGGCCTTATGAGAGCCTGTGGCCGGGTTACGGCCTCTGAACTTCTCCAATATGACGAACGGCATCCTATAATCCTTCCGTACAACTGCCATCTGTCTCGACTTCTCGTCCAGTTTACGCATCGCATCACGCGCACGGTGGTAATCAGGTGATGATATGCTAATCCGGGCCAAATTCTGGATTCCAAGGGTGAGGAACTTGGTGAAGTCTGTCATCTATTCATGCAAGGTATGAGTCATCCACAAGAAAAAGTTTCAGACGCAACTCATGAGGGAGCTACCGTAGGAACGGACGTCCTTCTCCCGCCCGTTCACGCATACTGGTGTGGATTATGCCGGTCCCTTCGAATTAAAAAACTATACGGGACCAGCCTGTCTCATAACGAAGGGGTATGTGTTGGTGTTTGTGTGCTTCTCTACGAAGCCCATCCATTTAGAGCCTACATCGGACCGTACGACCGAGAAATTTCTGGCGGCTTTCGCTCGGTTCGTGTCAAGGAGAGGGTGCCCCCGTTAAGTGCAGTCGGACAACGGGAAGACCCTTTGTGGGGGCAGTTGCCCTGCTGTCCCGCGATTTTCTCCAAAGCCTAAAAGGGGCGGTGACGGGTGCCTATAACCACCAGCAGCTGCTCTGACATTTCATTCCTCCGGGAGCCCCCCACATGGGGGGCCTGTGGGAGGCAGGCGTCAAGAGCTTCAAGACCTTGTTTTACAAGTCCACAGCCATGCGGAAATTAACGTTTGAGGAGCTTTCTACTCTCCTGGCAAAGATCGAGTCGTGCCTTAATTTGCGGCCGCTCGCGCCAATGTCCGAAATCCCCACGGATCTGTTGGCGCTTACACCCGGGCACTTTCTTGTGGGAGGTCCACTTCTTGTCACGGTTGAACCCGAGATGAAGTGGAATACCACGTCTATGATTAACCGCTGGCAACACCTAAAGGCTCTTCAGCAGCAATTTCGGCTGCGATGGAAGGAAGAGTACCTTAAGGAGCTACATAAGCGGAATAAGTGGCGGGCCCCTACAAGAGATCTCAGCGTTGGGGATATGGTGGTCATTAAGGAGGACAACCTTCCGTCCAATGAGTGGCTATTACTCAGGGTTGACGCGGTGTTTCCAGGATCCGATGGCCATGTCCGCGTGGTCGGCATCCGCACCGCGCGAGGCCTCATCAAGCGGCCCGTGGCTAAGGTCGTGCTGCTTCCTATGGAAGCGTCCACCTGCCCACAATAACAATGCGTTTTTCCGCTCCAATGTTCCTGTCCACTGTGCCGTATCGTAGCTCTGACCGTAGTTCCTAGTCGTAGTTCACACTATAATTAATAACGTTGTTTTGTTTCTCCGTCATATTTCCGCCAGTCGTATTCAGCACGATGAAGCCACGTCCACGCAACGACCAATCACTGGAGAGCAGATGTACTCGAGGTACACAGTCCTACCGATGCCGAGTCTGCAATGAGATCCACCCACTGAAGAAGTACCGCCGCTTTCTGCGTTTAAACGCCGAGAAGCGGCTCCGGGCGATTCTCGTCAAACGATATTGATCCAGTAGCTTGGCCCACGAGCACTCCGACGGATCGTGTCAGCGAGGGGACTGCTGCAGGACGTGTGGTCAGGACTTCGGCAACTTATCGGTATTCTTCCGCCACTGCCCGGCAGTCGGCAGACGCTCCACGGCCTTCGTCCGCCACTCATCGGGAGCCGTCCACCGTTCGTCAGCCCGCGCCAGCTGCGCCTAGGCAATCTTCCGCCTCTCGTCAAGGGCCCCGGCAGGACGCAGCCGCTGCGCGAACCCTGTCATCGCTGCTGCAGCGGAATAGTGTCAATGTTATTCCGACTGCGCTTGTGCGAATTGACACCGGGACCCGGATCTTCGACACGGGGGCCCTCATTGACCCGTGCACGCCCTCGAGCTGGACATGTATCCGCGCATCATTCAGCCGGGCTTCCTGAAGACTCAGGACGGGCTACCGGTGGCCCAAAGCACCGTTTTTGGATGGGTCGTGTCCGGAGCCTGCCACCAGCAGTAACGACGTGAGATCTATTGCAACCCGAGTGATTGCAAGGGGGGCGGGATGTGACCAAAACTTAAGAGCGCACCCGCGCTCGCCTCTTCTGTGCTCAGGTCCTCGGGTCTGCCGTCGCTGGTCCCGCTCTCGCGTTTTGCTTTCCGCCACTCGGGCTCGCTCCCATACTGTTAAGCTTAGCTTATTGGTCGGGAGCGCGGCCCTTATGTTAAGTTAAATTAGTTCCATGAATGAAGCTGAATAAAACACATGCGATTGTGCATAATTTACTCTTAAATGTAGGACCGTAGTGACTAACCAGAAGCAACGAAGCGCGTTTGATACTAAGCAAATATATGATACTAAAAGAGAAATTAAAAGGTGAAAAAGTTTAATTTCGAGGATGGTCTCGATCATCCCAACAATATTCCGTTTGAATTTAAAAGTTTTTAATTTCCCATCTCCCTTGCACTTGTCAGGACTATCAACAAATTAATCCTTAAAAGTTGTTCGTTTTAATCTGGAATTTAATTATAAGTGGGATGTGCACGGGTCGAAAGACCTGTATTAATGAAAGCAATTAGATTTTTAGTCGGAATGACATTTTTATAGTTCACTCAAACTGTCCTGGTATATGCGAGGGCCAAAAATATACATGAATCTTGGAAATAATTAGGATAGGTTAAAATTGGCCTTTATTCATGCGAGGTCGGGCTTATTCATGATGCCACCGTCGCTGCTGAGCATGCGATTCAATCTTTGAAGAAACCAGGGTACTTTATAATACCCCGTCGCTACTTATCATTAATTTCATTTTTATCAGTATGCTATTTTTAATAAACATATTTTTAAACATGTGTTTATTTTATTTCACTTTAACTACATTACACAATATTATAATTTAATTTATCACTCGGTCAGAGCACGATATGTTGTAGCTTATAAGCTTAATGCAGGAAAAATTATTTTAACATTTTCCAAAAAGTAACTATTTTAGAAGTAATTCATGAATTAAACATTTTTAACAAAACTTTCTTAATTAAAGTTGCTTTTTATAGTTATATTATTTTTATAAATATTTTTTTTTTTCGCGCGAGTCCCACGCTCACCTCCCGCCCAACCGACCGAGGGGCGCAGTCGTCTAACGTACGGCCCGAAACTCGTACTAGATAGACGCGAGAAATAAAAGATAGAATAGAACGAGGAAGAGTCAAGATATACTACGGGCTAGTACTACAAGAAATACAGTTTTTAGTTTTTGAAGGCTTTCTATGCCTTCAATACTACTAAATAGGCGATTGTAATCCGTACATAAAACCCTAAAGGGTTCATGTACTTCAAACTCACGCCTACAGTGGTTAACTACTAAAGGGATAAAGTTTCTAGATGAAAGACGGGGAACATGGAAATTGAGCTGGCCCAACAAGTAGGGGCTCTCCACATCCCCGTGAATAAGTTTATGTAGGAAGACGACGCCAAGCATCGTCCTACGGCTAGCTAAAGAAGGTAGGTTAAGTAGGAGGAGTCTACTAAAGTAAGAAGGTAATCTAATCGTCAACAATAGTAAATCTTTCCAAAGAGCAATCGTTAAGCATATAAGTGGCAAGCAGGGGAGTGACACGTGAAAATGTCATTAGTTTGCATTTAGAGCTGTTGGGATTTAAATCGTTAGCATGACACCATGCTTGGAAGTTATCAGAATCCGATTGTAGGTTAGATTGCTATGAACTGTCCCTATACTGCAAGCAAAGTTTAACATCATCAGCATACATGAGTACTCTGGATTTGGTTAGAGCCTGCGGCAAATCATAGATAAACAATGTGAATAGCAGTGGTCCACGGTGGCTACACTGTGGGACGCCGAATGTGACCCTGAGCCTATTGGATAGAACGATTATAAACAGAACCTTTCGGGTCCGGTCACTTAGATAACCCGAAATCCACGTAAGAAGATCACTAGGAAACCCCATTGAATCAAGTTTCCTGACCAGAAGAGAATGATTAACCGAGTCGTAAGCTTTACTAAAGTCCGTGTAAATAACATCGGTTTGAAAGTTTTGTTAGATGCCCCTAATAACGAAAGAGGTAGTTTCAGCAGATTGGTCGTGGTTGATCTTCGCCTCATAAAACCATGCTGACATGGCGAGAGGACGGAACCACACAGATGTTGCAAGTGAAGAAAAATTTGGGGATTTTTTGCCGATAACTTAGAGGTCCCCCTGTAGTTACTGGCATCAGATTTGCTACCTTTTCTATGGAGATGAATAACAAATGATTCCCTCCAAATAAGGGGAAATTCTAAGGTTTCTAAAGATAAGGTAAATAATTTAAGAACGCGGTTACATAGCGCCTCGGAGCAATACCTAAGCACAGAGCCTGGTATTCAATCGGGACCTGGTGAATATACTGGCTTGACACGTTGAAGATCACGAATAAGTGAGCTTTCCTTTAAAATAGGACTGAAGATTAAGGACGAACTGGAGATAATGTATATGTATATATATATATATATATGTAGTTTTAAAAAACTCAGCAAAGAGATTGGCTATTGCCTGATCAGAATTTTCAGTAGGGATCTTAAATGACAGTGAGGGAGGGTATAAAGTGGGCTTACGTTTAGAGTTAACAAGGTTATAAAACTGTTTAGGGTCCTGCGTGAACTGGAACTTGCAACGAGTCAAATAATTTTTATAACACTGAGCGTTAAGCACGGAAAAATTAGATCGAGCACTTAGATAAGATGAGAAAGCCGTTTTTGAACCAGTGAGTTTTTATATTAATTATAAAGCCTAGATTTTACGTTTTATAAACGTGTCAGCTCTTTGGTAAACCAAATTGGTTTATTAGAGACCGACGGATAGGTTTTAGGAACACATAAAGAGAAAAATGAGTTCATGGTACTGTAAAAGATATCACCGGCGGATGCCATGTCCGAGCTCGTGTGAAGTTTTGACTAATCAAATTCAGTTATTAGAGTGTTTAGCCTCTAATAGTCAGGCTTTCGAAAACAGCGGACTCTGTTTAAACTACTACCAGATTTAATTGATACAACTGTCCCAGTGTCAATAGTCACATCGAAAGTAGGATGATAAGGATCTTCAGGTTGTGTCATTGGAGGAACTCTAATTAGATTTACACCTTTACAGCATCGGAGACAAAGCATAGATTAAGTAAGCGGTTTAAAGAATTAAAGATATGGTTAACTTGGGATAAAGATAAATTGAGCAAGCCATTTATGAAGTCATGCTGTGCCGCAATATGAAGAACGTTAGACACACCATCAGAGGACCAGTGCGCTCCAGGTATGTTGAAGTCACCCAAAAGCCACTAATTGGTCTCTATCAGAAATCCTGCTGAAAACTGCCAGAATTGGCGAAAGTTATTTCCAATAAATTGGCTCTTCCGAAGATGGAGGCATGTAGGAGCAGGTTACATAAATACAACTAGCTGTGAATGATAGTTTACCGCAGATAAATTCAATGTCCATGAGGAGGTTAGTTTTTTGGGACAGAATGTGTAACTGTGGGCACAGAGGGTTGCTACGGCCTCTGCAGTTGTACTCCCGCAGGTCGATTTCTCTTCTTTCGAGCCTCGTACTCCTTGACTATCACGTACTCGAGCCAGAAGTCACCTGAGCAAATTGTGTCAAAGAGGTGGGATGAGACACTTATCTTGAATGGTGACATACGAAAATTTGAATTTTTCCACCTTGACATTGCCAGGTTGTGTTTTGCCTTGAATATAGGCTAGGACATCTTCAGATGCGAGATCAGGGAAAAGCCTCGAAACAAATATTGTTTTGGAAGGTGAGACTGCTGTGAGAGGCTTGCGCAACGAATTGTTACCAACCACAGCCGGTATTCCGGGCATTTTTGGACCCTGGGTAGGTTTTGTGGAGCCAAAGAATTCGGGTCCGCATCGGACACAACGGACGACGCGGAAATTGCTGACTGAGCGGCTTCCGATGCCCCAACTACCGATTCGGTTACCGAATCTTTGATCGTTTCTGAACTCCATTAGACCGGTTACCAGGAGCTGTGGCGACGGAGATTGGCAGGGAATTGGTTGCTGTGTCCAGATCCTATAGCTCCCATAGGAACGACAGTGTAAAACAAACAAAAAATTTAGGAGCTGAAATTTGTTGCTCTTTTAGTACGATATAGCAATTTTGAACTAAACCGGATAACGTTTTCCCTAGGAACTATCAGACAAAATACCGAATTTCAGTGTTTTTCAATAAGGGCAGCTAAATCGAAAAAGAAAAAATTCCATCATACCCAAAACGTTAAAACTACTATTTATTTAAAATATTGTTTTAATCACTTATTTACTTTGTTTTCTATTTCGAAAAAAAAAACATTTTACAGCCTTTTTTTGCTCAAGCCAGCCCTTTTTGCTGCTCCAAACAGCAACCAAATCGGCGTTGAAAACAGTGAGGTTATCTAAGAAAAATTCAAATTGGTCCAATAGTGCGCAAAAGTGCACAATAAGACAAGCCACCTTTTACTCAGAATTGACAACGCTACAACATATACTTGGACTTATTGAAAACTAAGAAGTACTTCTATTTCAAAATTCTTGAAGTTCTTAATTCAGCTTAAGGTGCATTTTTAAAATGACAAAATGTTAGTATTGACATTCACAATTTAAACAATTATTATATTTAACATGTAATACAAACCTGGAAAATTCGAATCCATTCGTTTTTTTCTTTTAAAATGGTGTTTTACACAAATAGTAAAATTTCCCAGATCACGTAGTAAAAAATGCAAAAATTGCTGTCATAGGAACAAACAGGAAAATAAGTGAAAAAGCATAACTTTGCTGTTTTTCAACAGATTTTCATCAAATTTCTTAATTTTGGTTTTAATTTTATGAAAATTTTAATTTTAAATTTTTATGATTTAATGTGTAATCTGCAAGGGCATACCAACTTCGATGAGCCGATCTTAGCTTCCTTTCTTAATGTTGCATATTACAAAAAAAAAGTTCAACATTGAATGCACATGTCTTCTACATAATGTTTGAAAACAAGTTTGAAAACAATTTTTCACTAAAGGAGTCGATATAGAAATGTCCGTCTGTCTGTATAGTCTCTTATAGTCTCGGAGATCTTGGCGTTCATACAGACAGACGGACGGACAGACGGACGGACAGACGGACGGACAGACGGACGGACAGACGGACATGGCTACAATATCTACAATATTTGAATTACTTGTTTTAAAATTTTAAAAGACCTTAGTGTTGCTATGATTTTGTAATTATACCCTTGCAGGGTATTATAATTTCAGTCAGAAGTTTGCAACGCAGTGAAGGAGATATCTCCGACCCTATAAGGTATATATATTCTTGATCAGGATCAACAGCCGAGTCGATCTAGCCATGTCCGTCTGTCCGTCTGTCTGTCTGTCCGTCTGTCCGTTTCTACGCAAACTAGTCCCTCAGTAAAGCTATCTGAATGAAACTTTGCAGTTAGTCTTCTATATACTCTCACTCATATTACATATATGTCGGAACAATCAGAAAATTTTTAGAAAAAAATTTTAACTTTGTCAGTTTTTTTTAAATATTTTCAGTAAAGTTAAGATTTAGCCGTTTTTTATTAATCCTGAATTTTAATTTTATGAAAATCTGTCGATTTTATCCTATAGCTTCCATAGGAACAATAAGGAAAATAAAAGAAAATTACATACACAGTTACAGTTTTCACGATATTTTCACCAAACTTGAAATTTGGCCATTTTATATTATTTCAAAATTTCAATATTAATTTCATTAAAACCGGCCAACTATAAAAAAATTAAAAAAAAAACATTACTTAGCCGCTTTTCAAACCATTTTCATCATGTTCGAGATTTGACAACTAATTATATTACAGAATTTCGGTGTTAATTTTTATTTTAATTCTGCAAGGGTATATAAACTTCGGTGAGCCGAAGTTAGCGTCCTTTCTTGTTTTGAGTTAAAATCAGTCTTCCAAAATATGACTCTTTTTTTGAAAACCTATTTTTAAATAGGTATATCTTGTAAGTCCTACCTTGACCTATTGGGTTTTATAGGAAATTTTATACTTATTCAATGCATATAGTCAGAAGTGCCACATTTGACCACATTTCTTTAAATTTGCAATAAAAGATGACTATATTTTGTATATTTTTGTATGAAAATAAAATCTAAAAAGCGGTAATAATGTCTTTATGCTCAAAAAAACTAATAAATATTCAATAAAAATTATAAACTATAGTTAATTAGATATGATTCAATGTAAAAACAAAATTTAAAATTTTTATAATAAATTTTCCATGAAGCATAGCAAAAATTGGCACTATATTCTGATTTTTCCTATGAAAACCATAGGTATTCGTGATCCGATTTCTATCAAATTTTTAAAATGTAGTTAAAAATATATAATCATATAAAGAAACCGGAGTTTTTTTATTTATCTTAAAACAAGAAAGGAAGCTAACTTCGGCTTATCGAAGTTTGTATACCCTTGCAGAATTAAGTCAAAAAATTAAAACCGATATTCTGGAATAAGATTTAATTAATAATAATAATCTCAAAATTCATGAAAATATGTTGAGAAACAGCGAAGTTATGATTCTATATATCATATAGGCTATAGGATATGTAGATGTCTTTTCATTTCATTAAATTAAAATCGAAATTCTGAAATAATATTAAGTGGCCAAATATCAAATTTTGTGAAAATATGTTGATAACAGACAAAGTTTTTTCGATCATTTTTCCTATTGTTCCTTTGGTGGCTATGTGATATAGTCGTCCGATCCGGCCCGACTAACTGCAAAGTTTCATTCAGATAGCTTTAAAACTGAGGGACTAGTTTGCGTATAATCGGACAGACGGAAAGGCAGACAGACATGTCTAGATCGACTCGGCTGTTGATCCTTATCAAGAATATATATATACTTTATAGGGTCTCCTTCACTGCGATGCAAACTTTTGACTGAAATTATAATACCCTGCAAGTGTATACAAATTTGTTTAATTCCTATGAAAGCTATGGGATATAGTTTTCTGATCCGGATAATTTTGATCCAATATCATCCTAAAACCACAAAATGACGATTGGCACAGTTTCAAGTTGATATCTTTTTAATTTACGTGCTTATGTATTTTGGCCTAAAAAAGTGGTTCGCTGGACCGTAGTGCTTTGGCAGCAAATCTAGCGAAACAATTTACGATAAAACAAGAAAGGAAGCTAACTTCGGCGAACCGAAGTTGAAATACCCTTGCAGTAACGAAGTAATTAAAAATGCTAATATTGAAGGATTGCGATTAGTTTCAGTGATATTTATTTTCACGTTCTAAGCCCCCACACCACGACAAGGTCTCAATCCAAGAGGAGGATATAATATCTAAATTTTAGATATATTGTACAATTTTTTATATGTATTTATTAAATAATATTTTTAATTTATTTACAATATTTTATTTATTTATTTATTTTATTTTAATTTAATTTATCTTTAATGAAAATTGAACAGGAATTCTGAAATTATAATATGTTCCCAATTCTCAAATTTTATGAAAATAAGTTGAGAAATAGCGAAGTTAAGGTTTTTATTTTCTTTCATTTCCCTGATTGTTCCTATGGTAGCTATGGGATATAGTCGTCCGATTTTCATGAAAATAAAATCAAAACTTTGAAATAATATTAAGTGGCCAAATCTCCAATTTGATGAAAATAAGTTGAGAAATAGCGAAGTTAAGGTTTTTTTCTTTTATTTCCCTGATTGTTCCTATGGTAGCTATAGGATATAGTCGTCCGATTTTCATGAAAATTAAATCGAAATACGAAAAAATTATTAAGTGGCCAAATCTCCAATTTGATGAAAATAAGTTGAGAAATAGCGAAGTTACGATTTTTTCTTTTATTTCCCTGATTGTTCCTATGGCAGCTATAGGATATAGTCACCCGATTTTCTTGAAAATTAAATCGAAATTCGAAAATAATATTAGATGGCCAAATCTCCAATTTGATGAAAATAAGTTGAGAAA
>VNJN01003884.1:0-10054 GCA_008042485.1 Drosophila mayri | reverse complement strand
CGGCTCAAATATTTAGTGGCTTGGACATGCCCGCCGTAACATAGAGAAACATAATGAGTTTGGTAAACGACAAATACATGGAATTAAAAAGCGAAATGGTTAAGACATTCACAAACAGGATCCTCTGCCTAAAAATGGATACGGCTACTAGATGCAACCGCGGTATTCTGTGCGTAAACGTGCAGTTTATAGAACACGGTGATGTGCATGTTAAAACTTTGGGCCTAATAGAGCTCAAATAGTCGCACACTTCACAATATATTTGCAATGAAGTAAAGGCCATTTTAAGTGACTTTAGCATTACAGCGTCACAACCGATAATGGGCAAAACATGATCAAGGCAGTAGAACTGCTTAGTAGCTGCGAGGTGGACGATGAGGGCGAGGAAGATGGGAAGGATCATTTCGATGATGAAGGGATGCTGAAGAATTTGAAACTGCATTCAGTGAAATCAATAAAATGTGCGGCGCACACCCTTCAACTCGCTGTCAAAGACTTTTTACAGCGCCTTGAATCTGTCGATTTTATTGACAAAGCACGTCGCATTGTGAAGCTCTTAAGAACGCCGGCGTATAGGTAATATTGGAAGTTTATTTCATTTTTTATAAACGCTATTGCGTTCCTCCCTGGGGTGTAGATATTTGATAACGGATGAGTCTTTGCCACAAACTGTACTGGATGTTCCGACTCGATGGAGCTCGCAAAAATAGTGCATTCGGTTCCAGCGACACAAGTAAGCGTCGAAAGAACATTTTCGGCACTGAAAATGATGCTAACGGATCAAAGATGCAACATAGCGGATGATTCACTAGCCAAATTACTTTTTGTAAAACTAAATAATAATTATTAACTATAAAATATTGCACCAAAGACCAAAACCAATTCTTAAATTCAATATTTTGGTACGGGGAGGTAGCTTTACGGTCCTCATACAAGAATATGAAATAATATTGGTCAAAAGTCTAACACGGAACCCGTGATTTGGTTTCGAGTTTTATTTTGAGCAAAAAAAAAATAAAAATCATGAATAATCATTATATTTGAATTCTATTTTTTTGATCAAAAATGATTTTTATTTGTAAGTTATATATTTTTCCCTCAAGTCTAATGATTATTTTTGATGACTAAAGAAAAAATCTAAAAATAATCATTACCATTTAAGTTTTTCAAATAAAACTTATAATGATTACGGTCCCTGCGTAAATCTGCCGAGAGCGCGGCGGACTCGAAAATCCTCAGTCGGCGGGAGAGGGTAGGTGGACTCGTAAGTCTTCGGCTTAGATGGGCGGTGGACTCGAAAGTCTTCAGAGAGAGAGCGCGGTGGACTCGGAAGTCTTCGGATGGCGATAGAGAGAGGGCGGCGGAATCGTAAGTCATCAGAGAGAGAATTCGCGGTGGACTCGAAAGTCTTCAGTTGGTGGTAGAGAGAGGGGGGCGGACTCGTAAGTCTTCAGAGAGAGTGGACGGGTGGACTCGTAAGTCTTCAGAGAGAGAGGGCGGGCGGACTCGTAAGTCTTCAGAGAGAGAGGGCGGGCGGACTCGTAAGTCTTCAGAGAGAGAGGGAATTCGGCGGGCCGAATTCTAAGTCGAGACTCGCAAGTCCTTCGACAGTTTATTGGCAACCCAAATCCTGGGATTTTGGTCGCCGATCAAAAAGTGACTTTGGCTGCTGACTACTAGGAGTGGGCTACTAGAGACTAACCGCTCCCGATCGCTGTCGGCTGCTAAGTGATTTCCTTCAGCCAGCGGCTCGCCTTATATAGCGCGTAGCGGGTTCTAGTGTTCCCGCCGCGATCAGCTGCTTCCTCTTCTTTCCCCGTGCAACCCTGGCTTACCTAGTGTGGCCTTTCCTTGGCGCGCGCGCGCATTTAATTCAAATTCAAAGTCCATTACCTTTATTCTTATTCTTTTATTTATTCATTATTTCGTGCGCGGCCCGCGTCTGCTGTTTTGCCACGAAAGCAGTGCATCTTGAATTGGTAAGCGATCTGACAACAGACGCTTTCCTAGCCGCTCTTCGGCGGTTCTTGGGTCGACGTGGAAAGTGTCGGACAATTCATTGTGACAACGCAACGAACTTTTTAGGTGCTAACAACCAGTTTAACGCGCTAGAAGAAACAACCTTCACAGAACAGGCTCAACCGAAGATCGTAAACCAATGCAGTAAGCAGCCGGTGGAGTTCAAGTCCATTCCGCCTCGAGCGCCATCATTTGGCGGCCTATGGGAAGCTGCAGCGAAAAGGCTACTGATATCAGTCACAGCCACATCATCTCTAACGTTTGAAGAGCTCAACACAGTAATCATTCAAGTCGAGGCGATACTGAATTCAAGGCCCCTCACTCCGATGTCATCTGATCCCACGAATACATCAGCGCTCACTCCAGGTCATTTTTTAATTGGTGAACCACTAGTGGCGCCTCCTGATGCGAATCTTGCCCTACCCGGAAAAACTCTGGTAATAAGATGCGAGTTAGTATCAAGGCTCAAGCAATCGTTCTGGAATCAGTGGTCCATGGAATATCTTCAAGAGCTGTAAATGCGTACTTAATGGAAGACCATGGCCCAGAATGTCAAAGAAGGACTATTAGTCCTAGAAAAAGAAGACAACGTGCCGGTATTGAGCTGGCCTATAGGGCGGATAGTGAAAACGTATCCGGGCAAAGACAATCAGGTTCGCGTAGTAAACGTCAAAACGGCATCAGGCACATTCAAACGACAAGTTACTCGTTTGGCCTCTTTGTTGAAGGAAGAAGTAGCCACAAAACGTCCACACAGCTCCGGTGAGGATGCAGCAGAAGAAACCCCCATACAGAATTAGAAGATATTTTTGCGCCGGACACCCGAATCCAAGCAGAGCACGGAACAACCAGCACCAGAACCTACCCCACGAAGTTTTTCGTTCGACCTTTCAGAAGGTGTTTCAGGTGTTCACCTGTTCAACGGCCGGGAGAATGTTCAGTCACGGCAGCATTTATTAATAAGCAATAACATTTAGAATACGACATAATAATTCTTCAGTCGCAGCCACATGCATTTGTCGTTAATAAAGTATCAGTTACCAGGTCAAGCGAATATGCATAGCTGGTGGACATGAGGAAAGCGAAATAGAGCAATAAGTGTCAGGTCATATAGCTGACAATAACCCACATACACAGTAACTCACATTCAAAGTAACCCACATTAGTTTTCTTATACGATATTTGTTACCATAAGCATTTTGTACCTATATATACTGTTAAGTTTTCATTAATAAAGTCAGTAAGAGTTCTACCTCACAACAGAGCTTTTATTCATGCACATGTGCCCATCACCATAGCCGTGTCTTTCATGCCCCAACCAAACCTCATCCAACCAATCAATCAAACCACACCACACCCAAACACAATTTGAAACGTCCAACTAGTTCCAAGTGCTAGTTGCGACATCTGCAGGCAATAGTTTATGCACTATTTGCCAGGCATCTAAGCCTCAACCCAACAAGAAGGATTAATTAACTATTTCCTAAAAGAAAATGACCAATCATGTCCATATTTTGGCTGTTTACATGTGTCTCCCCCCTTAAAAAATCTTGAAAACTGACATAGTTATAATTTTTTCGAACAATTTTTTGATCGTTCCTATGGCATCTATATTATGACACAAATTGCACAAATTTAATTTATATTTTTTTATAATCTAATCTAATCTCTAATTTTTATCTAGTACACAAGTAGCGATTTTCTTAGTATATAAGTTAGCCTTTAAGTTAGCTATTTCCTAGCCGCTATCTTGAGTATATACCGTTTAGCTATAAGTACCTGTCCGAAAAATACCAAACAACCCTATCGATAACCTGGCGGTTACGGGCTCACCAAAAGTTTGAAATCGACGATATATTTGGCGGGCCCCGTTATTTGAGTTGTTTACAACCAACTATAAAAGGGCAGCACGAGTCGGCGAAGCTCTCTTTTATCTCATCAAATCTCCCAACCTACACGTGACGCCCTCGCCACGGAAAACAAGTCCGCCACGCGATTTGCCCGACCCGCTGCGTACAGTACCGCCGCGCCACTGTCACCAGCCCTGCCAAGTCCGCCGCCGCCAACGTTAGCCGCTAAAACCAGCGCAATGCTGCCTGTGTCCGTGACCCCGAAATCCCGCCACCTGCCAGTGCTCCCGGCAGTGCCCGCGCCTGCGCCTCCAGCCAGCAGCCCGTCCGCGTCCGCAAGTGAGCCGTCCGTGTGCCGCCCACCTGTCACGCGCGCAGCCGCCACGCCGCAGGTACCCACTTCCCGTGCGGCGCCGTACGAGTGACACCGGCCACGACAGCCACCCGCACGCCGCCGCCGTCCAGTCACCCCTCCGCCAGTGCCGACGGCAGAGTCGGTGCCAGTGCCCGTGCGGCCTGCCTATCGAGGCCGCCACGCCCACTAAGGCTGCTACGCCGCTGAGGCCGCCACTCTGTCGTTTCTTTGCCGCTTCGTTGCCTCCAAGGTCATTCACCGGAGCCAGCCTCGCCGACTCGTTCGGGACCCCTTATATTCTTTGCAGGAGTCGTCCTCCCAAGAATTTGCCGCCCCGCAGACGCGCCGCTCTCGAAGCCGACCTATAAGCGACCTTTTAAGGTTAGGGTCACTATTAATACGAAATTTCCATTAGTGTTTTTCGTCCCAACCTACAAATACCTTGTCGGGTCCTACCTGGACACGACTGAGCATTGTTCTGGCCAGAAGGATCGTTACAAGTGGTGCCCGAACAGGGACAAGGACAGGGAGAAAAACCCGGAAAGAACAACATATGTAAAAGTGCCCTAACCTCAAAATTTGTGATTTTTGTTGAAAACCTCGGCCGGCTTCAAGCGGAACTCGATCAGAGTGGGCGCATCAGCTCACCCGTTCCGCCAAGTGCACGTGCGTCGCACGTGCCGACGAGCAGGCAAAATTTATGTGCTCCTAAACCTTTTTTGTATTTTTATTGCTTATTATTTATTTATTTATTCTGCTTGCTTATTCTGCTATCCGCTTTCATTTCCACTCTTTTATGCGTGGCCCGGCTTACCGTCACGAGTAAAACAAACATCGCGAGTGAATATTTATCGTCTAAAAAAAAAAATGAAAAATTACAAACTATACATAAATAACAGAAAATTATATATATCGTTTAAAAATTACAAACTATATATAAATAACAGAAAATTATATATATCGTTTAAAAATTACAAACTATATTTAAATAACAGAAAATTATATATATCGTTTAAAACTTACAAACTATATATAAATAACAGAAAATTATACATGTCGTTTAAAACTTACAAACTATATAACTCATTGAAAATCGTACCAACTATATAAATAACGGAAATAAAATTACACCGGTATACGAACAACGAGCGCGTAACACCCTCGAGGCTGCCACCCAACCGGCCCACTACACCAACAACCAGGACCCGAAGTAACGAACAACCATGGACGGCGAACATCAGAACCCCGGTGAGTCCGTTCCACCTAAAATTAAGAACCCGGGGGTTTCCGTACGCTGGATCAACTACCGGCTCAAGGGAGAACTTCTAGACTTCGGGGCGGAATTTGGGTTTTCCTTAAAGGGAACCGTTGAGGAGGTGCGACGAAGCTTCGCCGCCTTAGTACTGGATTCCGACCAGACCCAAGAGGTCTGGACCCGACTCGCGGACCTGGAACGACAATTCCCGGCCCGAACCGCGAGTCCAGCACCGTGGGGTGCCGAAAACATGCCACAGAGAAGTCTTTCCGTTCTCCGTGACCCTATCACGCCCACCGTCTCCCCCGCGGCCTGCGCACGGCGAACCCCGGCAATCGTTTACACGAGCTCCACGCTTCCTGAAGCCCCCCGGGCGGCGCCAGCAGAGCGAAGTCCCGAGAGACCACGACGGCTACCGACTTTGCGTTCCGGAACGAATCCGCAAGTGGGGGCTACAATACGATGGGTAGCCTTCACGGAACAGGTCGAGAGTCGGGCCCTATCTTACGGGATCGATCTCGAGACCCTTCCCCGCGCCATGGCCGAGTTGCTCGTAGGCCGCGCGGAGAAATGGTTCCAGACCAGCCGCCTCCAAGGGGCGAACTGGACTATCTTCCGGCGGGAGTTCCTCGAATTTTTCCTTCCGCCAAGGTATCTCCAACGGCTGGACGACCAGATACGCGGTCGGGAGCAATTAGAGGAGGAGGCCTTCAAGGACTACATGGTAGACCTGCGGGTCCTGATGCGCCACGCAGGGTATTCGGAGGCCCAGAAGCTCGATCGGCTCTACGAGAACGTCGCCTTGGAGAACCAGATGTACATCCGGCGGAACGACTTCCGGAGCATCGCGGAGCTCACCCAATTAGCCAATTAGCCGAATATGAGGTCGTCGACACGCTACTCGAGCAGAACTGTATTGAGCCGTCACGCAGCCCCCTTAGCGCCCCTATGGTGCTTGTGCGGAAGAAGACGGGAAATGGAGGATGTGTGTAGACTACCGGCAGTTAAACGTGAAATCCGTTCCGGATGCGTATCCCCAACCGCGTATTAACCACATCCTGGATCGACTGAGGAACGCAAAATACATCTCCACTCTGGACCTTCGCAATGGGTATTAGCAGATTCCTATGGAACGGGAGAGCCGAGCATGCACGGCATTTACCGTGCCTGGGCGCGGTGTCTTCCAATGGCGGGTCATGCCCTTCGGCCTACATTCGGCCCCAGCCACCTTCCAGCGTGCTCTGGACAGAGTAATAGGGCCAGAGCTGGACCCCTATGCATTTGCCTACCTCGACGATATCATCGTGGTGGGGTCCAGTCTAGAGGAACATATGTTCAACTTAGGCCGGGTCTTCAAACGGCTCCGACGGGCCAAAATCGCTTATCTGGGCCACGTCATCAGCGATCGCGGCATCCATACGGACCCAGATAAGGTGGCCGCGGTTCGAAATCTGAACCCCCCGACCAGTCTAAAGGAACTTCGGCGCTGCCTCGGTATGGCATCGTGGTACCGCAGGTTCGTTCCCAACTTCGCGGCGGTCGTGCAACCAATAACGAACCTGCTCCGGAAGAACCAGCGGTGGAGATGGGAGCAGGAGCAACAAGAATCCTTCGACCTGCTTAAGCGGCTCTTGACGGATGCGCCGGTGTTAACGTGTCCGGACTTCTCGGCAAAGATGACGCAACAGACGGACGCCAGCAACTACGGGCTGGGTACTTACCCAGTCCGAAGCTCGACGCGGCGGAGCTAAATTACTCTCTTACGGAGAAGGAGTGCCCAGCCATCGTTTGGGGAGTCCGGAAGCTCCGCTGCTACCTCGAGGGGTATCGGTTCGACGTCATCACGGACCATCTGGCCCTAAAATGGCTGGATCACATCGAGAACCCGACTGGACGGATAGCCAGGTGGGCCCTGGAACTCCAGCAGTACCAGTTCAATGTCCACTATCGGCGGGAAAAATACAACGTGGTTGCCGACGCACTTTCCCGGCAACCTCTAGAACATCTGCAGCGCCTATATATGGAGGAGACCCGCTGTAAATGGCTTCTGCACAAACTAGCCGACGCCCGGAACGATCCCCAGAAGTTCTCCGATTACGTTGTCGAAAACGGGGAGCTATATCGCCACCTCGGACACCGCCCACACGACCAGGACTACGTTCCGTGGACGCTCTGCGTTGCGGCCGAGAACCGGGCGAAAATTCTCCAGGACTGCCACGACGCTCCTGCGGCGGGCCATCTGGGAGTTCGCAAAACCATCTTGCGAATCTCCCAGAAGTACTTCTGGCCGGGCATGTTTCGGGACGTCAAGAAGCATGTTCATCAGTGAGTCCCCTGCCAGAAATAGAAAGACGAACAACAACAACTGGCAGGCCGAATGCTGAACAGACAGGTAGACGAACCTTTCGGGGTTTTATGCGCGGACTTTGTGGGACCCTTATCCCGATCCAAGGAAGGCAACACCATGCTACTGGTGTTCTTGGACAGTTTTACCAAATGGGTAGAACTGGTACCAATGCGCAAGGCCACCACCCGGACACCTTCAAGGTGGTGGCGTTCCCCTCAACCAATGTGGCCCGGATCAGGCGGCCCGGGCAAAGGAAGGGCCGTGGCTGGGCAGCCGCCCCAACTACCCCACACGATCCACTCCCGACCTAGGCATGGCCATTCCTGTCTACCTCACATTCCTAACCCTTCCGCTACTACCCTTCTCACACGCAGTTTAAACACTAAACCACTTTTTGATCTCCCCACAGCACCCCATGGAGTCCTTCCTGGTCGAATCCAGCGACGACGAGGTACCACGCCTACCTGGGGGTACGGGAGGCACGACGGCCCATAGGGACCCCCGGCTACACGCGAATGCGTCGTGCGCCGGGCGGTTCGCCGGGTCAGCCCCGCCGGGTCTCACCCGAACCGCCCCGGTATAGAAAATCAGCCCGACGGGACGCGTCGCCATCCCTCCTGGCGGATTTCACCCCCACAACCCGGAGACCTGGGCCCACGACGACCCCGAGGAGGAGACCAGGTCACGTGACTAGGGCAACGGGGCGAGCCCAACCGGGTCGTCTGAGGGCCGAGTCTACAAACCCTGTAGCCCCAGGAAATATTCTTGGACGTTGATGCACTACAGTCAGTACACTCAAGTGGCCCTTATGAAACCAGGCACGTGCCTGATAGGGTTAGATATTAGTAGACGCGATTGAAAATATAGAAATGAATACGAGGAAATAAACTACCGGCGAGCTGCCTGAATGTTTGCTTGCATGCAATTTAAGTGGGTAAGGGTTTTTAGTTTAGGAAGACAATCAGCGTGTGAGATTACCGAGTACAAATCATTGTAACTTGCACACAGTACTCTAAAGGGTTCATGCAGTTCATAGGAGGTTCTACAATGGCGCAAAACTAAAGGTATATAAGATCTAGTATTTCTACTCGGAAAGTGGAAATTGATCTAGCTTAACAAGTCAGTACTTTCCACGTCGCCATTAATAAGGTTATAAATGAAGGTAATGCCTAGCATAGTTCTACGGTTGGCTAAGGAGGGTAAGTTAATTAGAAGAAGTCTAGTATAATAGGAGGGTAATCTCTGGTCAGCATCCCAGCTTAAACCGCGTAGAGCGAAAAGCAAAAAGTTCTTTTGAACCGATTCAATGCGTTTACTATGGACTCCGTACTGTGGTCTCCAAACGCAAGATCCACATTCTAAGACAGGGCGAACTAATGAAATATATAAAGTTTTCGTAACATAAGGATCATCGAATTCTTTCGACCACCGTTTAATAAATCCCAGCATACCCCTGGCTTTATTTACAATGTACGAAATATGACCGATAAAGTCAAGTTTGGGATCCAGACGGACACCCAAGTCATCAACTGAGTTAATTCTTTCCAAAGAGCAGCAGTTAAGTGTGTAAAGTGCAAGCTTGGGAACGACACGAGAGAAAGTCATTAGCTTACATTTAGAGCCATTTAAGTTTAGTAGGTTTATCCAACACCAGGTTTGGAAGCTAACAAGATCTGTTTGTAAATCGGACTGGTAAGCAACGTCTTTATATTGCACGCAAAGCTTGACATCATCAGCGTACATGAGTACTCTAGAATTTGTCATAACTTTGGGCAGATCGTTAATAAATAATGCAAACAATAAGGGCCCCAGGTGGCTCCCTTGCGGGACAGCTGAGGTGACTTGGAGAACATTAAATAAATTATTTTTAAAGAGGACTTTTTGCGTCCTGCCAGTCAGATAACTAGAGATCCACCTAAGAAGATCAATTGAAAAACCCATTAAGTCGAGTTTTCTGAGGAGAAAGGAATGGTTAACAGAATCGAATGCTTTACTGAAGTCAGTATAAATAACATCCGTTTGAAGGTTATTCTGGAAACCCCTTATAATGAAGGAAGTGAGCTCCAGAAGGTTTGTAATTGTTGATCTTCGCTTAACAAATCCATGTTGACATGGAGAAATTACCGATCTTCAAAGGTTGCAGCACCTTTGAAGATCGGTAGTAATAATGTTTTCGAAAAGTTTAGGAATGGCCGAAAGCTTAGAGATGCCTCTATAGTTGTTGGCCT
>VNJN01003882.1:0-16953 GCA_008042485.1 Drosophila mayri | reverse complement strand
TGTGCCGATGCCCTGTGCTTGCCCCTTCTTAAATTGTTTACCTTATCCTTAGAAACCTCGCACTTTCCCCTTATTTGGAAGGAATCATTCATTATTCCTCTCCACAAAAGAGGTAACAAATCGGAGGCCAACAACTATAGAGGCATCTTATCTTTTCGAAAACATTATTACTCCACATTTGCAGCACCTTTGTAGATCGGTAATTTCTCCATGTCAACAGGGATTTGTTAAGCGAAGATCAACAACTACAAACCTTCTGGAGCTCACTTCCTTCATTATGAGGGGTTTCCAGAATAACCTTCAAACGGATGTAATTTATACTGACTTCAGTAAAGCATTCGATTCTGTTAACCATTCCCTTATCCTCAGAAAACTCGACTTAATGGGTTTTCCAATTGATCTTCTTAGGTGGAACTCTAGTTATCTGACTGGCAGGACGCAAAAAGGCCTCTTAAAAAATAATTTATCTAATGTTCTCCAAGTCACCTCAGGTGTCCCGCAAGGGAGCCACCTGGGGCCCTTATTGTTTACATTATTTATTAACGATCTGCCCAAAGTTATGACAAATTCTAGAGTACTCATGTACGCTGACGATGTCAAGCTTTGCGTGCAATACAAAGACGTTGCTTACCAGTCTGACTTACAAACAGATCTTGATAGCTTCCAAACCTGGTGTTTCATAAACCTAAACTTAAATGGCTCTAAATGTAAGCTAATGGCATTCTCTCGTGTCGTTCCCAAGCCTGCAACTTACACACTTAACTGCTGCTTTTTGGAAAGAATTAACTCAGTTGATGACTTGGGTGTCCGCATGGATCCCAAACTTGACTTTATCGAACATATTTCGTGCATGGTGAATAAAGACAGGGGTATGCTGCGTTTTATTAAACGGTGGTCGAAAGAATTCGATGACCCTGATGTAACTAAAAATGTATATATTTTATTAGTCTGCCCTATCTTAGAATATGGATCTTGAGTTTGGAGCCTACAGTAGAGTCCATAGTAAACGCATTGAATCGGTTCAAAAAGACTTTTTGCTTTTTGCTCTACGCGGTTTAAACTAAGATGCTGACAAGAGATTACCCTCATATCATAGTAGACTTCTTCTTATTAACTTACCCTCCTTAGCCAATCGTAGAACTATGCTAGGCATAACCTTCATTTATAACCTTATTAACGGTGACGTCGAAAGTTCTGAATTATTAGGCCAGATCAATTTCAACGTTCCGAGTAGAAATACTAGATCTTACATACCTTTAGTTTTGCGTCATTGTAGAACCACCTATGAACTGCATGAACCCTTTAGAGTACTGTGTGCAAGTTACAATGAGTTGTACTCGGTAATCTCACATGCTTCTTGTCTTCCTTACCTAAAAACTTTAGTTCTTACCCACTTAAATTGCATGCAAGCAAAGTTTCAGGCAGCTCGCCGGTAATTTATTTCCTCGTATTCTTTCCTATATTTTCAATCGCGTCTACTAATATCTAACCCTAACATGCACGTGCCTCGATTCATAAGGGCCACTTGAGTGTACTGACCGTAGTGCACCAACGTACAAGAATATAATTTTGTAAATATTATGTTAAGTGTAGAAATAAGATGTAAATATTAGTTATGGATTAGGGAAATAGGCGTAAGGATCATAGGGCCGGGCACACGGCCCGGTCACACCACGGCTGACGTCACCAGCAACATCGCCGGCAACATCGCCCGCAACATCTTCGGGAAACACCGGCCAGGGAACGGGACGGAACGGCGGTTCCGCATTACAAGGACCGCAAGGCGAGATTCACCAATCAGCGGCCAGCAGAAGAAGCCGGAGAGCACGATCAGGGCAGAGGCCCACGGGGCAGGCGCCAGCAGCGCACAGGAATGCGAAATGGAACTTGCATCGGCCACCTGCCCGCTCAAGAGGGAGCGAGAGGGAAAGCCCGGAATGCAAAGAATGCATGGAATGCGGAACGGCGAGTGACATAGATCGCGGCAGCGCAGCCGCAAAGGGCTTGGCAGAATCAGGTCATGAAAAAGATGACAAATGAGATAAAGATCTTTCGTAAATAAAGATCTTTTCGTGAAAGCCCAAGTTGAAAGCCCAGTGATAAACCCGAAAATTCCACGAGGACCCCGAAATCTAAAGGACAACTTAGCTGCGGACAACTCTCACCTTTTTTTTATGTTCGTTTGGTGAGCGAGGCGAGTCTGCCACGCTCTGAACAGCGAGGAACACAGGAAAACCAAAAAGAAATACCAGAAGAGCCAGCTCCAAATAACGAGGAATACCACAGGAAAACCAACAAGGAATACAAGCGGAGCCACGCTACAAACAACAAGGAATACCAGAGGAAACCCAACGAGGAATACAAGCAAAGCCATGAACGACGAGAAACATCGGAGGAAATACATCGAGGAACATTAACCGAGACAAGCCACGTACTACGCAACGACAATCACCGATCCCTGCCCCTCGGGCCCAGATGCAGAATACACGCATGGAAACAGCCCCGGATACGGAGGAACCTACGACGAGGCGAGTAACCAGCTGGAGCCACTTTCTGCCTGTGGTTGACACCACTGCCGGCGGAACCCATTTTGCACCTCCAAGAATCGTGTCCACTTCCAGGATCACGCCGAGGAAACGCCGGAGCAAAACGCGCCCCTGCCGAACCCGCCTGAATCGGGACGAGAATACCCAGAGCCTTGGGTGGAGGAATACCTGGATCAGTAATTGCAAAATTTTCAGACCTTGTCTGGAGTATCCCACTTCGCGGAACACCGGATCATCGTGCGCAACGACCGCCCAATAAAACAAAAGTATTTTCCACAGAACCCGGCCATGAGAGCCGTCTTTAATAGGCAGATAGACGAACTGCTTAGGGATGGCCGGATCGGCGCGGCCCCTCTTTGTGGATGTGGGCCAAGCCCGCACACGAGACCCACGACGGCACCGTGGACTCCCGCTCCTGATGACCGTGCCGGACTCAGGAGTGCCGCGACCACCACCGCCAGAGGAGACCCTGGAAACAATCGTGCTGGAGAGCAGCGACGATGACGGCGAGGTCGAGCCGGACGACCGTTTTGGGGCGACGCGCCTAGGATCCACGACACATTAGCAATGGCGACGCCACCATGGGCGATGTCGACGCCACCGTCATCCGATTCGCCCACCCTCTTGCCCTGGGAAGCTCCCAACCAGGGAAAAGAGACCGTGATGGTCACGGCCGAGCAGTCGGCGGAGCTCAGGGCCTGTTTCAGTGAGATGTCGCAGGAGAGCCTGGAGGCCCTAGTACCGGTCCCCGTACCATTGGGGGCCGAGTATGAGGACGTCTCGGAGGAGGACACCAGGCCCCCGCCACTGGTGGAGGACCCAGGACGCCGACCGGCAAAGCGGGATACGAGGTGACCTGGACGCCACAGCAGTCACCCGGGGCGACAACGGGGCTACGCCTCAGTGAGCCTTACAGCCCCCTGAGGGACGGATACGTGGCGACGAGGAGCCCGGGGTCTCTGGCGTCCCCAAACTAACGCGGGGATGTTTGGGCCGGGGCCGTTATTTACCAACCCCACCGGGATCCGTTGTGCAGTCAGCCGGCCGCTGGATTCCCCGGCAGAGATGCCCGTGGCGGAGGAGATACAGGAGCACGGACGGCGCGCAAGGAGACGAACGGTCCCCTGCACACTGGTTTATTTCATTGGCCAAAAATACAAAAAACCAAGTCTTAAACTAACCACTTTTTCATTTTTTTTTAATTCTTAATAGATCAATAATTCGAACTGCATTTTTATTTTTATTGTATACCATTTGCACTCGCTACAAAAAATGAAGGAAGAGGGACAAAAAAATATATGTCAAAGTTCAAGTAAAAAGGAGATCTCGTAAACAATTTAAATATTAAATCGCGTTTATTCATAATCAATTAAAATGAGTATTGAAAATAAAGGTATGCGCTATAAAACTGAGTAATTTGTATGCCATAAATAAAATGCAAACATCGGATAGAAAAAAATAAAATATAGTCAAGCTGAAAATCAAGTTAACGGGAATTAAATCCCAAATAAATTAATAAAACAAAAAAATAACGGTTAAAAAAGGAAAGAAAAGAAAATGAAACCAAATCAATTCCGAGGATAGGGAAAAGAATACAAGAATACACCGAAACTCCGCGGATAAATAAAAAAATAGAATTTTATAAACAAAAAAGGAAATAAAATAATAATAAATAAAATCAAATAAATTAAAAAAAAAAACATGGGAAAAAAATAACAATCGTCGAAAAAAATTTAAAGGCAAGACAAATCGAACTTAGAAATAAAACAAAATAAAATCAAGAAATCAATAAAATAAAATGGATAAATAAGAGGCATAGAAGCGAGGAAAAATCAAGGCAAAAATTAATAAATTAAATTACAACCATAATATTAACTTAATAAAATTGAAATTTAAATAAAAATAAAATAAATAGTAATAAACAAAACAGAGGAGTAATAAAGTATAGGAACAAGGAACCAAACCCAAGCCAAGGAAACAAACCGGAGGAAAACTATACACGCCGGCGACCTTAGATAAATTACCTCACCCTGGGCGTCACCTGGATTAGCTATAGGAAGAAACTGGATCTGGAAACCATACTTCTCGAGTTTGCTTAGGAACGCGGAGGCACCGTGGAGGAGCAGCAAGCGCACCTGATAAACTTCGTACGCTAGCCGAACCATTCCGAGACTGTGCAATCCCGCCTCGAGGAACTGGAACGGAACTTCGGAAACGCTCCCACCGGGGACGCGAAGTTGCTATCCCCCATGTAGTTGGAATGAGGCCTCTCATTCGCCGGGACAACGGATCCGTTTTGCTTCATAGAGCACATCGAGTAACGAGCAGATACCGGCGGGATCGACCGGAAGAATCTAGCTCCGGCTTTGGTAGTGCTACTGATTGGCCGCGCCGAGAGCTGGTACAGGACCAGTAGTCTACGGGATGCAACCTTGACGGAAGTTCGCCGTGGATTTTTTTTATTTTTCTTGCTACCACGCTACTATCAGCGACTGGAGGATGAAATCAGGACGCACGTCCAGAGTTCCAACGAACCCTTCCTGGAATATCTGGTGGATCTACGCCTACAGATGCATCGGACCGGATTCACAGCGGAACGCGAGCTAGAACGAGTTTACGACAACATGTTGCCGGAGTACCAGTTATTTACTATGAGACTGGATTTTCGCACCCTGGCGGAACTGACTTACTTGGTGGTCGACTACGAGGAGACTCGCCGCCAAAGCGGACGAGGTCAGAGTTCTCGTGACCCGAACCCACGGGCACCACCAACTTTTGACGCCACCGCGGAGGCGGATCGCATGCCCGCTGGCCGCCGACGAACCCCATGTTAAATTTCAGCAGGAATGCGAACACGAGCCGAGCCACGACATCGCCACCGGAGCAAGCACCGGTTAACATACGGAAGGCATGCAGAAATTGCGGCAAACCCGGACACTTCTTTGCGGAATGCCAGAATCCGAGAATGACTTTCTGCTGTGACTGCGGGCGACGAGGATTACGGACGGTCGAATGCTGCCGACGTTTCGGGAAACGGCAACGGGCCTCGCGTGACCGGTAGTCACCCGAGGAACCCAGCCATCCCAAAAAATTAGTAGGAGGAGCCCTCCATTAACACCAGGGACGCATTCGAGCCGCCATTACCATGGAGGGACGAAGATTCGTTGCCACCCTGGGCACAGGGGCTACACACAGCTTCATCAGCGAAGATCTGGCCAACGAACTGGACAATCAAAACAATACGAGAAACACACGGACGCAGGTCAAGCTCGCCGACGGGACATGCCGGGAGTTGACAAGGGCTCTAGCGGCCAATATCCACTGCGGGAATCGCAGTACGCCGACCATCCTGCTGGTGATGCGGACGTTCTGGACGATGTGCTGTTAGGGACGGATTTCCTGTGCGGAATCGGAGCCACCATCCAGTGTGGGGGATGGGCCCTTAGCTTGATGCCTGATGAGCACACTAAGCAGCCGTGGGCACGGATACGGAGGACAGGAGACGTCACGGAACCACGCCCCGCACATCGAGGAACACAAGCAGAGCCACGCTCTGAACGTCAGAAGGAGCCACGCTCCATACATCAAGAATCACCTGGGACGGTTACGGAGGGGCCGACTGCCACACCAGGACCAGCACCCCAGCCACTTACCACACTAAGACAACCACCGATCCCTGCCCCTCGGGCACAGACTCGGATCCCACGCATGGAAACAACCCCGGATACGGAGGTACCTACGACTAGCCAAGCAACTAGCTGGAGCCATGTTCTGCCTGTGGCTGACGCCACCGCTGCCCAGCGGAGCCCATTCCGCACCTCCAAGAAGCGTGTCCACTTCCAGGACCACGCTAAGGAAACACCGCAGAACGCGCCCCTATGCGGCACCGTCGACTAAGTAAACCATGCACCCGAGGAATCAGACCCGCCGGAATCGGGACGAGAATACCCAGAGCCCTGTGTGAAGGAATTTCTGGAACAGGAAATGGAAAATTTTGAAACTCTGGCCGGAGTATCCTACATCGCGGATATTTTCCACGGAACCCGGCCATGAGGGCCGTCATCGATAGGCAAATAGACGAGGTTCTTAGGGATGGCCGCATCGAGCCGTCTAAGAGCCCGCACAGTGCTCCCATCGTGATCGCGGCCAAGAAGAACGGTGACGCTCGGATGTGCATAGACTACAGGCAGCAACGAGAACTCTGCACCGGATGCATACCCGCTGCCAAATCTTGGACCGCCTACGGAACGCTAAGCTCTTCTCAACGTGGGACTTGAAAAATTGTTATTGGCAAATCCTTGTGGCTCAGGAGAGCCGGGAATGCACAGCCTTCACGGTCCGTGGCCGAGGGTTATTCCATTGGGGAGTTATGGCATTTGGTCTTCACTCGGCGCCAGAAACGTTCCAGCGGGCATTGGACACGGTCCAGACATGGAACCCCATGCGTTCGCTTACCTGGATGACATCGTCGTCATCGAATCAACATTAGAGGAGCACGTTGCAACCTTCTAGAAGTGTTTCGCCAACTACACCAAGCCAACCTACAGCTGAATAGGGATAAGTGCCATTTCTTCCAACGGCATATAGCCTACTTGGGACAGCGAGTGATCAGGAAGGAATCAACACGGACCCGGACAAGGTGGCCGCGATTCGCGAGCTGCAACCGACTAATTGCCTGAAGTAGCTTCGGAGATGCCTGGGCATTGCATCCTGGTATCGCCGATCTTTTCCCGATTTGTTTAGAAGTGGGGCTGGACATCGCGGCAGGAGCAGGCTTTCCAGGAACTGAAGACTCGACTGACGGAGGCACCCATCTTAGTCTGCCCGGATTTTGGACTAAACAATAATATTAATCAATTAAACCACGGGGAATAAGTTAATAAAATAAAATCCATTCACGTCGAGGACCTTAGAAAAACCTCGCCATGGGTGTCAGCTGGATAAGCTGCAGGAAGAAACTGGAACTGGAGACCATACTCTTTGAGTTTGGTTTGGAACGCGGAGGCACCGTGGAGGAGCAGCGGTCACGACTGATAAACTTTGCGAACCAGCAGAATCATTCCGAGGCTGTGCAAACCCGCCTCGAGAAATTAGAACTTTGGAAACGCTCGCACCGGGGACGCGAAGTTGCTGTCACCCATGTACTTGGATTCGGAGGCGAACTCACCGGGATCCACAGCGCCGTCGGCGCACAATGGCGTTGCTAAAATCAAAAAAGGCATAGTCGCAAAAACGATTTAAACTGTACTAAATCGATCACAACGATTCCAAATCTGTTGAGAAAACAATTTTCGGTCCATTTTTGTAGAAGTTATGAGCATTCAAATTTTAAAAATATTTCCATTTTTGCGAAACAAAAAAAAAAGGAGCAATTGATTGATTTTCGGGTAATATTACTCAAAAACTAGGTAGCACACCGGAATGATTTTAGTTTTAAATTATAGATACATTCATAAACTGTTAATTTAACAAAAAAAAAAATGACAGTTTGGGTTTGGCTCGTACAGGTAAATTGTTACCTGACAGGTGTCCATTTTTAACACCTTTTTCTGCCTAAAGTAGTCTATAACTTTTGAGGCACTACAGAGCACTCAACTACACTATATAGGTCAGTTCCGTGTATCTTTCCTGAACCAGAATCCGTTTAGAAAGTCTGCGTTGAGCTGCGACTCCACCTTTGGCAGAAATTTTAGTGAAACAACTCAGGGTCAAAAAACACGAAAAATGGCTAAAAACGCTTTAGAGATACCCGTAGCGTGCAAGGGAACTTGCAGCGTTAAAATTAATTTTTTTAGCTTTGAATGATTTTCAGACCCGAACGGATGAGGTATCGAATGTTTATAGTCCAAAAATGCTTCAGCTATTAAAAATTTACTCAGGTTTAATGTGACTCAAAATGTTAGAAAAATGCCCAAAAATAAAAAAATCTAAATTAAAAAAAATTTTTCTAAAACATTTTTTAGATTTTTTAAAATACTTTTATTTGAGCAAATCGATAAACAATAAAGCAAAAGAATTAAATAATTTTTTTTTTTAAATAATTTTTTATGAAAATTCTATTTATTTTAATTTGATACGCTATAAATGGGCGAATGGGTTGGCGTGGCACATTGTCCACTAGATATATAAATTTTACATAAATTCTCTATCAAATGCCGTTTAACTTATTCGATTATCTTATTTGGTTCCAAAATTATGATTTTCGCAACGGTTCATTCGTCTTTCTCTCTTCTAAGTGAACGGTCGTGTTTTTTTCTTGCGCTCTCGTTTTCGTAAAAATCTTTACATTAAAACCGCCGGGGTTTATTTTCAATAATTATTTGTGCTGCCAGCTTTGCACCTCTCCCGTTAAGCCGTTGTTGCTCTATCGCGACAGCTAAAGTTTTTTAAGCTCGCTTACTCTCACACTCCCCTTCTTTCTAGTGCTTCAACTCTCTTGGTGCAGCTGCACTTTCCCTCTCATATCTGTTCGCCCCCCTATCCTATTGCTACAAGAACAGTGGTAAGTCTTCAATAATGTCTTCCGATATCGTCTGCTTTTCAAAAACCTGTAAAAAGGCTGTTTTGTCAAATGATCTTACCATCGGCTGCTGGCTGGGCGACAATATAGTGCACGCAAAGTGCATTGGGGTTGCCGGCCGGACTGTTGATGATGTGAGAAAAAACATCGGCTTGCGCTACTGTTGCGATGCCTGTCGTGACGTTGAAAGGGAAATGTCATCTTTCATGCGGCAAACCAAGGGCAGTTTTAAAGAGTAGTTATCGAGGTTCAACAAAACTCATAAAATCTTTTTAGCGCTTGATTAACAATTTAATAGACTTACGCTATTAAATGAGTCTCCAAGGCGCAAAAAAACTGAAACTGGAGTGCAGCATTGTGACGGATCCCAACAACCTGCGGCGGCCTCTCAACAGCAGCCGCCTTTGACACAGCCCTCGACCACAGAATTAACTCCCAGAATTCTGAGGTCAAGCGTTAGGAAAGAGTCGGTACCCGAAGGTGCTGCGGGACTAAACGTTCCACAGCAAATTTCAATTTCGTCTCCAGAGGGAGCAAAAATTTGTATCCCCCAGGAACTACCGGCCAATATGGGCAATATGAGCGTCAGTTTAGCGAGGGTGGCGCCTCTGACGCAACCTGAAGATCCCTATCATCCTACTTTCGATGTGACACTCGATACCGGTGCTGATATACAGGAAATATCTGATAGACCAGCCAGAAGAGTTTACTGCTTTCGCAAGTCTGACTTCGACCGGCTGAATAATCTTATTTTTGACTATAATTGGTCTGATTTATACATGTGCAATGAATTCATTCTTCTCAGAATGTGTTCCTTTATACTATCCCTCATTTTCAAATAAACCACCTTGGTTTACTAAAGAATTGAGTCGCTTGAAAAATGTAAAGTCAAGGTTGTACACGAAATATAGAAAACCGATTCTCCTTCTGACCGCTCTAACTATATATCGGCTCGGTCAAACTTCACCGTACTGAACGCACAGTGTTACAAAAACTATTTGACTCGTTGCAGGGTCCAGTTCTCTCAGGATCCTAAAAAGTTTTAAATTTTATTAATATTAGGTATTGTGCTGATTCCCTGTGCTCGCCCCTTCTGAAATTTATCATCTTATCCTTAGAAACCTCGAACTTTCTCCTTATTTGGCAGGAGTCATTCATTATTCCTCTCCACAAAAAAGGTAACAAATCGGAGGCCAATAACTATTGAGGTATCTCTAAGCTTTCGTCCATCCCCAAACTTTTCGAAAACATAATCACTCCACATTTGCAGCACTTTTGCAGATAAGTAATTCTCCATGCCAGAATGGATTTGTAAAGCGAAGATCGGCATTTGTCGTGAGTGATTTTACATTATTCTTTTAGTTGTCAGTTAAGGCTAGGTTCCATCGCTGCGCTGCCCGCAGACGGCGGCAGAGCGACGGCTTATATATATGCTTATGTATATGAGCTGTGCATTCCTAGACGGACGCGCTAGGGTAAATACTCATGTGGTCAGCTCGTCTTACAAATGTGTGTACGCTAGCTCTTTCATATGCCGGCTTGACTTTTATGACCGGGAAATTTGAGATATGTTTACATTGCAACAATTAGTTACAGTACGCATTCTTTAAGTATTGATAACACAGTGAGCATTCAATATGTGCATATTGCATAATGATCTGTCCGAAGTTTTGACCAATTCTAGAGTACTCATATACGCTGATGATGTCAAGCTTTGCGTGCAATATATGGACGTCGCTATCCAGTCTGATTTACAATCAGATCTTGATAGCTTCCAAACCTGGTGCCGCATAAACCTACTAAACTTAAATGGCTCTAAATGTAAGCAAATGAAATTTTCTTATGTCGTTCCTAAGCTTGCAATATACACGTTTAACTGCTGCTCTTTGGAAAGAACTAACTCAGTTGATGACTTGGTTGTCCGCCTGGATCCCAAACTTGACTTTATCGATCATATTTCGTGCATGGTGAATAAAGCCGGGGGTATGCTGGGATTTATTAAACGGTGATCGAAAGAATTCAATGACCGTTTTGTAACAAAAAAATTGTTATATTTCATTAGTCCGCCCTATCTTAAAATATGGATCTTGTTTTTGGAGCCCACAGTATGGAGTGCATTGAAAACGCATTGAATCGGTTCAAAAGAACTTTTTGCTTTTCGCTCTACGCGGTTTTAACTGGGATGCTGACCAGAGATTACCCTCCTATCATAGTAGACTTCTCCTTATTAACTTACCCTCCTTAGCCAATCGTAGAACAATGCTAGGCATAACCTTCATTTATTACTTTATTAACGGTGACGTAGAAAGTACTGACTTGCTTGGCCAGATCAACTTCCACGTACCGAGTAGAAATACTAGATCGTACATGTCCTTAGTTTTTCGCCTTTGTAGAACCTCCTTTGAACTGCATGATCCCTTAAGAGTACTATGTGCAAGTTATAATAATTTGTATTCGGTGATCTCACATTCCTTAACTAAAAACTTTAATCCATACCCACTTAGATCGCATGCATGCAAACATTCAGGCAGCTCGCCCGTAGTTTATTTCCTCGTATTCTTTTCTATTTTTCAACCGCGTCCACTAATTCCCAACCCTAACAGGCACGTGCCTGGTTTCATAAGGGCCACTTTAGTGTACTGACCGTAGTGCTTCAACGTCCATATAGGAACAAGCTTAAACCCACCGCTAGGTAGGGGTTCAGGATTGAAAAGACACTAATCGCATTCTTCTCCCACAGCTAACTAATTAGAACAATGGCTGGAAGAGGACTGCCGATGTTTTTGTGGCAAGCTGGGCGCCCGCTTACGCGCGCAGCCGTATGTGCAGCTGCACATACCTAGCAACCGTCGACGGTGGACAGCCAGCCTGAACCAGCCGGCGAGGAGATGGACACAGAGGATCCTGCCGGGGACGAGCACGAGGAGGCCGCCCCGAACAGTAGAAACAGTTCCACGCTCGGAGGACGAGTCAAAACGGCATCATCGTCTGATAAAACGATCAGAGTTCACGGAGTCACTTGATGACGGGCGCGCGAGTCACTAGCACGGGTGATAATATATGACCCAGCAAGCGAGGGGTATGAGGCCAATACCGCCTGCCACTTTCCCCGGAGGAGGACGATGTTTCCCGTCAACGGGACGCATACAGCCCCCTACGGGAGGACTATATCCTGGTGAGGACACAGCGCTTCCGGGTGCAAATTAGCATCCACGGCAAAGTGCGGGTCATTCTCCACCCCTGCCGAAAGTAAGGAGGGCGTGTGACGACGTCACATTCCGGTGAGCATTTGTAAATTCTTTGTAAATATTCCAATGACCGGAACACGAGATCCGCCAATCAGCCACCGACAGGAGGCCAGAGCTCACGATCAGGGCAGAGGCCCATTGGGCAGGCGCCGGCAGCACACAGGAATGCAAAACACAATTCGCATAGGCCACCTGCACGCTCAGGAGGGAGCAAGAGGGGAGACCCGGAATGCAAAGAATGCATGGAATGCGGAACGGAGCGTGCCATGGATCGCGGCAGCGCAGCCGTAAAGGGGTTGGCACAATTAGGTCGCAATGAGGATAACAAATGGAATTGAGGACACTCGCGATATAACCAGTGGATTGACCAGTAATTAAACTCCCAGTGAACCAAGACCCACCTGACGACAACATTTCCAGATATCAACGACAAGGACAACCCGATCTAAAGGACAACGGGCACCCCGCCACCGAAACAGGATTAAGAAGCTACGGAATTTGCATACTCTCTTCAAATACGATCTACGGGTAAGCAAGGTGAGGCCGCCACGAATATTTATTTCCTTGCAAACGTCTGTGTGTGTGCTGGGCAGAGAGAGGGGCAAGAAATACAATTACAATTAGCTAGAAAGGTCACAAGAAACGACATGAAATAAAACAACAATGCATCTATCAACTCTCGACCATGTTATATCCCTACTCCACCTAGAAAATCACGCTATCCACTGTGCCCCTCCTCTCCACCTCGGCTGCCGCTAACTCAATGCACCGAACTGGGCAGGACGGGAACAGAAGCACCACGCTGCTGAGATTAAATCCGGGCGTAGGTGCGGTCGGCGGCTGTTGGGTCGTTTCAAGACGCCTGTCCAATCTCCAGGGTGCGTTGCAGGGATTAGCCCAGGCACCGCCACGGCGAGTCACGGGGCGACATTTTAGGAGGGCGGCGGGAGCAGGCTGCTGGGTAGATCCCAAACCTCGTCTCCAATCTCTAGTAGAGAGTTCGGCCGCTGGGAAACTTCCGCCTAGCGTTGGCAAGTGGAATCTTCAGTTTTCTGAGTCAAAAACCACCCCTAAAATTCTCACCAACTTCGGCCCCTCCATGTTCTGGCGTTTCCAAAATATAATTTATTTATGGTAGGGGATTCCGGGCCGCTGAGGATCATCGTGGCCACAGAAGCTTCCTTACAGTGTAGTTGGGCGCTTCTGTAGCAAAAAGATATCCAGAAGTTGTTGACAATGAAACGGGCCGTTGATGGCACCCAGATCCCACTTCGCAAACGTAGAGCACCGGTGGTCTGTGCGAAAATAAAAAGTCGGGCGTCGTGGAAAATTCAAGGGCGCTATAGTATCAGCTTTATTCAGCTTCATAGTACATGGAACTAATTTGACTTAAACTAGAAATGGGCCGCGCTCCCACCCGCTTTACTCGCTAAAGCGAGGGCGGAAGATCGACGACGGAAGACTGCTGCATTCGGTCCCGAGAGAGAGTGCAAGAGGCCGAGCGCAGAACTGCATGGAGGGGCGAGCGCGGACGCGCTTTTGAGCGCTGATGTGCTCTTAGGTTCCGATGAGCGGCGGCGCAATGGGCACCTCCCCTAAACAGATGTACTCATAAATGTAGTAAATCGGTACAAATGGTATAGAAAGACGGCTCTAAATTTAAAGAAATAATTACATAATCTACTTACCAAGGGGGCCAGACTTTTTGTTATATCCCTCGCCTCAGCCAATGACTCCAGGACAAGTTCAACAATTCTGCGATAAGAATGCTCAAATATTGATTGAATTTTCTCAAGAACGAAACCAATGGTCTTTATTCGTCTGTCCCCAAGTTGATCAGCCAAACTCTCGAGATTCTCAAGCCGTGACTCCCAAAATATGAAAATTTCTTCCGGTAGAGGGTAATTTTCCTTTGAATAAATCTTTTCTCTTGCCTTTATATTCACAAGATCTTCAACTGAATCCAGCCACTTTACTACCATAAATTCAAGGGAATGCTTCATAAGGGGGTTAACTACAGATATATCACTACAAAAATGTACATATTAACCTAATTAGACAACGCCAAATAAATAATAATAAATAATTTTCGGAACAAACCCAGTAGCAATGGCTGGCGCAACTTGCATAACTTCATCGATACAAATTGGAAGAGGAAAAATCGTCCGATTTATAACAAGTCCTTTCATTTGAGCAATGCCATTGCGCATTTCCTGAGACTCTGTCTTCATGTCGTTCGCAATCACACTAGTCCAGCCGGTTTGATTAACTTTGTTGTTAAGAAGCGGAAAAAAAACTTCATCACAAAGAACAGACAGATTAGCCAAAGGGTTTGGAAGAAGATCGCCAATCATGAGAGACTACAAAAATTAATTATTGAAAGATCCAACAAATATATAATGTTAAAACTTACTTCAAGCATATTTTCCTCAGTCAAGATAAGTGGAGTAGAATTACGTATGAAATACGCCACTTTGGTTCGGGGTTTGACGGGGAAATTGAACGAGGGATACAGCTGACCTCCCGAATTTATTGTAAATATTATTCTCTTTTTATTAGGATTGCTCAAAAAATCCATAATAAGATCCTGTTGGATAGAAAAAGAAATTATTTATTTGTAAGTGTAAAAATATGTCAAACACTAAAATTATAGTTGGCTAAATAATATAATAATAACAATCTAAGTTTTGATATTTTTGATTTATTTATTTTGTTGTTATTATATTATTGGGAAGAAAACTCGATAATGTGGTTAAAATATGTAATGGAGCCGCTACAGAGTGCTGTACGAATGCACAGTTGGTGAAGTGTTCGTCTTGTAAAATGGTATATTATAGTAAGGAACTTCTCGGATTGAGGTAGATCTCAGTTTAGTACAGAAAACCTATACAAGAAATTTGTAGAGAAATGGGAGTAACAATAGGAATTTTTTTTAAATTTAGGCATTCAGGGCAATCAGAACCGAATATACCACCCTTATATCGTTGGTCGCAATTGGTTCGTCGGTGAATTCAGAAGCTAGCGAGGCTAGCTAAAGGGACACTCCCGACTGCGGCGACCCGTGCGAATGGAATGGTCGAAAGAAAAGGGAGATCAGGGCGCGGAGCCTGTCTCGGCTTCTGTAAGTTTTGCGAATGGTGCGAAGTCTGCAGAATCAATGGGAGAATATTTTTTGTCTATTTTTTTTGGCAGACTAGAATAAAATAATTCGAGCTTGTCAATTCTTATCGCAATCGTACTCAAAATAAAAACACCGTTCATTACAAAAGGAGTCTCCTTTCGATTATGTGAAGAAACACTTTTAAAAAATGCCATCTCCATGACGATAAAGACATTCGATATATCATTTGAAAGGTACTGCATCACAGAACACAAATATGTTAACCGTTTTTTATTAGTCCACTCGGTATAAAAGTAATTTGCTTTTTTATACTAAAAATTAAAAAATAATTCTTATTTTCAATTTTAAAAATAAAAATTGAATCATAAGTTTACCCTTGCAGGGTATTATAATTTCAGTCAGAAGTTTGCAACGCACTGAAGGAGACATCTCCGACCCTATAAAGTATATATATTTTTGATCAGGATCAACAGCCGAGTCTATCTAGCCATGTCCGCCTATTCGTCTGTCCGTTTCTACGCAAACTAGTCTCTCAGGTTTAAAGCTTTCTACATAAAAATTTGCAGTTAGTCCTCTTTATACTGTCACTCTCACATATGTTGGAACTTGCTAGATCGGACGACTATATCATAGGAAAAAAATCATATAAGAAATTTTAGAAAAATATTTTTAACTTTGTCAGTTTTTAATATATTTCCATCAAAGTAGAGATTTAGTGGTTTTTTATTATTCCTGAATTTTGGTTTTAATTTCATGAAAATCAGCCGACTATATCCTATAGCTTCCACAGGAACAATCAGGAAATAAGAAAAGAAACCATAACTCTGACAGTTTTCAATATATTTTCATCAATGTTGAGATTTAGCCGTTTTATATTATTCCTGAGTTTTGGTTTTAATTTCGTGATAAGCGGTCGATTATATCCTTTAGCTTCCATAGGAACAATCAGGAAAATCAAAATAAAACAAGAAAGGAAGCTAACTTCGGCGAACCGAAGTTGAAATACCCTTGCAGTAACGAAGTAATTAGAAATAAGTTGAGAAATAGCGAAGTTAAGATTTTTTCTTTTATTTCCCTGATTGTTCCTATGGCAGCTATAGGATATAGTCGTCCGATTTTCATGAAATTTAAATCGAAATTCTGAAATAAAACTAAATGGCCAAATACCACGTTTGGTTAAAATATATTGAAAACTGACTTAGTTATAATTTTTTTTTCGAAAAATCTTCCGATCGTTTTTGTGGCAGCTATAGGATATAGTCGTCCGATTTTCATGAAATTTAAATCGAAGTTCTGAAATAAAACTAAATGGCCAAATACCACGTTTGGGTAAAATATATTAAAAACTGACTTAGTTATAATTTTTTTTTCGAAAAATCTTTTGTAGTATGCACATATATTAAATACCCATCGTACCAAGAGTACTTAACGGGTCCACACTGTAACACTTTGCTGCAGGTGTTTACGCAATACAATTGCGGTCATTAACTTCAAGAGGACGAAATATGAAGCGCCCAC